>OV884045.1:22900017-23262517 GCA_930367265.1 Catocala fraxini
ATTGGATAACAGAAATGCTAGCTAGAGGCATTCCTAGAAGTGCTACGTATGATTAGTCGCACGGTTACGCCACGCTTCAATTTGAATGTAGCAAAGTTTTGATCTCAAGAGATTTTAAAGGACAATATTTCTAAAATGGTTGCAATACACGAATAAACCAGTATTGTTTGCCTGACACTAGGAACCATTTACAAATTTGTAAAAATATAGTTTTGCATGTCATTAAATTACGTTTCTGATACATTAAGTGATTGATGCCGTGAAGTTATTCATTTATTTTGTCTTTCAACAATGAGTACACTGTAACATATATAACAACAGTACAACAAACTTAAGTCTAAGTGCCCCATTACTTAAAGAAGAACACTGAATGCCCTACATTACATGAATGACAATCAACTAATTATATATCTCTTTTAATCCATGGGCTTGTTGTAGCAGTGTGATCGTATATTAGCATATGTTAGTAGGTATATCATTATTACATATTATAAAACAATGCCCCCCGCCGCGTCTGTCTGTCTGTCTGTATGTCTGTCTGTCTGTCCGCGATAAACTCAAAATCTACTTTACGGATTTTCATGCGGTTTTCATCAGTAGACAGAGTGATTAATGAAGTAGGTTTAGGTGTATAATTTGTTAAGATTTTGTATTACCCGTGCAAAGCTAGGGCGGATCGCTAGTATTGTTATATAACAATATGATATTTGCAGCGCTTAGTTTGTGGTGGTGTAACGAGATGGGCGGGCGGCACTTGCCGTGATTGTATGTGCATATGCCCGCTGTACTCACACGCACTTGGAATCACACGTAACAATATTGCCTAACAATCTAATGTAATTGATACACTTCATATACAAATAACACAAAGTGATTACGTAGAGAGTGGCGCGCGCAGTTGTGTGTTGTGTACGCTGCTTTCTGCTTCCATTGTGTCACAATTCTGAACATAATTATAATTCTCATTAAGAAAAGTGAGGGCTGTTTTATACTAAAGGTTGACATTTATCTCATTTATAATTTACTATTTTTAATAGTATATTTTCTTAAAAGGTATTTTGTCCATTCAAGATGCTACAGAATCTTGGAGCGAATCGAGTTAGTCAGTCGGAGTTATAAAGAATTGTAGTTTGATAAACAAAAGGATATTAAAGTAAAATATAAAGGTACGAAATTTTAGTTATTAAATATTACGCCTGTGAAACACGATGTGTTCCCCACGAAACACCCAATAACGATGAGCCCGTGGGAGCTACTTAGCGTGAATACTGTTCAACCGGTAATCGTCCTCACACCGCAGGGCAATGCAGCGCCACAGATAGATTTAGTTTGTACATATTAATATGATATCAGTTCTGTTGTCACAAACTAAATTCTCACTGAATCGCTTTCTTATAAAAATCATAGATGAAAATGGAAGTTCTAAAAATATAAAATTGAATAGGTATATTTGCTATTGTTAAAGTAAATCGTACCATCGTGTGGTGTATATAGATAATATACCCTCTCAGAATTTATGCCAACAATGAAATCTATTTTAAATCGTACATCTATTCTATATTTCGCCCAGTCCTATGTCTAACATTGTAATGTTGGAAATGGAAGAGAATCGTTGCACCCAATCATCAGGGCAATTTGACATCGATCCGCCGCGCGCCGCGCGGTGCACTATCGACGTTCGTAGAAAAGCCACCTATATTTAAATACATGCTTCCATGGAAGTTACGGTTCCTGGCACTGAAATTGTAATCCTTAGAGTCTTTTAGCGGGTTTTCAACTGCCACACGATACACGATAATGACACGACTGCTGCCACTAAAGGTAGCACTTGTGTCTTTAAATATTAAGTGTCATTAGGATTATTTTATTTATTTATTTCTAACTGTTAATCCATCATTACAAGATACATTAGAACAGTAACATAACTAAAAACAATACTTAACTACAGTAATCTGATAAAATATCTTAATTCTATTAACAGTACCTTAATGTCCAGTTCGGACGAGCTCAAGGCCCGATCACCTGCGGCCATACGTTATAATTATGTCAGAGGGGTGCTGACTTGCAGTGATTGTGGACGCACGTTCACGGCAAAAATCGGGTATGTCAGTCTCCTGAGAGCACACCAACGAAGCTCTCAATAATCAGTTTCAAGTCGCCGTGGCCGAATACGGTCTGGACAGTATTATTATGTAGCTCTTCAGATTACTTCCAGTGCAAAAAACAGCACCTAATAAAAGTCCTTAATTACGAATTAAGCCGTAATTAACAATAAGGGTGCAATTCGTACATATATACATAAAATACAATATTTTTTTACTATTTATTAGTTATTATATTATATTATTATATAATTGAAAAATAATGCCTACCGTATTACTAACTGTTTCTTGGTAACATAACTTTATAGTTAATATTTATTATTTTGTGAATATAATTTATATCTATATTGTAAAGAACATTCACATCCAGGACAACACAGTGTAAGTTAAATTAAGAGATGTATTTAGTAGTACCAGCGGGGTCGCGATTGCATGTGAAAGTGATTCGCGCGGCCACGCCGATTGTGGTTATGTCGAGGAACACGGTGGTAGGTTTAGTCGGTATTAGCGGGATATCGCTAGTCACTATCTTTCCCCGGTAAGTCCGACATAACCTCTCCGATGCCCCGCGGAGAGGTATGCGTCAACGCATTACCCCAGGTAAACAAAAAATGTGTAGTACGAAAAGAAGAGACTTATTCGAAATGTTAGTGATTGTTACCTATACAAAAGACAGCAGGTAGCCAATATGTCTTTCTAAAATCATTAACGCTAATAGATAACTAAAAAAATATATGAGCACGACAATATTAAATCACGTGGTCGAATCAAATGAGTAGAAAAACTGTTTTGCCAAGAAGTTTCTTAAAAAAGCTATCGTCATTTTCACACATTTATTCGCAATTTCCCCCCCCCCCCCCCTCCCCCCAATTTTGATTTTGTAAACACGTCTTATTATTTCTTATCGTTATCGAGTTTGTTTTGTCATGATAGATCATTTAGTTTAAAATTACACCATTTTGTTTACACGGGGGTCACAGTAGCTAACAATAAATGTAAAATGAAATATTTTAATTAATGTTTTAAATTGTTTAAGTATGCTTTTTGTCGATAAGTTAAGCATAATTTCCCCTTATTTTAATATGTGCACATTATAAAGACTCACACTGTATACGCTCACGATAAGAACGCTAAGATCCAGTTGAAAACGCTAAAAAATTGTGTCTTTTAATTAGCTGTGGATCATATGACGTTTAATATATTTTAATAATTCTCGTTAATATTTATATTGTAGCTTAAAAAATCTACTCTAAATAAGTTATAGTATGCCTATAGTGCATCGATATTGGTAAAAACCGACAATAAAGTAAAAAAGTTAAGGAACTACTCGTCTACTGTCTCAGTTACGATTACAGAGGATCTGAATGTATTCGTCCTTAAAGTACCATGCTTGGACTACGTTGTATCGCTATGATTTAAACACAATATAAATACATTTTAGCATACAATTAGTATTTTTTAGAGTTCGGAAAAACTCTTATATACCAGCTTTGTCCGTCCGTCCGTCCGTTCGTCCGTCCGTCTGTCTGTTAACACTTTCAACTCAAGAACCGTAAGAACTAGAGACTCGCAGTCAACACCATTCGACTCAACATAGTCGATATACCCCCGAAATGACTATGACCTTTGACCTTTGCATATTACTAGAACCATTTTTTCGAACTCTAAGATTTACGACAATTCATTGCCGATTTTCACTTGTTATTTGATTATGAAACAATCCAAGTGTTTTATTTATTTTATAAGTACATTTCAAATGCCTAAGTAGGCGATTTTAAGGTTTACGAACGCTAACCATAGAGAAGAGCAACTACTTTTATTCTATTGACATTGATCGGCGTAGTCGTGTCAACTGGGCTACCAACTTAAATATTTTTTTTTTATTGCCATTGGTTGCAGACGAGCAAGTGGTCCACCTGATGGAAAGTAATAACCGCTGCTCATGGACTTCAGTAATGGCAAGACACAGCAAAGCCGCTGCCAACCGTGAAAGAAGAACTCTCTTTAAACCTCGTTTGAAGAAGGACATATCATAGCGCTCGGGAAACACAGAAGCAGGCAGTTCATTGCAGAGCTTGCACGTACGTGAGAGAAATTATCGCTCAAAGCATACCATCTTGGATTTGAACTAAGCGTTAGACGTTAGCGATTGTAGAAATAGAATAGATACAAATTGATGACAACTTGACTAAGCCCATAGATCACGTGGTCGAGTACAACCCTTTTTACATAGACGCCATACAATTTTTATAAAATAAATTATAGAAAATATTATTAAATAAAAGAGTATTATTATTAAATAAAAGGTTGTTACAGGCGCCTGTGCACAGAAGGCACCAACTCTTATTCTATTTGAGAATACGGGTGTTGCGGTTGCGATCGTCGTATAAAAGGAAAATAATCTCATTTTTAATCTGGAAAAAATAACTTTACTATTTCTTTAACCATAGCACTACAGAAATAAGAAAATAGCTAAGTAGAACGAAGATTACATAAAGTTTCCCACGTAAGGTGCAAAAGTTAGTTCATCGCGCTTATTTATTAAAGAACGCTTTCAGCATTAATTAAAGCTTAAAGTATTGTTAATTCTAATAGTATGTGTGCGGTGGAATGCACTCCGGCGTGCGTGGAGAGCGCCGACGCCATCGCGACGTGCCCTAATGATGGCCGATAAGCCAACAAGCGCTGAATATCCGGCGACTAAGCCTTGAGCACCTACCGTGTCATATTGTACGTCGCGCGTCGCCGGGATGACAGTCAGTATATGATACCTTGGTCTGAATAATATTATTCAAACCTAACAACAAAATATCACTTTTTAGCAACACTCATGGTCTGAATTATGTCTGCGTCGTAAAGATTTTCAATAAAACGTGTTTGTATTACAATAATTTGATACATGAACTAGAGAGTTCATCTATTCTTATTAAATAAATAAATTATTTAAAGTAATGTAGAGAGTGAAATGTAAAATTTTTAAATCGTTATTAGTAAGATTCTGAAGGAGATTGGTTTTTTTATGTTAATTTTTAGACAACACTCATTTACTAGATGTTGATCAAGTCCTGTGACCTGGGTAACTTCCGAAACATACGAGGGTGCGTTTTTAAGTTCGCGGAATGGAATAGAAGGGGATGAAATAATATTACAAAATTATTTTTCCTTTTCAATATATTCACCTGAAACCCTAATACATTTCTCAGATCTATGAATTAACTTATGAATACCTTCATAAAAAAATGTTTTGTCTTTCTCTGAAAAATACGCCGAAACTGCATCCTTCACTTCTTCATCGGTTGAAAATTTCTTTCCTCGAAGCTCTTTTTTCAGATTTGGAAAGAGATAATAGTCGCTGGGAGCCAAGTCTGGGCTATAAGGTGGGTGATCAATGATATCGAAGCCCACCTTGTGCAAAGCAGCCAACGCAACTCGACTCTTGTGAACAGGAGCATTGTCGTGCAAGAGCAGGACACCTTTGGTCAATTTTCCTCTTCTTTTTTCTCTGATTGCCTCTTTTAACTGCTCTAAAATTGAAGCGTAGTGTTCTCCGGTTATGGAAATACCTTTTTCTTTGTAATCAACCAACAAAATTCCTTCTGTGTCCCAAAAAACTGTCGCCATGAGCTTTCCCGCCGATTGCGACACCTTGAATTTCTTAGGCGGTGGTGTACCCTTTTTATGCCACTGCATGGAATCTTGTTTAGACTCAGGTTCATAGTGATGAACCCAAGTTTCATCCCCAGTAACAATTCGCTCCAAAAAACCATCCTTGTCTTCATTACACTGGCTCAAAAACGCACGCGAACACTCGACGCGCTTCTGTTTTTGAGGCGGTGTGAGCATTCTAGGCACCCATCTTGCACTGACTTTTGTCATGCCGAGATGATCATGGAGAACCTTGAAAATGGTCGTTTCAGATACTCCAACCATCTCTGCGATTTGTTTTTTCTTCAAACGTGCATCCTCCAATATTAATTTTTCGATTTTTTCGATAAGATCTGGAGTGGTGACCTCAACAGACCGCCCAGGCCGGGAATCGTCTTCAATTGATTCCCTGCCTTGCTTAAAGAGGTTGTGCCACTTGTATACCATGGTTTTTCCTGGACAAGAGTCCCCGTATACAGATGACATCTCTTCCAAAATGGTTTGAACATTTTTCCTTGCTTGGTAAGGAACTTTATAACGGCGCGGAACTCGATTTTCTCCATACTTCACAATTTCTTCCAGATTGAGTTGCTTGAGGGACGATAGTTCAAAGACTAATGACCTCATTATGATAATACTCGGTATATATACTAATTATTAGTTGCTAAACACGTTAGTGACTAAACAAGCACCCCCACCACCTTCCATACCCTCCATTCCGCGAACTTAAAAACGCACCCTCGTACAATTAACGGGTACAAACTAAAAAGTACATTTAGGAGGATAATTTGTGAATCACACAACCGAACCCACAATACTCAGCGCGGCGGCAACAAGAACAACAAGAACGGCGTTTACCCGTTACGCTATCCGTGCGGTTAATATAAAATAGATCATGATGTCTGCCGATAAATGACCAATACCTAGTAGAGCAACAGTGCATATTCTATTCTATATACTACATATATGTATATCATGATACGACTGATGGTGCGTTTACTATAATTACTATATCGAGGGCTAAGGACACTTGCAATACCGCCGATATCAGACAAAATGACAATAAATTATGAGTACAGACGATCAATTTGCTGTTTTAGCTGGCAGCACAGGGACCTCTTATACCCTATTCACCACAGATAGAATATAGAAGGTTTTCCAACTGCGATTTGTTGTAGTGTATACTATTCCGGTTTAGATCGCGTTAATTTCGTTAAACGTTACTGACGAAAGATAACTGAAAATACAACTGCCTACTGTTTATCTCAAGACACACATACACATGCATACTATATTGATAAGTATGTAGGTATGTATAATTAACATTATTAACAATTATTGTCTTCATAGAAACATACCTTAACCTATTGAAGTAGAAAATTTGAATCAACATTGTTCTCTAATTAGCAGACAAACGTCAGCACCGATAACTAGTTCTTAATGAGTAAACATTGCTTACTAATCAATCGGTACATCTCACATAATGACCGACATACAGAACTCCCTCATTCGTAACACGCATTACGCTTTGTATAAGATCGACGGACAAAGCAGTGATAATTGCTGTCTCCAGCCAGCCCACCCAGTTATTAAGCTGTAGTTAAGATACCGATAAAAAGACATTGATTTCTTTGCAACTGTCCACCTTACAAACATGTTTTCACAATCTACGCAATTCGCATACGCAATATGTGTTTATAATTAGCATATGAAATATTTGAAAACTCTTTATTTAAAAATATTTCTGTTTTAAACTTCTTGCAAAGTATAAAATACGTTTATTTATTAGCAAGATGTTCCGTAACTGCTGAATGTTTGCTACCAACTGTTATACGAGTATACACGTACGACACGTTATAAAATGTTATGTTTATCTTCCTCTAAATATGGCATATACCATATATAGCCAGCTATGGCTATAACGAGAATTTCTAATGAGAGGCTAGCCTTTCGCCGTGGGCTGGACACAGTCCCAAACTCCGTGAACTGAAAACGTATTTACAGAGATACTCAATAACACAATACCCGACTTGAGTATAAGAACCCAGGACTAGGATCGATAGGCGCGGTTGTGGTATACGCCGTTGAATAGTTTTCTAGATGCTTGGACGTGAAAGAGATCACTTCAATCCCGTATTTATTAGTTAATGTCGGGTACACTCTAATATCTTATAGTAGATATTATTGCACTACTAACACTAATAGAATATCTGTTAAAACTCGGTCATCGAGATGAGCTGTGATTTTGATTTGAATCGGTTCAACAATTTACCGCAGGAGGATACACGATTCGTAAACTATGAACATATTCGTACAGGAATATAGGCTAGCATAGTTTACATTATAAATAGATTGAAGATATTACAAAAGGAGTAGTAATGAATGATATGAGCTGCGCTCAGCAAATCTGCGTGTTATCTCGCGGTATTAGTTCTCAATGAGTCAAACGCGCTCGCGGCCGCTCGAGCGAGAGAACCACTTCTATTGTGATTCATTGTTCATACGTGATTTTACTATTTAGGGTCTTTACGTCTTGCTTTACCTTATTTGTAAACACGCGTGTTTGCAGATGGACCTACGCCTCGAGTATTTTCCTCTTTATACAGTCATCCTAAACATTGAACTCTGAATTTCTTTGAGAGGTCTTAGCAAAGTTCCAATGACCATCGAAATACGAAACACTAAACAGAAAAAACCTTCGATCCACGCAGTCATCAATTATAATGATCGAACCCACTACGCATAAACGCCTTGCGCCTGCCACTGCACTGAGTGTCATAGGTTTGAATCGCACACGTTATAATTATTTGTGAACTTGTGGACTACGTGTTTAATTGACATTACTCTGAAAAGTTTTGATTGGGCTACGTAATTTGTTCATTTATACTTATGCGTGAAACTTTCAGTGATAACATAGTTATCTCAAACGATGTTCGTCAATCTAACAATACAATGTGGCTATTATAATATCCCATAGTCTTACGAAACAATCGCAGTCGGTGCCTGGTGGTGAGTAGATGGTCGATAAAGGCGAGTGCTGCCCCCTAGCGGCACCGTCGTTAAACGTAACACATAACGAGCAGTACTCACAGTGACTAGGTGCGCGCCGCGGCGCCGCTCGCCGCCTCCATACTGCTTATTGCTAATGTAACGCGCACTATTCACACTAACACATAACGAGCAGTACTCACAGTGACTAGGTGCGCGCCGCGGCGCTGCTCGCCGCCTCCATACTGCTTATTGCTAATGTAACGCGCACTATTCACACTAACACATAACGAGCAGTACTCACAGTGACTAGGTGCGCGCCGCGGCGCCGCTCGCCGCCTCCATACTGCTTATTGCTAATGTAACGCGCACTATTCACACTAACACATAACGCTGCCGGTATTAATGTACTACTTTTAGATGTTTGCTTTTCCTTAATCGGTATAAGAAATATCGATACAGCGTATAAGTTTGTACAATAGAAAAATAAGCGTACATACATGGGCTCGCGCCTGCTTAGGTAGGCAGTGGCCGATTTTCACTAGGTGCAGACCTGCCAGAAAACCCAGGAAGAATTCATTTTCCAAAAATTTTTTTTTCCCTTGACCCACTATGTTCCAAAATGTCTTTGATTTGATTAAAACATATTCGCTCAGGTCTTTCTCTTACGATTGTCTCACAAAGGAACTATGTAAATATAAAGATAATACGTATCTTCTTATCTGCACACATTTTTATCCTATACTATAATCGCCTCTTGTATAGTGGCACAGTTATGACATCTATTCCAATTAGGAAATCTTATTAAAATTTCCTGTAAATAATTCTTAGTCGGTGATCATGAAGCAATTCTAAATCATTTATATTGTCACTTAGAAACTCTTCTCTTCTCGTACTACGACTAAGATAGCAAACATGCTAACGGCTACCCGACTATTAAGTAATTACCGTAGCATAGCACACAATGCCGACCCTTCAAACATGAATCGACTGTGGATGTGCGACATCTGTCTGCTCCACAGAGACAAACAAACTTGTGTATAAATAAATACGTCTGTAAATTTATTTTAATATTTGATCATCCACCATCCGTAAAAGATGCGCATCCTTGCTCTGCAGAGTGCGGGCCAGCCCCAACCGCGTCTTGGCAATAATTGCTGACAGGCTTGATTCGCTTTACATGAATCATTTCTCCAGGATACATGTAGAGAGACACCAGCAGCAAATGTAATGTAATGTTTACTGTCTTTAGTTTTAAGTATACTTACATTAGTTTATAAGAATCCATGTATGTATCTTATGTGGGGGCCAGTCAGTGCAGACCGGAGACACTTCGACCCAGTGGGATCTTTTGTGTCGACACTCTCCCAAGGAGGACTCGCGCGTCGCGGTGGCGAGCGGACGTGCCCACGGACCGAGCGCTAACCGGAGTGACTCACGCGCACTACTGATAAGCTACCGGCATTAACAAATGTGCAGAACGAAATATTGCACATCAACGCGAGTTAGAAAGTGAACTTTTTATAGTAAATTGCGGACTGTAAAGACACCGGGGGGTCTCGTAACCCCCCGGGAAACTTTAGTTATAGTGTGATAATCAGTATAAGTGAAATTGTAGCATCAAAACAGTGAAAATGATTTCGGAAAACAATAATCTATGTTCTGTAAACAACAGTGATATGGACACGGACTCGCTTAATTCGGGACCAGACATTATAACAGTTAAGGACAAAGTGAAATTAGTGAAAGTATGTTTATCTGACTTTAATAAAAATATAGTGAAGTGCTGGGAATGCGACAGTTCCTTTCAGATGGATACTCCCTTGTGGGGTATAAATCAAATGAACACTAAGAAGATCCAGTGTAAAGTATGTACCAAACTTTTTCTCATTAAGGCTGCGCTTAAAACAGAGCCTAAATATGATAACGGCACACTTAAAATTGAGTCTTCAGTTTCTATCTATACGGCAGGTCTGGAGACCGGCGTTAAAAACATTCGCCCATGTGTATGCTGTAAAATAAAAAAGGAATTGACTACTATACCCATCGAGACCTTCGTATCCGAGGAGTGGTTCATTTGTAAGTGCGGTAAAAACCAGTGCGCACTCATTGAATTCGTTTCACAAAGTGAACAACCCTTGGCCGCTAGAAGATCAAGTAAAAAGAATAAGCGTGGAAGCAAAGCAAACACTAATGTAAATGCGGTCTATCAGGGCCCACAGGCATTGCAGCCAGTGCACGGAGTGAGGTCAAAATTGAGCGGCGGCGCGCTGGACCCCGCCACCATCCAACAAACTCCGCCTACTCGAGCGGTAAGAGTAACAGATAGTGAGCGCGCATACGTGACTACTTTAAATAAAGATACGGAATACATCCGAAGCCAAACTACACAAACAACCTCCCAGAACGTAGGTAAAGTACGGACTACGCTGGACGCTTGGAAAATCCCGCTATCCACTGGACCATCACCTATCTTAGAACAGTCTAAAATACAAAAACCAACGAGCGACACAGACAATAACCGCACCGCTCAAAGCAACCAACCGACGTACCAACTGGTAACTAGAGGAGCCAAAAGACAGCGTACAGGCGCATCTAATTATATGACACCAACACAGAAAAACACCCATATTCCCAATATTATTATCAGGGATGAAAACGCAATTAAGAACCAAAACATACTAAAGAAAATCAGAGAATCAGTAGCGAAGAACAGCTCAACGCTGAACGTTCTGCGAGGCCAAATAAAAATTAGCCCGAATAATGCGGCAGCGCGCGTGAACCTACTAACTACGATTGAAGCTTGTGGGGTAACCAGAGTTATTGCACCAAAACCAAAAGCGGACAGACAACCAGCTACCAAGATCGTGCTCAAAAACGAAACTTACGGAGAATCCACCGATACTATTGCTGACGAGATAGAAGACTGCATCGGTATCAAACCAACAGCAATCAAACCACTCGGAAGAGCAGGGAAAATACACCTCCTCCTTTTTGATGGCAAACATAAATCAAGAGATCTCTTGGAGAATTTTAAATCCTCGGAAAGAAAATTCTTCTGTGCACCATCTATCAAAGTTGAGCCATTTAGAGAAAACCCGAAGCATATTATACAGTGCAAGAAATGCTATGCCTTCGATCATTCGAAACAATCGTGCTACGGCAAACAAGAGGAACCACAGATAGTTATTACCACCCCAGAGGGCACCACAACGAAAGTGTGTAGAAATTGTAAAGGAGAAGACCACGGAGCGAACAATGCAAACTGCCCCGTATTCAAAAAAGTGATAGCTAGGCAAATGGAGCAAGCAGAAGCTAAACAAAAAAATAAAGAGGAGAGAATTAAA
The DNA here is from genome assembly GCA_930367265.1 of Catocala fraxini. Lineage (NCBI taxonomy): Eukaryota > Metazoa > Arthropoda > Insecta > Lepidoptera > Erebidae > Catocala > Catocala fraxini. Next base: position 22,912,100 of record OV884045.1, read on the forward strand.
CGCTCAGTTATAAGGCAAGGTGTAAAATACGCAGATGTCACAAATACACGGCAATTTCCAATTTTGACACAAAAAGAACCAGCACAACCTCAAACAGAACAAGTACCACCTACAACTGGCAGTCTCACACTAGAGGGCCTATTTCAGATGCAGACACAAATGCAACAGACATTGATGATGTTGATGGATACCATAAATAGAATACACTCGCACATCAATGTCTAACCATGACAGTAAGAAAATACAGAACCTCAAAATCTTGCACCTGAATACACAAGGACTACGAAATAAATTTAAAGAAATAAAAGCACTAGTCGACAAATATAGACCGGCTATAATCATATTGAACGAGTGCAAGATCGACTTTGACACACAACTATATAATATAAAAGGGTACGATAAACTCACCCACACTCTGGAAAAACACTTAGCCACTGCCATGTATGTACAGAGAGGACTAAGGTGGGCAGAAACGGAAGTCACCCCAGGCTGGCATGACGAAAACAAGAAGATAGAAGGCATAGGCATCAAACTTTTCACTGACCACGCTACTGGACAATATATCAAAATCAAAGGAATATATATACAAATTCCAAACCAGCACCATGCCAAGGAAGAATTGGAAGAGACTCTAGCCGATGAGCCGTCTATTATCGTCGGCGATATGAATTTACAAGTGCAAATCTTAGGTCACAGAAGAAATTCTGGCCTCGGAAACATTGTAAAAAAAGCAATGAGCGACGGATTCTGCTCGCTGATACACGCCAATGCACCATCCAGACCCTTCAGCCCAGGTAATACTATCCTTGACTTAGCTATAATAACACACCAACATTTAGAAGCTCAAGCCAAACAGATAGAGAGCGTTGGTTCAGACCACGTCCCCTGGTTGCTAACGGTGAAGGTTGAACATAATAGAGAGGAACACCTATCCCGTAATACAAAGAAAATCCATGAGGACGAAAAACTCAGAGCGGCATATCAGCAGACAATGTGGGAAGGTCTCTGCGACCTTAATAAAAATATCACAACAGAGGCTGATTGCGAAAAGTATGTCGAAACAATGGAAAACGCCGTTGTAACTGCCCTCGACACACACGCTCCCCTGAAAAAAGCAACAAGACAGGAACGACTGCCAAAAGAAATAAACGACAAGATTGACCTCAGAAACAAATTGAAACAAATGGTATGGCAAGCAAGACACTGCAGTTTTGAACTCCAGCGCGAAACACGCACTCTTTACAACCACGTCAAAAGAGAAGTTGAAAAAGATTTGAAAGAATACTCCGAAAAAGGCTGGCTCAATAAACTCCAAGATCCTCGGGACAACAGATCACAAATGTGGCGCATCCAACGAAACATAAAGAAGCCTATCGTTAAACTACCAAACATCTCGGGATGTAGTGCAGAAATAGAGATAATCGACAAACTTACCGACGCAGCCATAATCAAAGAGGCTAAAATAGATAAAGACGATGAAGGGACCGAAAAAACAACACCTTTTCAACCGCTAGACCTAACTTCAAAAAAAGAAGTGCAACTTGCACTGCGCAGATTTAAAAACAGAAAGGCTCCAGGGCCAGATGGAATAAAAGCGGACGCTCTAAAACTTGGGGGAGAAGTGTTCACCGAGGCATTTGTACCTCTTGCTAACTTTGTGCTGTCAACTGGCTACTTCCCAAAACGATGGAAAATCGGCATTTGCATATTCATCCACAAGGCCGGGAAAGATCACCGCCAAGCATCATCTTACCGTCCGATCACACTGCTTAACATCATGGGCAAGCTGTGTGAGCGACTGACCCTGAGCAGACTTACCGCAACGGTCAACCGGCTACAACCAACGTTCCAGCACGGCTTCACAAGGGAAAGAGGCACAGCAACCCAAATTCTACGTACTGGAAAAATAATCACCGATGCGCTGGCCACAGAAGACAGTGTCTCTATGATATCTACGGATCTATCAAAAGCGTTCGACTCTATAAACCACAAGGGCCTGATTAAGAAACTTCAGAGTCAAGACGTCCCCAACAATATTATTAAAATAATTGAGAACTACCTTGAAGGCAGAAACTTGAGAGGTAGATTCAGAACTACCATAACCACAGATAAATCGGTCCCTCACGGCGTGCCCCAAGGCTCAATCCTTGGTCCGGTAATCTTCAATCTGTACGTCCACGATATTTGGAATATACTAGACCACATCAGAGGCCTCAAACTCTCACAGTATGCGGATGATCTATGTATACTGAACAGAGCCCCGAACCCAGAACATGCGACTATTCGTGCCGAGTGGGCAGCAGAAGCCATCGTTGACTATTATACGAGGTGGGGACTAAAGTGTAACATAGAAAAAACAGAATGCATTATGTTCTCAAAGAAGTAAAAATACCGACCAAAGGTGAAACTGAAACAACAGACGTTATACTACCAAACGCAGATCAAATACCTCGGTGTTATCTTTGACAAACATATGAGGATGAACCAGCACACTGAAAAGGTTGTGACAAAATTAAAACAAGTCAGAGGAGCCCTCGGTCCAATAATAGGATATAATGCGAAGACAAAATTAGACACGAAACTGGCAATCATTCAGGCCTGCCTTTTACCGCTGATGGACTACGGAGTGGTACAACTACTCTCAAGGTACAGCGCAACCAACCTCACCAAAATCGAACGCCAATACAGACTGGCACTGAAAAACGCCGCACAACTGCCAAGACGAACACCCACGGAAGTGCTCTGGGAGATGGCTGACATAGAAGCCTGGCATCTACGCGCCGAGGACCTCAACACCAAAATCCAACATTTTGTTTTTTTTAATCCAACATAACAAAGTTAGAAATAGAAGATCTTGAATTACCTGGAGACGCCTATCATGCACACGGTGAATTTAACCCCCTTAGGGTTAATCACAGATTAGGTGAAGTACTGTATGACCCTAATAAAACAAGATACAAACGTTGGCCGTCCGACAAAACGAAGACGCCGCGTCCTCTTAAAATAAAATGAAATAATAATAATTCCTACAAGAAATATAATTATATTGTATTATACCTACACAACATAAATAAAACACGTAATTTGTTTGTATAACCCGCATATTACGAATTAACAGAACACAGCAAACACAGATCCGTTAGGACATAAGTTAGCTGACTTACCTCTGTATGGCTCACCGGCCACAGAGACATTTTGTAATACACAAAGTAGGCAAATAAATGTAGTATTATTATTATTACACTCTCCCAATAACGACTGCCATAGATTTTCATGGCAGCCGGGACCGACGGCTTAACGTGCTCTCCGAGGCACGGAACAGGCGATAATTGTCAATCACCACGCACATAATTTTGAAAACTCATATATCTTCCGAAAGTCAGAGGTGCGCGACGTTGGTTTAAACCCGAGACCCTCTGCATTGCAGTCTGTTGTTCTCCCCACTAAGCTATCGCTGCTCCTAAGAATCCATGTAACTATCATTTTTTATGGGTCTACGTTGCCTGAATAAACAAACAAATTATTATTATTATATTTAAGCTGAACCTCACAGACGCTTACAGCCTTGCCCACTATAAAATTAGTACACCGCATATGTCGCTCTCAAATAAGTGATATACAACCTGCAATAATATTTAGATATAAGATACATATGTTTACATTTTGTTCGATTAATTCTAAATAGTCAAACAGTATGAGATAAACGTTTGATGCAAATTAGTTTTGATCACGATAGTTGCAGTTAGTCAACTGATTTATTATTACCTTAGAGCGCGCTAACTTGGTGCGGTGTTAGTTAATCTAACTGCTCGTACTTACGTTACTGCCTAAACCCTTATCAGCGAAATATAGCGATAATTCCTACGTCAGTATTAAAAGTTCTATAATTATCATAGAAGAGGAGTCTTGTCAGTTTTAATATTAAGGTTTAATATAAAGTGCTATGTGAAGTAAACTCATTTGACTGAGCTGTAGATGATGACTAGATAAACAAAGATTCGCGCTGTAATCTCCAGTAATTCTCCAGAGGACTAGGCAGAGTGTACGGCATCAACGTCGCCATATGCACGGAAATTATTTTTGCCTATTAGTGTGTCACCGAAATGGAAGCGAAATTTGCGCAAATTTATGCCACAGGATGAAAAATACAGTCTCATAACTAAAAATATACCAATTATTTTAGTATCTTGCGTGGTACGATGGGTTGTCTCAGATAGAATCACGGGGCACACCTATCTACCCTCTATAGTCTTTGTGAGCCAATATTATCGTGGATCTCATCGGAGTCTGCGGCTACATTTAATAACCGTTACGCGGCTCTAATAAGGTCCTATTAACATATATTGAACTGTTACATTCGGAGCACGCGCCCGTTAATTGACCTCTAAACTGGCTCTAGCACTTTATTATACAGATATTGGCAACATACTGACGTTACAAAGAGAAGCTTGTTAATTATTACACGACGACTGAACGTCCGAGTGTCGCGTAGGTTGGCTACTGCTGTTAAAATATAATTATTAAGTCCAGGCGGTTGTTTCATAATATATTATATTGGTTACAGTTTTTATTTTACGTATATTAGCAATGCGAACACATGTGGTGTGTCACACATTTATTAAATAATTCTAATATGCTGAAATAATTTACACTCTAAAAACGTCAAACCACAAAGACAATCTTCAATTTCAATATTACTTTTTAATGTTGACTTTCGAGTTCAGAGGCATGCCACTACAAAGATTATTTAAAATCAAATGACTAGCAATTCGAGTGGCGAATGATTAGCTAGTATTCTTGTTAAGCTAAATGCTTGTGTAAGGAGCTGGATCACATTGCCTTATTCTCGAGCGTGCAATGACAATGCTTTCGCATGTTATGATAAGGCCCCAAAGTGACTTATAACTTGTAACCGAGTTTTATCTGCTTTATATTGAATAAAGTTGTGCACTCAGACGCGCGTGTTATTAAGGTTCGTAAACAGTGGCCGGAGCTCCAGGATCCCTCATTCATTTACATGCATGTATCAGGATCCTTTCATCCGCGGGTCACCCCTACGACTTACGAAGGTAAGCACCACATTATCTTTTTAGATATGGACCACAGATATACGTTAGAATATGGTTTTTTGGAGCGCAGAATACAAACATACATATATAGTGTTACATATAGGTAGAGGTGAATTACAAACCCACATTTGATCGCGGATAGCGTAGTGACTAAAGCATTCGCCTTGCTAGTAGTCAAACGCCGAGTGCTGTGGGTTCGATTGTGTTCAATGTTTATCCCTTGTGGGGACACGGGATAAACATTGTGCGATCCACAAATAAATGTTTCGAGTCTGAGTATGTTTTATGTCCATGTGAATGTTTGGACACAGGATTTAATTAAATTTTAGTGCAGGAATTGTACTTTTCTAAAAGAATAAAGATAGGAAAGGCATAACTATACCTCATGGGATACATTTGCAATAAAATGCTAGCACGATGTTGCTTATTCATTGTATGCCTTATGTTCGAAAATCTGCCATTTACGGATGCCAACGTCATCCCCTATAACATAGAACATATTAAATATAGCTTATTTAATGAGAGTATGATACATAACTACCTAAGCCTTCGAGAATAAGCAGTCGTGATGCAACTTATAATTTAGTTACTATATTAAGCCTTGATCATTTGCGGCTGTTATCAGTCGGAGATGTTTATAAAGGTAGCCAAACGTACCTGCACACCGGTGACTCCCGATACGTTTTATCCAATGTTTACCTGGAAGAATGACAGTCATTAGCGATAAGACCACCCTTATACCACTAGATTAAATATGCCGATATTTGGAGTGCAATGCATAGTTACCTATCTATCTCCATAATTTCTATCAGATAATTATTAATAGTATGTGACCTGCATCAAACTAATAATACAACATTACAATAATGCGACGCTAGTTTAATAATTTAGGTGATCTATAGTTATTTTTAATGTTGCGTATCCGATCTACATACAAGACAATCAATGCATATCCATGCATTGTTTGTCTTGTACGGGGTATAGTGGTTAAAGCGAGTTACTGAGCTATCGGGCAAAAAATTGTGTATGCCACATATTATAAATTTACACAATTCTTTAAAACTAACGTATATCTAAAATGTTATAGAACAGAAATAAAAAAGAAAATGAAAACCTAAAACTAAAACCCTCTAGTAGGCGTTACAGAATTCCTCCGCATCACAGTTGACTGGTAGTGTGCCCAGAACACTGGCAGCATTTTCACGTTGAATAGCAATGCTTCTTCTTGCTGCGAAATAAAGACCTGCCCTCTGGTCACGGGAAGCGTTGATTAACGTTTTTTCTATATTTCTATATAGAGCACGAGCACTAGGACTCCATGAATAGGTTCATGGGGTCCAAGCGCTCATGCTCTTTCGATCCTAAACGGCTCAAACACATAATCTCCTACCAGTTTTTTGGATTTGCGTCGTTTGAGAGTCTCTGCGGATGCAGCAATAGCGCCAGCGTAACCCGCCGTGCTGGGAAGATGTGATGGCGCAAGGGTGTCGACACACGTTGTGTTCCACACTAAGGCATCAATGACATACCGTCCGGTGTCTTCCCATCATCACGTGTCATTAGGTTTAAATAGTAGTTTCGTGTCAGAGTGTACTTTATGTCAATTGCTTCATTTCTTATTCATTGTGTGTAAAGCTTTCCGTGTGAATAGTTATACACACAACCAGTAAAACGTACAATTATAGGCTTCTGCCTCTAATTGTAAGTTGTTGTGTGCGCAAAATATTATACGAGCTAGTTTGCCCACGTGATTTTAAGGGTACGACGCCTAAAGTATTATCGTTTTATATAAAAAAAAAAAATGAAACATCCGATAAAAGAAAACGCGTTATCATAATATAATGTTGCGATGTACATCTATAAGCAGTTATTGTGTTATGATAAGACTCCAGAGAGTTCTCTCGATCTTGAGTATTTAGAAACTTTCTCTCGAACTTAATGTCACTTGAATAGTTTCCAATAAATAGTTTTATAACAGCGTCACAGCTCGTATTACGCTACATGTCCCATGACTTTATGTTGTGAACGTTTGTATATGTACGTTGTTATATTTTATCTGTGCTATTACGGTTTGAGCCTGTGAGTATAGAAACCTCCACGGCTTAACCTGGTGACTGCCCCAATTTTAGTTAGAATAAGAACCTTGTATCTCGCTTAAATCTGCATTGCGGTGTGCGAGGGGTTAAACGATATGTGATATGATATTTGTCGGCCTCGATGGCGTAGTGGTTAGTGTAACCGCCTGCAACGCCTGAGGTCGCGGGTTCGATTCCCGCGTAAGTCAAACATTTTGTGTGCATGGACATCGATGTTTATCTTGGTCTGGGGTGTTTCTATGTATAATAAGTATGTATTTACAAAAAAAGTATATATGTATGTTTATCCATTGTGTAGTACCTCTATAGATATTTAGCCCAAACTAAGCAGAACTTGTACTATTACAAGCTCTGCTTAGTTTGAATTAGAAGGTGTTGTGTGTATGTGATAGAATATTATACAAAAATATATATATATTTATAAAATGGCGTAAAATATTTCACCATTTTACGCTTATTCTAATAAAACATACCGACTGATCATCATATACGAAAGTCTGAGCTATGAAATAATCTGCAATGTATGAAACAGTAGCGAGCCTGTACGACGGACATAACGGCGCTGCTGTAGATACGCGGTGTGAGGAAGCTCAGTAAAATACGCGTGGAGTGCGCGGCACCGTCGATATACGCGACATTAGCCACATAAAATAAAAGATCTCTCGGCCACCATGTACAAGTAGAATAAACCCCATAATTAAAAGACAGGCAAGTATATCCCATAACCAGAAATATTTAATGAGTTCATAAGAGACAGAGATTGCACATAAAGTTGTACAAAGTATTTAATTTATTCACAGCACACCTTTCCAAAGGGCGACATATGCCTAACACGATATACATTGTAGTGCCATAGTTTAATTGTTGACGCAAAATGCATACAACCGCTAAATCTTGCAATTAGCTATATAAATATCGAGATAATGAATCGCTACCATTTATATCATAGCAATCGTAGCGCCGCGTCGTAGCTCTCGTAGCACTTGTAGGGAAGAGCTACGTGCGAGTGTGGTATTGTACTAGCGATCCGAGATTTATTCTCGTAGAATGCTACATAAAACTTTCGATGCTGTCAATGCTCCAAGTAAGATTTTTCATTGTTTTCAAATACAAAAAGGATCAGCGAACCTTGCATCACATTTTAATTAGTTCATCAACGAGCACACTTTCTTATTTACATGCGTAAGATATAAAAACTCGAAAAGAGTGAGATTTGATTCGCCGCAATAAAACGACAGTATTAGCAAGCACTAAAATAACTCGTACGAGCTATAAATAATTGAAAGTATTCTGATACATGTATGTATTCGCAAAGAAGTAACAGGAGCCCTCCACGCCGATTGCTCTAAGAAGCGTGCGAACACCGACAAGTGACGAGCGCCGCTCAGTTCACGTGTGCGAGTGACCTTGAAAATACTACTTCAATAATAGACCACTATTTATTACTCACAAATATCAAAACTATATTTTTAGATCATGCGTCGTATGGTAAAGCAAGAGCGTATTAGAGCCTATGATAATAACTAGCAACAATCTCAAGCCTCTCTCGCTTACCATACAATATTACATGTTCTACAAATAAAATCTGTAAGGAGCTGCATCCTACCATTATAATTTCCTTAGTACTCACAACACACCTACGCAATAAATTAAAATTATACTAATATTTAAATGTTAGCCCCTTATAACATTAGAACAGTAAAAAAACATATTTTATATCCTTACAGGTATATATTCAAAATATTAAAAGCAACCAAAAACCATACTACTTACCTTTTATGAATAACCCTTATAATATGTGGAGCTTACAGAACCTAAAAACACTAGAGCACAATGAAAATACCCGAACGAGGTCTAAAGTACGGCGGCGACGAATTTCACAAACTGTCTGGAAAAAGGAATTTGTGACCGTTTTGGAAATGGCTCTTTGAATGCTCTCAAAATAAAACCTCTATTTACTATATAGAAGTTTTAATGAGTAACTTATTAACATAACATTATGCCACTTTTCTTAAAGAGTACTCAAGAGGAAGATTAAGGCTTGGCTAGATAGTCAAAGTCAAAGCCAAAAATCATTTATTCACTTAGTTCACAAAGTATCACTTATGAACGTCAAAGTACTATACGTCAACCACTTTTTAATATTACTAGCGTTATAACTTGATGAAACAATAAATTTAATTGCTTGTGGTAACAGTTACAGCAAAAACCTGCGCACAGGGGATTAGGTGAGTGTCTGATTGACTCTTTAAAAACAACTTGCACTAAGTATTTAAAAGGCAAAAAATACCTATGGATTGCCCGACGTTTCGACCGACTTGCATCGATCGTGGTCGCGTCGTATTAAGTACTAGTTTTTCTCCGCAGTTTCACCCGCGTAAGTCCCGTTGCCGTGAGAATATCGGGATAAAAAGTAGCCTATATGTGAATCCAGGTCTCCAGCTATCTACAGACCAAGTTTCATCGCAATCAGTTCAGTAAATTTTACGTGAAAGAGTAACAAACATCCATACTCACAAACTTTCACATTTATAATATAAGTAAGGATATGTGCAAATCGCGAATGTTCAGAAACCATATTACAATCATTGGAAAAATAAACACAAATAAAGCTAGGAGAAAACTTGATACAACTACTGGTAGATCACACAAACTTGTTAATTAATTAGCAATGGCAAATTGTTCATTTAAACCACTGTGCACTGGTGCATTTAATCAAAGCCTAGGACTTACGACCATTCAGCTACAGTGTAATGTCTTAACTACTAAGGTATCCCCACTTAGCTATTGAGGACACTGCAAAGTATCTCGTAAAATTTTCCTGAATATACATCACAAACATATAGATAAGAAAACAATATTCGCAATCGTCTGTCTAGGGGCGCGATATCAAATTATACACAAAGCTGTTACAAATCATGTAAAGTGTCAGTTTGTGTGCGTGATAATACAAGCGACTCGCTAATGGAGCATACTGTACATGTATGGTGGCACTTTGACTGCTCATAATGCGATATGGTGCAATGATTTATGGCGTCGCCTTACTGTCGATGCGCTGTTCAATCTAACACTAAATAAAAAGTATTCGGATATGACTTACAAATAGTACATTTGAATCTGAAAATAAGTTTAGCTGTTAGTTATAACCGACGATAATGATAATTCATGAAGCAGGACTAAAGCTGTTAGTTATAAACGACGATTACGATTATTCATGAAGCAGGACTTGAACCTACGATCTTGAATACATTATCCATGTTTACCAACTAACTTATGCGCGCTCCTACGTCAGGGATAAAAAAATTCTGTTTATTTAATATCTGACGGTGACCCTAAATGCGAAATTCAAGTTATTCATAGTAAATTATAATCTACATTTTACCTTAGCATAAGCAGTGTTTAAGAATATCATCTTGATATACAAAGTGTTGCAAATGTGCACATTATTTATCCTTGCCTGCAAAAAAACATTTATGATAGTTTTAGATCACACCCATGCTAGGTCATTACAGTAGAACTACAAGCATGAAAGTGCAGTTTGGCAGATATTACACATCTAATAAAAACCTGTGTCATATACATCTTCACAACCATTATCGTTCATGTTTAACTACGAACACCACTTCGTAAAAGTCACATATTAGTGCTGGAAATTAAAAACTTGGTCGTAAGTTTGGTCACAGAAACGATCTCCCCATTGAGCTATCGAATAAAATACGTTGTACTACAAAAAGTTTGTGATGTAAGGCTTTACGGTGTTCTATGGAACATCGGAACAACGGGGACGGGAACATACCGAGACAGGTTTGGACCCTCGCTATAAATTTTTGGGTCGGAATGTAAGCGGCGAAATTTGTTGAACATTTTTACGTCCATTAAACGTAGAAAGGGTGTATTAGTAACTCTTTTGTGTTTGGAGGAGGGGTGACGGAAGTGTTCTACCCGTTGTGATGATACATTAGCAGTAAAAGCTCAAAATACTTATTGTTTTGTATACTCGATAATTTGTAGGTAGGTACTCGAGAATATTAAATCGAATATATTTTTTAAAATAAACACATTGTTTACGATATGTGTTGTGCGAGGTGATGATACTGTATAGTACATAATAAAATTTACAGACGATAAGTAGTAGTGCGGCAAAAATATTTTTGCAGCTACCCTTACAGAGAATATGGCTGTCTATCAGCTAGTGAAATATTCGGCATAAACTTAATCACAACCACAGACTTTCAGGTATCCTTGAGACTGTTGCCGTCGTAATAAGAACGATAAATCGTTTACTTTTAAGTGCATTTATAGTTAATCATCATTATATTAAAAACCAGACGATCCGCGGGTTTGACCGAAATAACTTTGTCACGCCAATCCAGCGGTCTTTCCATTACACAGCCAAAGTTTTATTGGTAAGGACTATTTCTTTGGTAATAGACTGTTTCTCTGGTAAGGACTATTAACAAACAGACATTGTTTGTAAATAGTTCTTACCGAAGATGTCCATTGTTATAGACCGTAAGGTGTGCGCGTCGCAGAAATGACCGCATTTTTATAGAATTTAGTAGAATACAGCGTCCGGCAATGTAATCATAGGTTTGCCCAGTTTTAATTAAAAATGCAGGTAAGTACATACCGGCGCTTTTTAGATGCACAAACAGGCGTTATAAATATGCACATTTAATTTTTGCGTCGACTGTTAATATTTGCCGGAGACAATTAGCGAGCAGTCGCCGCTCACCGAGCTCGCTTGCATTTGTACACCATTAGCATCCGCGACGTGCGAACTAATCCAACTTAACCCAGTTTTAAATGTAACTTAGTCAGATAAACACCGTCGTTTACAAGATTGAAATTTAAACGAAAATTTAGGGGCCTCTTACTCTTGTAATATAATGCACGTACAATGTAAACATATATACGTGTCTGGTCTCACGCCTTCGTCCTCAAACAAGGAAGCAGAGAAGTGTCACACCCGCATTTCGTCGGCTATAGTTATAAGTTCCACATAATAGCTGTTATTGCCGTCTGTATGGCACTGTACTGAACACCGCGCTGCTACTGCGAATGAAAAATCTGAAAAACTAGATTACCTACACTTCGCACAACCCGGGCATCGAACCTCTTTAGTATACAACTGTATCTCAGTGGTGCTGCTACCTTACGCTGCAAACACAGGTAATAGCGGTAATGTTTCGTAAATCATTTAGGGGTCAAAAAGGGGGGGGGCGGGTCGCGGTCCAAACATTAGATAATGTCGACAAGCTGAATAAAATATATAATGTTGTATTTAGTATATACCGAGTAGTTCTTTGCTCCAACATGTGGTATCGGCACCATATGCACCAGGTGCATTCCGTAATTGTCTTTCGTTTCCTTTGAGACCTTCCACACCAAAATATACAAAATCTAAAGTAGTGTGTTAGTTTAGTCTATAATTTCCAATCATCTTCTATCTTTACTATTATACGCGGACATTCGACTGTCTAAGTAAATTACGGTTAATTGATACTTTCCCATATAGAGTACATGGAAGAAATATTAGTAATATCGCCAAAATTTAATGTACACACATAAAGAGAAATTATTTTTAAAAAAAATGTATGGTTCCTATTACTAATTAATATATGACCACAACATTCTGTTACATGCGGTATAACTTACAGAACTAATGCAAACTCCACTAAATTGTTTACAGAATGCATCAGTTAATCTGTTGGCTTCATTATGTGGCGCTATAACTGTCCCCTGCTGACCACGAGGCCTCTTCAATAATGCCTCCGCGCCAGTTGCAACATGTATAACATAAGCAGGGCCTCTATCTAACATGGTGCAGTTGTGGTTTGCGCCGCCCGGGACACGTTTTGTGGTCGCCCTGCACAGTTAGGCTCCAGTGGGTGGAATAAACTAATTATGAGGCAGTGTGCTAGCACGCGATTGACGAACTATCGGTATCCACAAGTGAATAAGCAGCTTGTGCTCAAACAGACTAGCCACTTTGAGTTGATGTTATAATCCTTCGCGGTCTCTATAGATTATGTCGTCAAACGGAATACATAGGCAACGTCGCCAAACAATTGATTGACACAGTAATATGGCCCGATGGTATACGCACTATTTTCTGTTTACAAAATAAAAGAACACATTCTGTCACAGCTTCGTCAAAAGCGACAAATTTAAGACTGTTTGCTGTTGTATTAACTAGGATGTAATGATGTAATGTTGTAGAACTAAATAATTCATAAATATTCGACGATTAATAAATGACGTTGTCCATTCTTTCTTTCGCAAAATAACATTGCGATGGGATCATGTACATCCTAAGACGTCGGTCCATTAAAATCCACATCCAGTAATAACATAAGTTACTGGCAGCTACAAAACGTAGCGAGTCTGCAGGCTCTTAATGCGCTGATTAAATTTGAAAGGCAGTGCGGACGGTGCGGGCGGTATGGTGTGCGGTGGATGGGTCGTGTTAAGTGGCCCCTGATGCACAGATAAGCTAGTTACACTATTAGCCGAGCTCATTACGGGGCATGCGATGATTTACTAACAATATGCACAAACACAAGTAATGACGTTAGCGCGCATTACACGGCGTGAGCACTAACAGACTGCGATGCCGCGCTGCGACTAACTCTATTACTGCCGACTGACTTAGTGTAAGGAACCATGGGTTGGTTCTAGATTCCAATAAACTCAGCTAATACATCTCCTAAAAATAGATTGAGGTCTGCAAATCTGATGCAACACCCTCACTAGGTCAAGAAGGAAATTAAGAAGCAGGATCTTATGTAGTCTCGAGCATTTTCTATAAGACGAAACAGTTAAGTACACACTTTTATATTTAAGGGCCTTTTTGATAAATATATGATTATGTCAGCCCCATTGTAACATAATTACGGATAAAGAGACTTTAATGGCTCAATACTTAATAATTAATCATACATTTTCATAAAAACATTTGCTTTGTGAAAATAATGTGTATTAAGGGTTGTGATGTAAACAAGACAGTATGTAGAAAGTTTAACGAAAACATTCGGTCTTTTGTTGCCCCTTGTAAGATGCACAAATCTCTATATCATAAGAATTTGCAGGTTTACTATCTTTAAAGAAAGTGGCCAAAAGCTTCTTGTCTCTGCTTTGCTTCAACCTAACTGTAAAAGTAATCTAATAGGCTTGACAATCGCATTTAGAACTAAAGCACTACATTATAATTCAATAATATCACGAAAATAATAAATGGAATATGATAATAATCAGTTTACGAAGATTTCTTTTAATGAGAATCTTAAATACAATATAGCAATTTAACCTTAGTATTTCTAAATGATTTTTATTTTAAGTGTGTCGTGTATAGTGATGGTCATGTTTTTGTCTACGAAGTATTAATTAAAATATTTGTAATACTAATAATTTTGTTAAAGAGTCAACCGGAAAAAGTTCCACTTAGTTTCTTCCAGTTTTTCCCCATAGGCTCAATTATTTTTATTAATGACTAAATTTAACTTTAACGTCCATACTGACTTTGGCACATAATGATTTAGATAATTCATTTTACAGCAAATTCATCGCTCTGTATTTTATCTTATCGCTTTAGGTTCAATTAAATACGCTGATCCTAAAACCTAAACAGTAGCAAATTTGATACCAACTCAATCGTAATAAAACGCTTTTACTCATATTTTAGGCGAAAAGTGCAACTACTTTGTTTATTGAAGACTAATGTCAGATTTGGCATCATGAAATAATCCTAGTAGAGAAAATTCTTTAAAATTGTAGAATTTTTTAGCTAAACGTTGGTCACTTAAATACAAAAACAACAATTATTGCTTGTAATAATTGTTGTTAACATTATCGTAATATCATCCAAACTAATCCTAACGACTAATGATAACTATTATTCGCTAATTAATGAGTAATGAGCTATTTACGAGCATTCATTACAGCAAGCGCGCTGAGCCCACCACACACTCATGCGCGTGTTCTATATGTGTATATATGTGCTTGTATGTGTGTGAGTGCCTCAGGGCTGACCCCTACGTTATTACCTGAGCCAGTATGATGTCGGCTCTAAATAATGTTTTTAAAAGCATATATACATATATATATTATGGTATATATACATTCATCTTTACTTTGACTTCAAAGAGGCTTTTGATAGGGTTAACAACAATATTTTATTGTTGAAGCTTAGCGCTATTGGAATTGCTCCAGGACTACTCAAATTATTTGCAGACTATCTGGTTGGGAATGGTTCGACAGCAATTCGTTAAGCTAGGCATATATGTATCCAAACCCTAACATACACGCTCAGGGGTAAGGTTCCTGTTGGGTAACCTAGAATATAATTCTCTGGAGGTTAGAAGGCAATTAGATCAGATCGGAACTATATGCAAAATTCTTCGTGGCATAATTGAGGCACCAGAAGTTCATGGCGTGCTATTGAGGATATTTGTTCCTCATATTTACCACCACGGCAGAAAGCATAAACTGTTTGCCTTACCAGCTTGTCGCACAGTAGCCCGTGCTAATTCGCCTATACCTCGGTCTCTCGCCACACTCAACGCTCTCCTTGTGGACAACACTCAGTGTGATATGTTTGCGGATGAATGGAAGAAGATACTGTCAGTGTGTAAGGAATATTGTGAAAAGGTAGTATGATAGTTGCGTCCTTAATTAGTACAAGTGGCCTGCGGCCGTTCTAATTAAGTAAATAAATAAATAAATCTATATCATGTAATATATCATTCTTGTATAATAATCGCAGTTTACTCTCTACATCATCTCGTTTTACTTCTTACTTCTGCTAATATTCATGTTTTATCATTTTCTATTTTACGAGGAGGAATATTGGCATAGGATTCCTTTCATTGAGCAATCGCGCCCCTCAGTGAAGTGTGACTAGATGAGGAGGAAAATGTTTGTAGTAATAGTGATAACAATTAATCATGATTTAAATGCAAAATGCAAAAATGCAGCCATTAATTATGAAGAACAGATAAAAATGAACGTCCGTTTTCTTTTGTTTTTTCCTAACTCCATTTACAAAGTATTCAATTAATGTCAATGAGTACATTATTATGAAAATTAACTTATACTTTTGGATTGATATAGAGTACTAAATCTATAAAATAATAAATCAACCATGTTTCTGTATGACAAAATACAAGTTTCTTGTAAAAGACCATCTTGCAGCCAAAATTTGCATTGAAAATAAAACAAAAAACATTTACTTTAATTAGTATGTGTTATTAAGTTATACCCACATATATATAATTATATTATTTCATATTGCGGTTTGCAATTCGGGCAACCCTAATACATGCACATAGAAAAGTATAGGTAGCCACGACGGGACCGTGCGTGCGATGTACCGGACGATCACTGTGGACCGACTGACGCTAACTTATACAAACATCCCATGCACGCGCTTATTTGTGGAACCATAAGGCTTAAATTTCTTTGATTCGAATGCAATATAAATATGTAACATGGAGGCTAAATTGTTTAATAGTGGGTGCATAAATCAGGCGCGCCCGAGTAGCTCCGCGGGTGCTCATTTGTTTATGGGAACTGATCACTGACACGATCAGTTATGTGCGCGCGCTGCTGGAAATTATCTCCATATAAATTCGATTATACTTGTGGATAACTTTTACAAAAGCTTTAGATTTTATAGTGTGAGTGATGGCAGCTGCCATTTTTGGAATGCTAGGTGCTATCTATAATAAATTACAACACGTGTAGTACAACTAATATTTTTTTGATATCTGTAAGTTAGCACACAGCCTGTTGTGTGTCATGTAACAGTATAAAGGTACGTACAAACGTCAATTAGATTATATAGATTAATCTCCGGCGGCTTGTAGCTAGTCGAGCGGAGTTCGTCTTCCGCCGATTTATTAAAACGGTATGGCAATACGAAAGTTCGGTAAGTCAATTAGTTACAGGTGTCGACAGCTGAGACGTTGATAAGTGAGAGTGAACTCCACCGACGCAACTTCTATAAAATATAAGTTTTATACTTAGAAACGAGATCACATAAGTGCGAGTACACACTATACAGTAAATACCGCGCTGGTACATCAGCCTATGCTTTAGTCTGTACCTAATATTAATTTTAATCATATTCTACGTGTCATCTCAGCGAATAGGATGGAGTATGTCTCAAAACAAAGAAGCAGCGATACCCTAGGAGGAAACCGCTGGGCTGCCACCTGCCACACAGAGCTCCCAATTTCGATCCCAAGGCACGTATCTCTGAATGTTCGAAGTTATGTGCGTACTAAATAATGAATTATCGCTCGCCTTAACGGTGAAGTAAAACATTGTGAGGAAACGTCAGACAATTCTACATAATGTTCTCGAAGACGTGTGAAGTCTGTCAACCCGCACCGGCCCAGCGCAGTGGACTATGACCTAACCCTTCTCATATTAAGAGGAGACTCGTGTTAACCAGTGAGACAGTTTATTAACTGGCCTGATATTATTCTAATTCACACTTACAGATTTGTTTAGTTCTTTTATACCTACATTACGTTAATATTTTCTTACTACAGGTTATTGCCATAAACGGCAAGTAAATGTAGACTCTCAGTAAATGTCAAATAAGACCACGCAATGATATAGGTAGATCTGGTCGCTCTGGTCTCGAGTATTATTTATTATTTATGATGATAATAACACAAACAAGTCAATAAGGTATTTAATTACTGCGAGCACAGATAATGATATAATCCACGGCTATAATTACCGCGGTTAATGGTGGTAGTGCAATGTTATTATATCTAATATGATCTGCATAATCCTGCTTGTTACGCGCCACTTCGTCGAGACACGGCGCTTACGACTAAGTACTCTATAATAGATATCATTATTAATTAAACGTCTTTCCCTCTTAATTAGCTTCAGTAATTATTCGATAATATTTTTGTATCGTTAAGGCTTGATCTTAGTTTTTCGAGATTCCGCATTCTGTAAGATATTTGGGCCATAACCGATTCTAGAAAATAGAATAGTGATATTTCTAGAGATTAATCGTGTGTCGACGTCGACCCTAAATGTGTTTTACATAAAAACGGACAAACTAATCTTTATACATAATATATAACTAGCTAACTATACATATATTGATATTCTTAATTTAGCTTGATGAATGCACATAATTATTATACATAGTAATTTCAATAAAGAAGATACTTTGTATCGACCACGACCGTTCTTTAAAATAGTGTATACGCGTAATAAATTCATAATGGACAGTCGTTCAGTTGTTATACAAAAACGGATATAAATAATAATAATAATACAATAATAATAATATTCTACCACATACACACAACACCATCTAGCCCAAACTAAGCAGAGCTTGTACTATGGGTATTAGACAATGGATAAACATACATATATACTTTTTTTTTTGTAAATACATACATATTATACATAGAAACACCCAGACCAAGACAAACATCCATATTCATGCACACAAATGTTTGACTTGTGCGGGAATCGAACCCGTGACCTCAGGCGTGGCAGTCGGTTACACTAACCACTACGCCATCGAGGCCGACAGTATAAATACACATAAATAAGACAACGATACATGACATAGTTGTATCACACATCGCCGTCCAGACGTACACGTTGTGCACATGATATACGGCGGCTCGAAAAATAGAAGTTATAATAAAATTCAGAAACCTGGTACTGTGTTTCGTTTAACTAATAAAACAATACTGGAATTATTCTTCAACACATAACCAGTGATAGCTTAGTTTGAGAGACCACTGGGCTGCCCCGCAGACAGCTCGAGTCTTGCCGTAGTTATAGGCTTATCGATTAGTCGAGTAGTGCTCGCTTTAACGGTAAAGACAAATCCAGAGTGATTCGTCGCGACTAACAGTAAAATTGTATTTATCACTTAGGTCATAAAGTTGAGTGATACATTTGTAGGGTCGAATTATAACGTTGTATTTAAATGTTTTCCAAATAATAAGATTGCAAAAGTATTTAATAAAATCTTTATTATTCATGTGAATAAGAAAGAGGGGTGCAGAGGAGGCGGCGGCGGCGAAGGAACTTGTTCGTATTAAAATGTTCAAAGGTTAATAAGACTTGCGATTCTTTTGTTTGTTTGTACGAGAAGTTATCAAATTATTATTAAATTAAATTATCAGTGAGTGACGAGACGGAAAGTATTTGTGATGTCACGGAAAACATTTCAATAGCGTCTATTTTTATACAACCGTTAACAAATTTAGAATTTTAATATGTAACGTATCTATATAATTTTAAAATATTTAAGGACGCCTGTCTTATTGAAAGTAAAGTGAATTCAATTAGTATTAAAACCTAGGTCTTCTTCTTTAGTATTACTAAAACCCTTACTAGATAAATACGAAGTACCTGAAGTGTTTATTGAGGTGACACAACTTGGCAGTAATTGATACTCTTTGGGGAAACACAATTTCAATGTTATCGTGTAACATTTCGAAATATACATTGTTTTGTGTGTTTAGATGTAACGATTAAACGTTCGGAATATATGGCAGGTTATCTAGTTAGAACCTTAGAATCAGAATCTAGTTAGACGTTACTTGGCGGCAACCCAAGAAATGATTGCGAAGATAACACCCAACCTCGGATGAACCCCACCAACTATTACAGTAGAAAAGATCTGCCGCAAGCGCATATTTTGGGTTGGAGACGAAATCCTGCAAATTGGAGTATCCAGATCTCGCCACGCGGCTATCCATCATCAGAGATGTTCCGTATCTTCGGTCATCTTTTTCTATTGCAATCCAAGACTGCGTGGTGGGTCACTTCGCAATTACAGTATAACTGTAGAATTAGTCAGATGAAGTTTAACCATGCTGAATGTCTCGTTATATATTATGTTAATAATAACCAACGCGGTAAGACCACATTGATACTCCATATATAAACTAACCACTTAATATCAGAGTAACTTCTCATATTAAAACAACGCCGTGGTAGGAGCACATTGATATTCCATAGACAACGGTAACCATTTAATATCAGCGTTGTAGTTAGTAAACAAGTTACTACCACATTGGCTAAATTATCTATGGTATGGACCAACACAGGATTGCTATTTTTTTTTTTACGTGGTGGTATGCGTGACGCATACCCCTCCGCGGGGGCGGGCGGACGGGTTATGTCGGACTCGCCGGGGTAAAATAAGATGTAGAAATGATAAAGGACCTCCCGGAATACCGACTAAACCTACCACGGTGTTCCTCGACAAAACCACTATCGACGGGGCCGCGCGAATCACTTTCGCATGCGGTCGCGACCCCGCCGAGGTTACGGCCCGCCGTATGAAACGGCAGGCCACTACACGAAAGACCTACCCTATAGACACTTCTAGCACTCCCTACTGTCCCCCCTAGAGGGGAGACGGACTCGACATAGAGGCGCGCGTGGGAACACGCACGCCGCCTCTCGGACCTGGTGCTGAACGGATGGCGGGCAGGCCCACAAAGCCCGCCACCCCCAGGTCAAACCTCAGGGTGGCTGGAGGTCGTCCCGCGCCCTCCGGCGCCCGGCTCTGCGGTTGGGGAGAGGGTTTAAACGCTCCCTCTCCCGCTCCGCCCCCTCCTTGATGGAAATGACTTCCTTACAAAAGGAGGCGACGGCGTTCCACGACCTCTCACTCCGGACCATAGACTGAACTACGACCGGGAGCGAGAGGGCAACCAATCCGACTGCCGCGATCAACTCACGGCGCTGCGATGCCCAGGCGGGGCAAACCGCCAAAGTGTGCAGCGCCGTGTCCTCAACTAAATACAGGATTGCTTATGTTTAATAATCTAAAAAGACAGAAGTCGGATATAAAATTACTAGCTATTGGTGACGACGGGAGAATTGAACAGTTTAAACATAATATATACTCTATATTATCTATAATATGAAAATTGAGTAGACAGTTGTTCCCCGAGGTATACGTCACGTCAGCGCTAATACCAGCGAGCTGACGCCACAGCAGACAACTGTCTACCTCAATGTACATTAACGAAACGTAGTGAATGCGTCTGCCTCGCTGGTCCGGTAGCTCTAGTTTGTGCTTAATGTTTATTTTGACTCATTTGTATATGAGCACGTGAGTTGGTCGTCTTGATAGCTTGAATTTTTGTGTACTTTATCATATTTTGAACACATTTCAGCAGGTAACTGCAATTAAATATATCATATAATATTCCTTTGTAACAATTATGGAAAAATAATGAGAAAAGCTACATTTTCGAGAAACGTATACTGCTCCCAAAACCCTGTGAAGTCTGTGAATCCGGACTAGGTTGGTGTACACCAAGCTCAAACCATAATCCTATGGCTTAAGGTTTCTTATACTGAGAAGAGGCCCTTGCCCTTGCTCACTATTTATTAAGATATTTGATATAATAGAGTGCTGTAGGTTCGATCCCCATTCGGGACAAAAATTTGTGTGCTCCACAAATAGTTGTTCCGTGTCTGGGTGTTCTTGTGTCCATGGTTTGAATGTTTGTAAAGTCCCCCGCGACACAGGAATTATTACTAGGCCAGCAGATGTCATTTTAAAATTATTATAATAAAAAATTAAATTGTGTTTATAATATTAAAAATGTTTCCCACTTTTCTATACAGTTTAAAATATATACATAGTTTCGTAGTAGTTTAGTAAGATTAATACGGGCGTGATATACCTCTGTCCACAGACGTGCTAGCGTGTAGCAATCGTTGAGTACGACTAGCGTCGTCCTGTTTGAGTGACATCTGAAACCTTCGAAACCTTATAACCTCAGGATGAATGGCTAAATCTATAACTACGTATATTTTACCAATAAAGTCAAAAAAATAGTTTCGTTTCAATTCAGTTATATAATGATATCAATAAGAATCCCTACAATCTAACAAGATTCTTATAGTTATATTATATAAATAGAAATTTAGGGAGTTCGGTAATGAGAGAGCATATGTCACAAAATTGAAGAATTCGATGGATTGTGATTTATTTATATTGTTGACATGCTACCGATAACTTTAAAGTCTACACAGGCTACACTTTCAATTTGTTTTGATTTTAAAAGTCTATCCTTATAGTCCGAATAAATTTATTAGCTCCACAAATAGTCGAATTAGAAGCAAGCCATCTCGCACAAATACAGATTACGCACCGCTTCTGGGAATTTACTTACAAATGAACTTAATAACAGTTTTCTTGCCGAATTTCACGTTAAACCGTGCAGCTTTCGATCGGCAGTAAACGTAAGCACGACCTGGCCATAGAGTTGTATATAGGAAAAATCCGTTTTTATAGTATAATCGAGCTCGTTGTAAACCAACGCGACGGTTCCGTCTTCAGAACGTGAGGTGTACGCTGCAGTCAGGCTGAGCTCTCGACAAATAATGGCATGATAAACACAACTCGAACACTTTACTGCCAGTTAGCGACGAGTAAAACTCTTATCAATTAATACTGCTGGTACATCAGGTCCAGTAGAGGTGGTGTAAATGTGATATATATCAGTAATTATGTTCTCAGCATGCAATTGCATGTTAGCAACGGTCCAACCAACAGTTCATTCATCGAACTTACCTTGAAAATATCGCAGGCCCCATTTTAATACATGACTTACTCCTTATCCAAATATTAGGTAAGCTTAACGAGAATAATAAGTGGCCTGTGTCGTACGAAATTCAACACTTGCTGATTATTTATCACCTTATACATCAATGTCTGACATGGACACAATAGGTGTAACACAAGTTGCCTGGTTTTGTGCCGCATCGCATTGCGCCGCCTCAAGGCGCATTCGCCCGATTACCTAAAACCATAAATTATAGTAAATCTTATTTTAAATCACGATATACCTCCATCAGCACGATACTAAACGTAATATAGTACATTATTGTGACGTGAAGCAATTTGTTAAGAGCCCATAAACGTAGCTTTATCGCCATTATGTTCGCAGCCGAGTGACGCGCCGAGCTTTAAATCTCCTCACCCTCAACGTCTCTCTCTGCAGTAGTGCACACACAATTATACTACTAACTCGGTATTATTGTACTCGAAGATGCAGGAAAAGCAGACATAAGTGATAATTTTCAAATATTATTTTAAGTTTCCGCGATTCTGACATATTGAAAATGATTTAATAAATCATTTACAAGTTGTGCTTTTTAAAAACTAAGCCTTTATATCCGTTTAAAATCAATTCAATTTAAATATGTACATAAATAAATTAAAAAAGGTTAGGGTTATTCTATATCACCAGTAGAATGCATGGTTAATAGAATAATGATTATGTATAATGATTTTTCTTACAGCATTTTACAATGCATATTTTTACAACGCATTGAGATCACAACTTTTAAGAACTTACATCAGGTATAACCTTCAACAATTACTTAAATGTATTCTATAATGCCCAAATAAGTAACCAGTAGGTAGTAATATTAGTGCGTAGTACTGAAGGCTGCGACGGCGATAGACAAGAGTACACGAGTGAGGTACCACCAGTTCATCAACAGAGTGTACGAGAAAGGCGCGCCCCGCGGGACTCATCGGTGCCGCACCGGCGACCATCCACGGGCCACAATACGAGCAGCTACAACTAAGGACACAACCCAACTTGGCGAACAACTTGTATACTAATAACATCAACCCTGTATATACATTTTCCCACTGCTGGACACGGGCCTCTTCTCAGGATGAGAAGGATTAGACCATAGTCCGCCACGCTGACCCAGAGGCAGAACCTGGAAGAGCCTGAGACTTGTCATAAATCCTTAACTCAATGCCTTTAACAATCCCTAATTGATATACCTTGCCAGTTATTTATTTAATAGTGAGTCCTATGACTGATTGAAATCACTACGGTTGATTTTCCTAATGATTGGATCGCCCACTTATTAAAGAAAAACATATTGTCTAATCGCCACTGCGAATGTGACTGCTAGTCACAATGTCACTATCCTAACCAATATCATAAATCCGAATGTGAGTTTGTTTGTTCACGTTGCCGGGGAACAGAAAAGGACTTAGGGGACCTTTCATCCAGAAACAACGACCTACTGTTACAAACCGAATCTACATTTACGCGAGCGACACCTCAGCCAAAATATAGTTATTATTTAATGACACTTATTCCTGCTTTATGGAATTATCTTGGACATCCTAAGGATGAGTGTTGAATGAGAGTTATAGTTTACAACATGGCTCGTATGTTAAAGCATTCTCATATGAAGTCTGTAAAGTGAGAATGTATCCGTGTACGTTTGACACACTACACGTGTGTACACCACGCATCGGAGTGACGCTGCTAAACCTCGCTATACATTGATTGATACCGCTTGATTCAGTACCATTGATTCAAATACGCTGATTGATATATACGATTAAGTTCATGAAATACTGTAAGGCTTTCACTTATGTGAGATCCGTCCAATGTTGCTTATGACCTGATATAATTTGATTACACTTATAGCATTAAGTTGTAACCTGCTTTATAATGTGTACATAGATTTTCTTGCCGTTCTCATTGAGTCAACACCTTACCTGCCTGGAACTGAAACTATACTAATAACTTTAAGTCTGAAATTAGAGATATTGACCAACGTTAGCATTATTTTGCCTTATTAATTAGTAAATTGATTAGATTATAAATATGAATATGTTTTTATGCATATATGTATTTATTTTAAGATGCGTGACCCAACTTACAATGTAATGTTGTTAATATCACAATGCTACAGAAATGTTACTCTTAACTAACTTTTTGATACAAACTTGTTTGTGCCAACCGGCTCTCAAACATCTACCAGCAACACTATTATTCCTGTAAACCCAAAAATAATTACTTCAAGTTGGTAGTTTAATAATATAATACAATAAATAAGAGTTAAACTCAGACAATAATTGACGACGCCGTTGCCGCTTACAATCAATGTCAAACACTACTGCCTATAATCATCATCAAACTTTATAAAGAGATTAGTCGCAACTTATGATAAATCCAATGCCAATTAAATAATTACCGTATTCATTAACACTAAGCCTGTGAATATTGAAGTACTTAAAGTTGCTCGATTAACCAAGGAGTCTAGATTTGCAAGAAATAATAAAGTAAGATTAACTTAACACCCAATACTAAGAGATCAAAACAGCGATGAGGTGACAAGTCTAATTAAAGGGCACAACCTCTCCTAAACTCACAGATTACATGTAAATGTTCGAGTGTTCAATATGCAAACTCGCAGCAAAAACAAGTCCGCGACGCGTCGTCGTCGTCACTTAGTCGCGTCGCCGCCAACTCGCCGTCCTCACGTGTCAGCTGTCATGCTAGCACTCATCAATCGCAACGTTTGAGGAAACTGATAAACATATATGGTATATCGCATTTAATCGATTGTACTTATAATTTTAGATTTATAATCAAGACAATAAGCATATAGCAAAACGCACAGCACACGTATAAAACTGAAACATAAAATTAAAACGATACGATAAAGAAAATCTTCTTTTTAAAAACTTTGGATAACAGCCAGTGGTGGAAGGACAGGACAGGCTATCTATAATATTTTGGAGCGTGTCTTTTCTCTGCAGCAAGACACTACGAGACGAAAATAATAACCATGACACTTACTAACTACTGATTATTACCAGGCATCGTTCCGACCGACCTATTAAAATATCGGTGGGCTCGTCTTGCCACATACTTATGTTCCGTTTAACCGCAAAGGTACTGTATAATGAGACCCCAATATTGTTTTAACATTCTATCTAAACGAATGTACAAGCCTGTCTATGATCTCGCCATCTCCCTCCCTAGCGCCACCTCAACAGCCCACTAAGCTCGACAAGAATTACGATAGATACCTCAGTATCATTTGTTTTTTTAATAATGTCCATCGAAGTCACCGAATTACTGATACCGATTTTCTCACAATATTTATTCTTGTTCTGTTGTTACTTTTAGCATTGTTCCATGCCACTTACCATGTACATGTATTTGCAACCTAAGTAAGGCAAAAAAAAACCTCAGTAAGTTATTAAAAACCTAGTATTGGTGATTTTAAGATATAAAAGTTTTTGCGAATTTGATAACAATATAATAAATATAATATTTCGAGTGGTAGCGAACGCCGACATTTGCCTATTTCTTGTGAGTCTTGTGACAGTATTAATAAGCCGGATCGCTCGGAAAATCACCATCTTATAGGTAACTGGTTAACTGTACTGGCATAGTCACTGCATTTCACCCGTTAACCAAAGACTCACACTAATACCTTATCTATTCCTCTCCTACCATCCCATCTGTAATTCGTACTTCCTTGATTCCGCAATACTACTACTATCAAGTGATATCCCTGTTATTATTATTAGAAGCGATCATAGGCAACGGTAACCGCTTACATTTAGACGAGCCGTACGCATGTTTGTTGTCTTGGCAGTGTAAAAGACAATGACGTAAATAATAAAACGGACACACATACATTCTGCATGCTTGGTCTTTGCTGTTGACTGTCGTATTTAATGACAGAAGTTATGGAAAAGATTTATTTTTGTTGTTGTAATAATAAGTCATGTTAGAAGGACTCATTAGAATAGCCTAATGGGAAACTGTTAGACTGCCACGCAGTGGTCTCGAGTTTAATTCGAAGGCAAATGTCATGCTCAGCAATGTCTATCACTGAGAAGAGGCACGTGCCCAGCAGTGTGATAGTTGATATACATGGGTGTTATTATTATATAATATTATTATAATAATTTGTTTTAATTTTTCGAAGCTTAAAAAAGGTTTTGTAGGAATAAGGAGACACTACGATGTATACCAACAACAGCATAATGAAAGAATCTGTAAATCAGAAGCTTTGCATTCACAATAACGTAATATTGTAGACAGCTGTACATCGGTTTGACATAACCAATTGTTTGAGAATTGGAAGCATCATTTGCTATTTCTGTTAGATTTTTATCTGGTTCCAGTGTGAGCGTCCGTATTGTCCGTTTAAAAACAGTGAAACCACGATTTCAGAATTCACCGACGCGTGTAAACAATGTGAACACGCGTCAAGGTGCATTTCTCAACACATCGGCGCAAGTGCGTCACGCAGCCCCGCTGCAGCACCCGCAGCTCCTCCCCGCTGTGCTGCGCGAATCGTAAGAACAGCTGACCCCACGGTCACTGCGAGCGCCCCTGCCAAGCCCTTGCCTATAAAAGCAACGAACCGGGCTACTGAGGATGGTTTCGTTACGGTGCAACGGAGGAAGCGCCGGTCGCGAAACATTAAGAACGGATGTGGCAAAGCAGCTATGGACCCCAACCTGAAGGTGCGTGTGGCGTCCCCGAACACGCCGATTTACATCTCGCGCCTGCACTACACCACTGAGGCGGAGGAAATCGCGAAGTACGTGTGCCAAAAGCTGAAGTACGTCCTGAGAGTACAGCTACTAGAGTCGCGCCGCAACGTCAACTTTAAACCGTTTCGTTTTAAGTCGTGCGCGTTCCCGACTGTTACCTGCACAAGGTGTAGGACGAGAACTCTTGGCCGCAAGACGTGGTATTCCGTCGCTTCCGCGGACAAGTACCAGCCGAGCGCACTAGTATTACGTGTGCGAAGTTAAGTTTCACTAACATAGTATTAAGGTGTATTTACTAGCATCAAATTGGTCTCGATGGCGTAGTGGTTAATGTAACCGACTGCCTCGCCTGAGGTCGCGGGTTCGATTCCCGCACAAGTCCGACATTTGTGTGCACGAATATGGATGTTTGTCTTGGTCTGGATGTTTATATGTAGGTATGTATGTAAGTATTTACAAAACAAAAAAAATAAAAGTATATTTGTATATTTATCCATTGTCTAGTACCCATAGTACAAGCTCTGCTTAGTTTGGGCTAGATGGTGTTGTGTGTATGTATTATAACATTTTATAATATGTAAATTTAGGTTAAGGTATTTATCTATGCAGCCCGAAATAA
Organism: Catocala fraxini; assembly: GCA_930367265.1. Taxonomy (NCBI): domain Eukaryota; kingdom Metazoa; phylum Arthropoda; class Insecta; order Lepidoptera; family Erebidae; genus Catocala; species Catocala fraxini. Next base: position 22,940,243 of record OV884045.1, read on the forward strand.
ATGAAATGATAAAAAATGAAATGAATTGTGTGTATTATTTCTATTTTATTTTGTTATTATTAGAAATCTTACAGCTGAAACGGTACAGTGTACACATTCATGACATAAACACGGCCAATTGAAAGTTTTCACATGTAAATTATTATCAAAAATGAAAATGAAAAAACTACATGACAGTATTAATAAATAATTGCTCTGCGTCTTGCATCCTGCTCTTTCCTGCGTGCAAATCGGCACCTACCTGCATGTAATCTTACAACGTTGACAGTTTGACAGCGGTCACAGATCGTAGATAATGTCACCGACAAACTAATGGCGGCTAAGCCCGTGCTCAGCGGTCCCCTTGCGGACGAACGCAATCGCGACCGAAGCGACCGAAGCGCTCGCAAAAACATGCACCCTTGTTGTTCATTGGAATCGTATGTAGGTACACAAACCCTAACACATATCTATGATTTTAAGGAGACAAATTTTTTAATACAGTATTCTGATTATTTTCTCCTTCTTGGAGTCAGCGGAACTATTGGTAAGGGCTAACTGTCACTAGACAAGCCAGGCAGACAAGGCCAAGAAAATTTTACATTCAAACGAAAAAGGGACCAGTCATGGCTATTATAAACAAACACCTTTACGTTTATAATAATAATAAGCCATGTAAATGGCCATCATTAATACATAATATATTTAAGTCGCTCCTTGGATATTCCCAATTGATTCCACCAAAAGGGACCGGGACCGGATGGTATCCCATCAATATTTTTGAAATATACTTGTGATACTATATGCCGCCCTATCTTTATAGTATTCAATAAATGCATTTCAAATGGAGTATTTCCTGATATATGGAAATGCGCAAATATTGTGCCAGTGCATAAGTGTGGGTCTAAAAATGATGTGGAGACCTATCGCCCAATTTCAATCCTGTCAGCACTCTCTAAATTATTTGAAAAGCTCGTCCATAAAGAAATATATCCAATATTGCGTCGCATTATAATAAATGAACAGCACGGCTTTGTCCAGGATAGGTCATGTATAAGCAATCTCCTTTTATTCTCTACACAACTCTTTGAAGGAATTGATAATAGGCTACAGATTGATGCGGTATATACTGATTTCCAAAAGGCGTTTGACAAAGTGGATCATACATTATTACTCAACAAAATCGCCTACAATGGTATCAGAGGTGATCTCCTTCGATGGTTTGTATCATATGTAACAAACAGAACACAGAAAGTAGTTGTTAATGGTTTTGAATCTAGTATTATTAAGGTCACTTCGGGAGTCCCACAAGGCTCAATTTTGGGGCCTTTGCTGTTTACTTTATTCATAAATGATATAAATAAATGTTTCAAATATTCTAAATTTCTTTTATATGCAGACGACTTAAAAGTTTTCAAAATAATCTATAATGTATCTGACTGTACAGAATTTCAACAAGATCTTGAGAGACTCTCTAACTATTGCTGCCTTAATAAATTACAGTTAAGCCTAACTAAATGTCACAGCATCACATTTACTAAAAAAATTAATGTAATTAAATTCAATTATAACTTAGCTAATACTGCACTTAACAAAGTTACCTGTCTTCGTGATCTTGGTGTGCATCTTGACGCTAAACTTAATCTAGATGTTCACGTGGAAAACATAGTTAGCAAGGCATACCGATTGTTTGGTTTTGTATTTGCATCTATATAAGTCCATAATCAGGCCACAAATGGAATACGCAGTACCCATTTGGAATCCGTACTATGCAAAATATAAGGACGCCATTGAACTAGTGCAACGTAACTTTCTTCGCGCAATGCAATATAGATGCTCTCGTAAAAAAATATCATACCAACAACTTCTTAAGAAATATGACGTCTTGACCTTAGAATCTAGAAGAACTCTTCTTGGTATCATGACCTTATTCAGTGTATGCCGCAACAAGTTTGACTGCCCTGACTTGGTAAATAGATTGTGCTACCTTGTGTTCCTCGTACAGTGCACGGACGTGAGGTGCGCACCAGACGCCTATTTGCTACTGATTTGTGCAGGACGAATACTAGCATGCGCTCCCCACTACACTGTTTGGTAGACACTTATAACAAGAACTTTACTGACATCGATATACTACATCTTAATAAGCCGAGATTTAAAAGTAGCATCATTGAAATGTTAAAGGAATGGCAGTAGGTCCAAGAGGCATATATTAGATAAGATTTTTATTAACTTTCATATATATTATTTTTTATTACTTTATTCTAATAGGCATAATTACAACTTTATACTATTTGTAAAGCATGCACTTAATTAATTCTAGTTAACTTGCTTATGTACCATAGCCCGTTATTATTATTTCTTACTTTTTTTTTTCTCTTTGGATATGTTACTAATTTAACCTTTGCTACTATTGGTTAACTCGATATGACAGCTATTGTCTGCTTACAGATTTAAATTAAAGTATTACAAGTAATCTGTGGAACATGTAGTGGGTAGTATATTTGTTAAGTTTAGTGTTAAGTACTCAATGTATCCTCCTAATATACTACTGTTTGTTTTCCCATGGTCAATAAATAAATAAATAAATAAAAGCGCCCTGAAGGGAATCTATACGAAAATGTCTGCGCAAAATACGCAAGTTACTACATCCTCTATTATGTTATTAACTGTCTGTATAACAGAGAAAATATTCGCAATTTCAACCTACTAAACATGCTACCAATAAAGATCATAAGAAGCATGCCGACGAGTTTTCAATATTACTCTTTTTCATAGTGTAAAGGTTGCAGCAAGCCTTTTCGAACCCCAACTATCAACTTCTTCTAATTTATTCGGCTCAGTTCCTAATAAACATATGTACATGTATAACAAAATTTATACACACAGAAATTCACATTGTTGTGCACATAATCGCACTCTTAATAAAACAGCGACTTAACTCGAAATTTGAAAGTAAGGCAATTTGAACTCTAATTGTATATGTTAAATACTAATATTATATTTGTGTTAAATCTTTGCAATAGAGTTCAAATTTGATTAATCCAAAATACTGAGATAAGTCTCTGTTTTATTAAGGGTGCGTTATGGACGATTAATGCGCAAGCGGGTCCATCGTACTGTTTTTAAAGATTGTTATTGAAGTTCAATCATTACGGACTATAATATTGTCTTCTGTTTACGAAAATGTTATACATTGAAATGAAACTACTTTATACGGCTGTTATAACGTTGTTTATTTTTTAGAACACTTTTATTGCATAATTGTGAAACTTCAACCTACTACTGTTAAACACTGTTATTAGGACTGTTTACTTCTATTTAAGCTATTTAAATTATAAAACTATTATATTTAGATTTAATTTACCATTTTCTCCGACGTTTCGGTTGCTTTTCAGAAGCCGTGTTCACAGGAAGACTAAGATGGTGGTTGTCTCAGGGTGATCTCCCGAAATAAAAGTCTCAAAATTATGTAATTATAGTGTTCTGTAAAATAAACAACGCGATAAAATTCGTATGCCGTAGTTTAATTTCAACATTACAGAGTATTTAACACCAAAATGAACTGTGTAACGTTGATTCTTCTATCGAGTCTCGTCATTATTCGACGTAATGTTCCTGCACGTTGTTGCATGCTTAACTTACGTTTACTATCCATGGTGAATCAGAATTGATTCTCAGATGGCGGAAAGAGATGGTAATAGGGTAGCATAGTGTGTCTATTTTGTAGAATCTAATTATTATAGCACATAGAAATGTAGAATCACATCTGAATCTCACTATTCTGTGTGTGTATTCATGTATTCATTCATGGATATACTGAAATGACGCTCTGATACGTAACATACATACCTATCGTCTCAATATCACCAGACTGACGATGTAGAATCAGTTTAACTTAAATAAAATCAATATGTGGTATTGTATATCGTGGCGTTATTCTTCAAACAGCGATAGCTTCAAAAGGCAGCAAGTGTGTAGCGACGGTGTCACGCGGCTCGGGGCTCGAAGCAGCTCATTGTGACGCGAGGCACGGCGTCTTGTTACCGCACGCCTCGCTCCGCTCCGCGCCTTGATTTTTCAATATCCGGTCGTATTAGCAGCGAGGCACACCTCTGCACGATAATACACACTTGTCCGCGGGCTCCACGTAGTTAAGTCGACGCCGGTCGCCGACAATATTTAAAACTCCAAGCACAAGTTGCACAAAGAGGTTCCTAGTTCGGAACATGCATGATGAGTTTGATGTTCCGCTCGTCGCGATGAGCCTCGTCCCCCGTCCCTCGTCCCACGTCCCGCACACGCTCAGTAACTTGAATACGTTTTAAAGCAAAAGTTTTACTGCTACGTTTTCTCCTCCGAGTCAGGCAAGAAATAAACTAAAACCTGATTTTAATTAAGTATACACCTTTAGCTTCTTACCTGTGTCCGTGAGCTCAGCGGTAACGTTATTGGCTACTTACTAGTATTACGTGTACGATGTGGGTCTCGTGCAGCCTAATGCGCTCAATCCGACCGCAATGTATAAATAATGAATACGTACTGTACAACGAGGGCGACACGGATGTAGATTTTACTGGCACTTTTAGATACAGTTGATATTGACGCGATTGATTTCACTGACTGTCTCGATGGCGCAGCAATGGTAAACGTGTCTGCTGGATATGAAATCTCAGGTTCCATTCCCGGGTCGGGCAAAGCGTTATTGGGTTTTCTGGCAAAAATCCACAATTCTGCAGCTGGTTGTCAGTGCTTGGTAGTCAATACCAGACTTGCCCCTATTGCGGAGGACCTACGTACAACACACAGCTCATAAAATTTGGGTGTAATACACCTTTTCCTCCCTTGGTATGCAGGTGTAAGACTATGTATGTATGTATATTACTAATGTACACTTATACAATATGTAGGCTCCACAAATGTTAACATAGTCAAGTCATCACATGCACAACATAATTCGCCATTGAGAACCTATTAGTTAAAGTATGCACTATACAGTTCCTTGTTTGTGAACGCCGATATGACATTATTACATCCGCATCACTATCAGTAAATACTGTTAATTATGTTGAGGCGGATGTCGCTACATCCTTGCTCTACATCCATTTAACTGATCGTAACTACAATACAGCGCCATCTCACGGTGGTTAGCCAGTACTAATATTCCTTTGATGCCAAAGAAACAAGTTTATAAATACAACGAATAATCTTTTCACATGGAAGCCGTATGTATTAAAGGGTGATACAATAAATATGGCCGGTGCGTGTGACGCACGCGTCTGATGTTGTTCTATGGGTTCGTGCTTTACATTACGATATTGAAAGTGAACAAACACACAATAGCGGTTACTTGTTGATCCTCCACACATGTGTCGTGGAGCGTCAACACCACACGCCTACCAATACATTACAAGTATTTATAAGTATATTCTGCGCTTTGTTACCATTTTAGGTTAGTAACGTCTCTTTTTCTCTGTGGTACAAGCCCGTAAGAGGCGAATCTAAAATATATAAATATTTAATGTTACACAATTATTCATATATCGTTTTTAGTTTTAAAGATTTTACGAGCGACGTTTGGTTAACAATTACCAAATTTTAGGATACACACACACACTTCATTACTAGGGGACATGATCATGTGTTCTTAAAAGAACTACCGAACATCGGTGAAAGCATATTAATTTGTAGTTATGGTGTGATATGGCTATAATTAAACGGAAATACAACAAAATCTAATTAATTAATTATTACAAGTTCTAACTAATTATTACAAGTTCAATTGACAGAGTGGCGTGACAGTAAACACAAGCGCGCGCCTCTTAGCCTCGCCGAATGTTGTGGGTTCAAATCTCACACGGGGCAATTTGTGCGATCTACAAATGGTTGTTCCGAGCCTAGTTCTTCTTTGTGCCCGTTGCTTAAAAATTTGTAATATACCTCGTGATACAGGAATTATACATAGCGCGAGAGTTAGCTTCTTAAATAGAAATAAATAAATCTTAATAGCGCGTAGGCTTGTTAAATATAACGACAGTCTAATACAGAGTCGCGTAGGTACTGTGAAAATGTCGATGACATATAACAACTTCTAAAGCGTGATTGTCTTTTTATAAAAGAAAAGAAATACGGTGATACTACAGTAACGTTGAGAGGTTATAATTACGTAGGTAAACGTTACGAACGTATAATACGGATCCCCGTCTTCCACGAAGCTCTGGTTTATAAATCTTATATCGCCGGTCAGAAAACATAACAAAATGCTTTAATAACATAAAATTGCTTCTACTTATAACTCGGGATGTTTGCACTATAGTTTCCTACACACAAAACTTGCACGCGTTTACCTACTGATGATTTTATTAAGAATTAAGTTTATCATAATATAATATAATATAATATTCTATCACATACACATAACACCATCTAGCCCAAAATAAGCAGAGCTTGTACTATGGGTACTAGACAATGGATAAACATACATATATACTTTTTTTTTGTAAGTAAATACATATTATATATATAAAAACACCCAGACCAAGACAAACATCCATGTCCATGCACACAAATGTTTGACTTGTGCTGGAATCGAACCCGCAACCTCAGGCGTGGCAGTCGGTTACACTAACCACTACGCCATCGAGGCCGTCAGTTTATATAAATGTACCTATTGATGAGCAACTATATTATATTTAAATCAAACAGAATGCTTTTTTGTTCGTTAAAAAATATCGCCATACACACGTTTTGTGACTACTCCGATTTAGTGTCCTTTTGTGATAGATAAAGATCACACCAGAGACTGTGAAGTATTAGTGAATAAAGCTACCAGGAGTAAAAAGAGGTTCGTAATTGTAATTATTATGCACAAGTACTAAACGTTCAGAACAATCCCACCATCCCCTGTCAATTTACATTCAGTTAGCGTCGCTTGTGTATTGAATGGGCACGAAGCAAGCACGACTAATCTAAAGTACTTAAGCTCATTAGAGTCCGTAAGTTGGGCGCAAACTTCTGTACCGTTTACCTCAACAAACCGCTGAACAAAAATGTAAATGAGTCGTCTGCGCCCGCCCGCTACCGCCACGCGCCGCCCGCCTCAGAGATAATCCATTATGAAAGCCACGCCGCCGAGCGCCGCCGCCCGCGCCGCATTGTCACCTGCTTGTATTCATAAGTTATAGACACCATTGTTGACGATAAACCCTTTCAAAGCTCTCGAATTGTTCGTCGGTATAATATGATAAACGCTACCTATAATTAACTTAGTCATAATTGATAAGTATTAGTTGTGTAACAATGCTAATCTAATATATTCGTGTTAAAGCAGCAATGTGTTTGCATTTATATCAAAATCAAATCAAAAAGGAAGGTACAAGGTACAGGTGAAGGAAGGATGTACGTCCTGTGATCTGATGCCAATATTAGTGCCATGGATGTTTGTCATTCAAATAATCATCTATATTATAATATGCTTTAGAAATTAAGCAAGTTTTAACTGTTACTTTAAATGTATTATCTGGTAATTCTAGAATATTAATCGGAATTTTATTATAAAAACGTATACCAAAACTCATGAAAGAACCATGAACTCAAGTTCATCAATGTAGTCGGTAGAATGGAACACATAATTTATATTTATTTCTAGTATTTATGTTATGTGTCATTAGTTTTTATGTATAAATGTAAATTTTGACGGACGTTCATAATATTAAAATAAATATATTGTGATGCTACAATTATAATACCTATGTGCTTAAACTATTCTCTGAGCGAGATTCTAGTTTCTAATTGATAAATAGCACGCACAGCTCTTTTTTGCAATATAAATATACTTTGTATATGAGCTGCTTTACCCCATAATAATATTCCATATGACATAACGCTGTGTAAGTAACTAAAGTAAACTAATCTGGCTGTATCAACGTCAGTTAATCCACGGACTTTTCTAATGGCATAAGCGGTCGAACTAAGTTTCGCTGAGAGATAAGATATGTGCGCACCCACTGTAACTTTGAATCAAGTGTAATGCCCATAAACACTGTGGATTCTATTGCTTCCAGTACCTCACCGTTCAATGTTATGCTAGGACCAAGATGTTTTACACTAGGCAGTGTGAATTTAACACATTTTGTTTTTTTGGCGTTCAGTATTAAATTATTTGTAGTAGGTACTACAAATAATTTATCAAATAACCATTTTGTTACTTGAATCAATGCACTGCTTACTTCATCAAAATGGTCCCTATTCCTATTTACTTTAAATATTAAAGAAGTATCGTCAGCAAACAGTGTTACATCACAAATATTGTTCAAATAAAAAGGTAAATCGTTCATATAAATTATAAATAAAAATGGGCCTAAAATCGAACCTTGCGGCACCCCTAGCTTTACAGGTAAGATATTTGATTTCGAGCCATTGACTTCTACACACCGGATCCTGTTTTTCAAGTACGACGTAATTAAAGCCAGTGCATTACTCTAAACACCGTAATGCCTTAGTTTCCGTATGAGCGTATCATGACAGACGCAGTCGAATGCTTTTGAGAGGTCGCAAAAAACACCAATAGCATTTTGTGAGTTTTCCCACGCTCTGTATATATGTTTGAGTAAAGCTACTCCTGCATCCGTTGTTGAACGACCCTTAGTAAAGCCATATTGGTTGTCGTGAAAGAGGCTATTTAAATTAAAATGTCTAAGTAATGCTTGAGTATGATTTTCCAGATATTTTGCTAAACGCTGATGGAATAGATATTGGCCTAAAATTACTAGGATCAGTTTTACTACCGGATTTAAATGAAGGTATGATTAAAAAAGAAGTTTTCGACTCTACACACCTATTAAATAACCCACTTAAATAAGGAGCAACTATATATATTATACTTTTTACGACCTTAACGGAGATACCCCAGAGATCTCCCGTATTTTTAGATTGACAGAGATTGAAAAGCGTTGATAATATGAGTCGCGTTAACAAAATCAAATCTAAATAATAGGTACTCTACACTTAGTTACGCTGGAATGTAATAATTACCTAACCTTTAGCGTCTATAGATGAAGAATTTAATGCGCTCGTGGTGGTTATCGGTACACTAGCAAAGAAATTATTGAACACGTGTGCTATCGGCATTATTTTTGATAATTTCATAATTGTCCATCAAACTAAGCTGTTGTCAAATAAGTCTTAGTTTAACTAAAAGTAAATTAAATATAATTTGGTATCATACTAAGGCAAAATAATAAGTAATATTCCGTGGCTGCACTAAACATTTCGTGGAAGAGCCGCAAGTGCGAGCCGCGGGTCGCAGCCGCGACCACTGATCTAGACTATTGACTGCACGTGGACTAAAGGTTTAAGTAGTCGCCTTGCCAAAGCCACTGCGCCGAGCATCGTGAGTTCGATCCACGTGTGCATTATATTTATTATTTATTAATTATTGTATCGTGTAATTAATATAGAGGTAAAACCTGTCACTGATTTAAACTATATGAACTTCTTAAGCTGAAGTATTCGTAACTCGGGGCTCGTGCGGGGCTGCGGATTACTTGGTAGTTATGTGTGTAGTAGCGGCGCGCTATTAGCACTAAGTATGTAACGAGCCCCGACAGACGCGCGCGGTGCCACCGGTGGCGCCCCGTCACGAGCGAAACCAAGGTACGGTTACGAACGATTACGCAAGCTTCTATAAAAAGCATTTTATGACCTTGGGTTTTCACCAGATTCACTGATATCCGTAAATTTACCAAACAAATAAACGCATCCAAATATTTTTAAAATAACCGTAAGATTTACCTTGTGGCATAATGAATCTTTATTCAACGACCAATCACCGCGACGCAAGTCAAAATTTCCTCTCACATAGGTAGGTAGTAAGTGCGCTGTTTTTCTAATGAAGCTGTTTATGCACCAAACCAAGGTTGAGTGATTTAAATCAACAAACGCCGCCCGGTGAAATGTTGTACAATTTGTGTTTGAATAAAGAAATAATGTTTATTTACCCAATTTATCAAAGCCACGTAAATATATTTTTTGGCTCAAGTACTTTATTTAGTGTATAGCTTTACATGCCTACCGCTTACTTCGGGTATCATGTTAATAAATATTTTCTTAATCATTATAGGTAACAATTGTCTAATAACCCAATGACATTTTGGTAAATAGACGAATCTTAAGCACTTTTGTTTTCTATATATGTAGTCCATAATCGAATAGAAAAGAGATAGTTTTGATAGATTAGTTAAATTTAGGTATATTAAGTTTTTGTATGTGTATTTTAAACATGGGGGAATGCGCGTTTACGCATCCTTCTCCGCGGAAAAGAGGTGTGGAGCGGATATGTCGGGATCACATGGGGAAAGATGGAAAGTCCCGGGTCCTACCGACTGAGCCTACCACGGTGTTCTTACTCCTGCCTTAAATGACGAGTGAGTCGTTGAAACTAGATATAATATTTACCTAGATTATAATAGTTAGTTCAAAAAGAACCAATCTCGTTTTTTATATTTTACTTAGTGCTGACTGACTTTTCGGATCGAACTGTTTGCTTACAAACAGGCTGAAATAATCATAATATTATCATGTTTGTGGTATTACAAAAAATCATATTTTGCATTTATACTATTTCTAAAACTTATCTCTCTTGCCCTCTAATGTGTAGTCTACCAGTTAGGACTTTATCAGCAACTTATCGTACAATAGGATGACTCTCTTATTCCGAGATTTTTCACTCACAGCTATTAGAAATTGAAGAGGCAGGTCTTTATGAGACACCAACACCCATCTGTCTAGGTATCTTCGCACATCAAGACGTCGTTTGTTAACTTGTGATAAATGTGGACAGTACAACTAATGCCATGTAATCTATCAACCGCCGCCATCGATCTGCTCTGCTCTACAATATTAATTAAGCACTAGATCTTGGACAGATTTATGGCGCTCTGACGAAGTTATTCCGAACAAAAATGAATAAAAGTGAATGTTGATAAATGCATCCAATCAGAAAGTTGCACAAAGGACCGGTAACTAGGTCTGCGCTAAACTTGTGAGAAAATTTCTGTGAAATCGAATATTGCGAGTTGTAGATATGAGCGTGTGTGTCCGCCGCGCGTCGGACCGCGCGTGCCGCGTCAATACGAGGCGCGTATTTTTGAGCAAATAGTGTTAGGAATTTTTATGCAATTGAGATTTATCTGCAAGTAGGTAGCACTACATTGAACATCGGAAGTGTATCTATAAGCTGAACGCTTGTGATGGGCAAACAAGACTGAACATTGTTCTTAGCTATGAAGTTATAATTTGTATAACATCTCCATATATCATACACTAGCTTTTGCGCGCGGCTCAGCCCGCGTGGTAGATACATCAATAAATAGTAGCCTATGTCCTTCCCTAGGTTTTAAACTATGTCTGTTCCAAATTTCATCTTAATCGGTTGTGTGGTTAAGCTGTGAAAAGGTAACAGACAGACGCAGTTACTTTCGAATTTTCATTTCACCCGTGTTTATGATTACTGCGACGCCCCTGTGGGTCGTAGGGCGATGTTAGACTATAGCCTTCCTCGATAAATGAGCAATCCAATACTAATATAATTTTTCAATTCGGACCAGTAGTTCCTGAGATTAGCGCGTTCAAACAAACAAACAAACAAACTCTTCAGCTTTATAATATTAGTATGGACAATTGAAAATTAAATTTTTTAAATGTATGTTATCGTATTACTTATTACGTTATTAGGTTATTACTAAGTTATTAGTATATTGTTAGGTTCTTGTTGTTTTTACTTTGTTGTTCGCGACGCTGCGCTGGCGCAGTGCGGGTGGAATACGTCACATATTTTTTTGTCTTCACTGTTAAAGCGAGCGATGCTAATTATGTAATAACTAACTTCGAAAAATCAAGATAGAAAGAATCTTGAGATCAAACTCGAGGCTTTGCGTGTCAGCCCTACGGTCTTCCAGTAGGTTATCGCTGTATAGGCTGTGTCTGTTTATAGCAGCGGAGATGTAGCAAACCCAAAATTCGATAATTACATTTTATCACATACTGTGCGAACAACATTAGTTTAAAAGTAAATGTAAAAGGACGGTAGGCATATAAAAGCAAGTACTCTTATATACTATGTGGAGAGTGGACAACCCTGCCAGCGCGGGTGCGAGGCTCTTCATTATTAACGCAGTTGCGAACTTGGCGCGCACTTGTTTATTATTTGAACATGTCGCCGCTGTTGCCACTTCTTAAAAACTTGGCGAACTATTGATTGCATTGTATTGTACCTATAACTACTCTCTCGCAGACACACTGACACCTGCATTGTGACAATATTTACTTGTTACAAGTTTGCTGACGTAGGTATATAGGACTATAGTCTATAGAAACTTCCAATGATCCAAATCGTGATATAACTTTATACAATGATTTGGATCAGTGGAAGTTGCTAACTTTCGAAAGTGCGATAGGGTGTTATAATTAACAATCGATAGCCGCCGAGACTTGTCATTCTACATACTTATTCCAAAATAAGACATCAAAGCTTAAGAAATTCTGCTTATAATGATCACTTACTGTAACGCTGAAGCAAAACACTGAAAAGGACAATGTACCTACAAAACACCCCACGTCATCTCTCGAAGTGCACACTGGCCCAAGTGCCGAGGATCAGGTACACGAGTACAATTTGATCCTTCTTTTATATTTCTTTCTAGCTGACTTATTATCATTGAAAAGCAGCTGCGTATTGGCCCAGCCAGGTGGTTGGTTCTGTAATTTAATGAGTGAGATACCACAGCGGGACCAAATCATAACCCTAGAATCTCGGCAACTAAAGCAAGCCGGCCAGTGCCGACCAGAGGCATGTTTTAGGATTGAGCAAGAGCCTGGTCCTGACGTTTAATTGGGCCTATGGTAGCGGTAGCCCTGCCCAACCGTACCTACCATATTCTAACTACTTACCTCTCACTCCTCAATGTGGTAGGTACTATTAATTGTAATGTTACCAGGCAGACGCAGTATGAATGATCTAGGCTCGTCGCGCTGCTAGAAGCACAGCGCGCGAGTGATTCGCCAGGTAATAACCGCTTACCAACTGGCAGCTCATATTTGGCCACGCGTTTGCCGCCGTAGTGTAAAAATGTAAGAGAACTACGACATGTAGAATTAGGTGTGCAGTGTGCTCCGTATTATGAGTACATTACCTGACTCATGTGCCCAGTTTTGAGAGTACCAACGTCATTGGCAATTAACTGCGTCGAGATAGCAAATACCTAACTAACACTCCCAACCAACAGCGACGTCTTGTTTACGATGATTTTTATTTTGTAACGTATCATCATCATTTCATGCTTTATCCTAGACGAAGCTGGACTATGACATATTTACATATTTTCAAGCTTAAATGACAAGTGAATATAAAAAAAATGTTGAAGCGTATTTTCTTCTATGAATAAGACAATACAACAATAGGACGTGACGTAACCCAGCGTTCGTCCCAGGCGATGCGCGCGGCTCGTGGCCGGCACGTCGTCGTCGCGTGACGGCGCTGATTGCGTCCCGCGGGCGCGGCGCGCACGTGACGCAATAACACTTTTGTCTCCAACTCTCCACGGAAGTTGACGCGATCTCCAAGTTTCTCTCGGCTAGCGATACATTTTAATCTCTAATACTACAGCTTACAGTAAATATATGTAAGTATAAGATCTTTGATTGCCTCGCTAACGAAGTGGTAGTAAATGCGACAATACTGTGCATGAGATCTCAGATACGATTCCCGGATTGGCCAATATGTTAATAGGTTGCTCGAAGTCTGAAATTCTGAATCTGTGCCCGATAAAGGGCCATAGGCGTTTGTCCCGTGTGGGGATCGAACACTCGTAACGGCGGCAGTGGCGTGGCGACCGTTTAAACCACTGCGCCCCCCGTGCAGTTATATATTATATGAAGCTACAATAGTTAACACTAGATGATATTCATTTGAAAGCAAATATATTGATTACTGGACAGTGTATTGTATAAGAATAGTGGTTAAGTTTTTCTCGTTTAATTGAATTATAGATTAACACGAGTGAATAGATTCATGTTTTAAATGACGCAAGTTCGTGTCACCAGACATCGCATTGAAGCAGAGGTAGAGGTGTAGGTATAACTTTATAGTGTTACAACCAGTGCCATCTATCGGCACTGTGGGGCAGACTCGGCAGTTCCTTCTAATAATTTATTACAACGCCATCTATTGACGTCTTACTGACGCGAAGAATAGAGAGAGCGCTAGAACTTTCTCGAATCTTCGTACTGTTTACATACCGGGTATGTCGTTTCTAGAAATCTCCAAAAAAGCTTTAACCTCGTATAAAAGGGCAAACCGAGCGCTCGCCGAGTCAGTTTACAATCGTAAGCGGTCAAGTATTCATCGGAGCGAATGGAAGCGAAAATATCACAGAGTTTAAAGCAGTTAGAGTGGAAAAGTGTATAAGCAGTATGTGTGGTGTGTTAAATTTAATTGCGTGTTAGGATAAAACGTGTTTTAGTCGGTAATATTGTTTACATTATCCCTCGAACCCAGCACGTAACAATAGATACATAAAGAAAAAAAAACTAGTAAGTCCGCTGTTGGCAATTGTTTAGTAAAATATGAATGAGCTGGCTTACCCGGGTCAGGGCCGATTTTTTCAGGAAATCGGTGTAAGAGTGGTAGCATTATTACTGCTTTTTACCCGGTAAGTTAGAATTTCAGAGGGTCACATACATATTTCTCTACTCCTATTCTTCCTATTCCTATTCTATTGAGGTCTTGCTTACCACTAAACCCTTTTTATGATATAGCACTCTTCACCAACCATACATTTAAAAAAGAAAGGATTTGCCTAAGGTCTGTGAAGCACGACCGATATCCCTGTTATTGTAAGCTGTCATAAGCTAGCTGCCACGCAGAGAACTTGAGTTCGATCTCAAGGCGCGCATCTCGTGACACCATCGTGAATTTACGACGCTATGTGCGTATTTAAATAATTAATTAACTTACTTTAACGGTGGAGGAAAATAGCGTAAAGAAACGCGTGTCTTAGAGTTCTCCATAAGGGTCCTACCTCACCAAGAAACCTGGGCGACGTCGCCGGCTATATAGGTATGGTTAGCCTTGCCTACTGAAGGTAGCCAAGGCTAACTGCTGAGAGGTAGCCAGGGATAGTCAGTGGCTACTATCTGCCAGTCAGTTCTCTCGGTTTGCCACAAAAACACGTGTACGGTGTCCGTTTTGGCGGCCGGTTGGACACTGAGTGAGTGAGTCGCAGCTTGCTCGTGTACATTTAATTGGCGACGAAGCCAGCGCGCCAGAATATCCAGACTCCAAACAAAGAGCCGTTGGTCGACGCTACGTTTCCTTATGACGACGTTGCAAAACCGTCAAGTGCTGCCGTACATTTCAATATGAATTGAAAGATACGTAGCCGAAGACGTCGCCAAGGCTGCTCGGTGAGGTCGGACCCTAAAGGTATCGAAGATACGTAGTGCCGACCGGCACCGCGCTGGCGTGCCAGCAGGGACTCAATTTAATAAATATTATGTTTTGTTTGACACTGAACATTGCATGATTGATAGACGCTGTCAAACGTGGTTATCGAAACTACTTCCTGAATCAGTAGACTGATATTTTTGCCAGTTATGGCGACTTACATAATTAGTAGGTACCAATATTTAATTTAATATTCCTTTATTATAAGTTATTTTTAATACTGCTACCTTAAGGATAAGTAACATATATCATGTAGTAGGAGCGGGATCAGCGCCGATCCCTCGGGAGGATCCGTTCTCAGACGTGTTATCTCGCACCTTTGGCGGCCACCATCATAAATTACGATTCATTTCGGGCGTTAGTTGCGAAATTAAACAAATGGAGGTGCTGTATTACACAAACAGACCCCTTAGCATTAGGGGTGCTATATACGCACGTATCTTGGGATGTAGCATGTCCCAC
This sequence comes from Catocala fraxini, assembly GCA_930367265.1. Taxonomy (NCBI): domain Eukaryota; kingdom Metazoa; phylum Arthropoda; class Insecta; order Lepidoptera; family Erebidae; genus Catocala; species Catocala fraxini. The sequence continues at coordinate 22,956,186 of OV884045.1, forward strand.
TCGTCGCCACTTATAAGATTTAATTGAATGAATGCAGGTGAACCGCGCTTATAAGTAAATAGAGTAACAAGTAATGCTTTTCTTGATAATAATTGCTGTTTACTTAATTTCTACAAACTTTATTTTGAATAAGTATTAATTGGTGTACGTTTTCTATTCTTTTTTTTTATGTAATGTAATATTTTTCGGCGGTGTGGAGGGGGAGAGGGGGCTGTAGGAGTAGGCGTAATAAATGAATAAAGCTAAATTCTTATATTTAAGCAATATATCTATTATGTACAGAATGTGACTAACACAATATTATAATAACTTACAAGTACAATTGCTAAAAAATACATCTTTCTTGTAGAACAACACATGAACACTTTATACACGTACACTCCTATCTCACTCGCTATGTTACACGTGCGGCGGCGCCAGCGCTACGATTGACACGTGCCGGTGACGTCACGCGCACCTCGCGTGTCGCCCGTCCGGGGGACACTACGCGGTGACCGACTACGTCCCGCGCGGGGGACGCACGGGTTGTGGGCCGGGTGGGACCACTCGGCTAAAAAACGTCGGCTACGAGTTGAGACTAGATTGTCTCGCGTAGCCGACGTCGTGATTTATTTTATAGTGATAGTCCAGTGTAGTTCATCGGAGGGGCGGGCGGACTCGCGATTCGCGTGGCCGGTTAGAATGTCACGACCGGGAGGGTCGAGGGTCACAGTAGGACGGCCGGGCGCAGTCACTCGCGGTACTCGCAGGCCAGGATGTAGAAGGTGTGGCTGTGCAGGCGGCTGACGTACTTGGTGAAGGCGGCGGCGCCGGGGTCGCAGTACACGAGGCTGAGCGCGTTGTGCGCGGGCGGCACGCACACGAGCGCGCCGCCGTCGGGCTCGGCCGGCGCCACGTAGGCCGTGGCGCCGGCCGCGGCGCGCGCGCCCAGGTACAGCTGCGCCTCGAGGCGCGCGTGCGCGTAGTGCGCGCGCGGCGGCAGCAGCGAGTAGGCGCCGGGCGCCCAGCGCGTGAGCTCGGGCCGCGCCAGCGCCGCCAGCGCCAGGTCCGTGCACTCGTGCAGCGCGCGCAGCCAGGCGGCGCTGCCGAACAGCGCCAGCAGCGCGCGCAGCGGGTGCGCCGGCGCCTGCGCCGCCGCCCAGCGCGCCGGCACGCGCTCGCAGCGCCGCGCGTCGGCGGGCCCGCAGCGCTCCCACGGCAGCGCTGCCGACACCAGGACATGCACTCACGCACACTAAACCATGCACGCTTACTTCCTTGGGTGAAGGATCAAAAATATCTAAAATATTGTCATTTCGACCCGTTTAAACTAAGTAAATGGCTGGGTCAAAATTATTGGATATATAAGGATTACAGGATTTAGGAAGTAAAGCTGAAGTAGGACTGGACCGGACGCGTCTGCCGCATGCTCCCAGAGAGATCACATCGCAATCAATTGGATGCCAAAAGACAGTCGACGACAACAGAACAGACCTAAATGAAGATGGCGGAATGACTTAGAAGAGACTGGCAGGAGATATCCTCGAGGGGAGTGATTTAGAAATCCAAGTGAGAGGCTTTTGCCCAGCAATGGGACATAATAAAAAGAAATTAAGAGTATAACATGCATGTTCACCTGGGTCGGCGAGCGCCTGCATGACTTCCTCGAGTTTGTCGGGCGCGATCAGATTGCGCAGGCAAACCTCGCTCTCGCGCTCCATCTGCGCCTGGATCTGCAGCCGACTGCGCGGAGACATATACGTGGCTTCCAGCCACTGGCTCAGCACGACCTGCGCACATACACACACACTTGTATATAGCATACTCAAATACTCACAGACATTGCAACCAATTTAGCAAAATAACCATAACATAAAATGTGATCTACTCGACTTGGCAACGGCCGTGGGAAGCGATTGGATACGGGTGGCCGAAGACCAGTCTGTGTGAAAAACCTTGGAGGAGGCCTTCTTTCGACTAAGACGATGATGGAATGGTCTACTTAAAAAGATCCTATTTGATCTGAGCTGAAGATCCAAACGTTTTTTTCCATTTTTCTTTGCTTTTTTTGCCTCTAGTACTTTGCGAGCGTAAAATATGAGCACACGTAATAGTGACATGTGTATAGAACTCACAATGTCAGAGTGCGGGCGGAGCAGCGGCGGCGGCGGCAGGGGCTCGGGCTCCGCCTCGGGCTCGCCGGGCGGCGTGGGCCCGTGGAACCAGCCGTTGATGGACAGACGCGGGAGCTCCAGCGACACCACCTCCTCCACCTACACGTACGAGTACGATAGCGTAAGTTTATACAATACGCATACTGGCTGAATAACCACTATCCATAACCACATTATGGTAAATACTTTCTAGTTTTTTAAAAAGACGTAACTCTCGCTAGGAATAAATCCTTTATCGCGGGCGACTTTATAAACACTCAAACAACGGACACAAAGAACATCCGAATTCGGATGTGTATCACACAAATTTTTGTCCCGTGAACCCATAACCACGTAATTAAAGGCACAACACTCGGTGCGGCGGCGGTGGCAAGGCGACCACTTAAACCACTGCGCCATCCGTGCAACGTTCAACGTCGCACTGTCTGCATTCTATTTGCCATACTTACATCAGACAGGATTCTCGAATATCTAACTTACGACAAATATAATTAATTTTTGGATTTAATAGACAAGCGGCACTATGACCTAATTTACAGATTTTAGGATCTCTGACCTAAAATCTGTAGTTTGCGTATGATTTGTAGCATAAGTGGGTGGACGTACCTGATGGTAGGAGTCGGTGCCGACTTTGAAGAAGGCGAGCATGTTGTTCCTCGGGTAGGTGCTGCGCACCACGTCCGTGGGGTGGCCGCTCTCGTCCCGCGCCAGCTGCTGCAGCGCGCCGCCCATGCGCGGCGCCCACCCGCCCGACTCGACCCGCTCGTCCCGCTCGTCCCGCTCGTCCCGCGCCTCTGAACCCTGCCACACGCCACACACTTCATAACTACATGAAACAATAACCCAATGACCATACTTTTCATTTAAATCATTCTCCTCAAGAACAACAACTACGTTATTTGATTTAATAATCCACTAGCTGTTTCGCTGGGGAACAGTACTTTCTTCTGGATAAAACGTACCCTATTTCCTTTTCTGTATCCCTGACAACAGCTATGGCAAATTTCACATTGATCAGTCGAGTAGTTAAGGCGTGAAAGCGAAGCGTAACAAACAAATAAACAAACTCAGATTCGCATTTAAACTCCCAATATTCATATTAATTATGATACCACATTTATATAAGCGACAAGTCAGAAAATGAAAATATTGTGTGAGATGTGACAAGGTAGTGTGGTAGTGTACCACACACCTTTTGACTAATACAATGATATAGAATGATACGATACATACATCGTGGTGATCGCCGGCGCCGTTCTCCACGGTGTTGTTGTGAGTGGGCAGAGTGGGCAGGGTGGGCTGGTGGGGCGGGGTGGGTCGCCAGGGCGCGAGGTAGAGGATGAAGGCGACGCGGCGGTCGGCCAGCAGGTCGTCGTGCACGAGCAGGTGGTCGCCGGGCCCGTACAGCGAGCACGACGCAGACACCGAGCGCAGCGTCAGCCCCGTCACCTGCGACACCTGCGCAGTTACAATACAACAAACTTTTACTAAAAAATAATCTCATTCGTTCAGGCTCATTCGTTGCCAAACGGTCCTGAAGATACCTCACGCTAACGCAAAACACGCGTCGACGCATATTTTGTGCTCGAAGCAGAATACTGCAAGTTGGAGTACGCCCGGGTCCCACGTCGTGGCTGTCCCTATTCAGTGGACGATGGTATTGTCAAACTTTTTCTATTGCAATAGTTGGGCTGGGCACGACAGAGGTTGCGTAGTGGGTTCCTCTTCCCAATAATTCTATTACAATGGACTTACGTCCAGTAACGCCTACTTCAATTCAATGTTACTATGTCACCTGTACTGTACTACCATATACATATTGTCAATCAGCATTCTCTTGTCTACTATGTTTATGATTGGTGGTCAATTTATTTGAGTGGTTTGTATAAACCTCAACCGAATATTTAATTTAACAGGGTGACTAAACAACAAGATATTTTGTGTATCATAAACGTGCGTGACAGGAGAGCAGGTTTAGCTAGCTCTTTGATGTATGAAGCAGACATTTAATTGCCGTTTCTAATGTTATCGAGAATGTTCTGATCGCAATATCTCAAACACTTCACAGTGGGTAGTAGGCAACATGCCTAAAACCCTAGATCGACAAGCGAGTCCTATTAGAATCTAAGTTAATCATTTAAATAAAAAGAAGTAATTTTTGCTCAATAATCTTACCCAACTCATAACCTCAGTCTTGAGCAGTTCATATATTCCTCTAATACTTCTCTGCCACGTCAAGCTAGCTAGATCGGCAGTCTGGTGGAACTCATAAAGATCCATCTTCTTGCGCGACCAGTCCAATGTGTTCATATCATCTACAATATTGTTAATCATCTCAGGGTTAGCCAGGAAGTCCTGCAGCAGGCACAGGCGAAATGGCTCACATGTCAGTGTCACCTCACCACTCTTGAAGTCTTTCTGCTCCTTCCAGTGAAGAGATAGCCTATCAATTAATTCTTGTGACTGGAACAAAAAAATTCAGCAGTGGTTTCTAGAATATAGAGTGGTAGCTCAGTGTTAGATGTTACTGACACTACAATATTTGCATTAAAAACATATTATTCTATAATAAAAAAATGTATTCTCAATAATATGATTACAGTGGATTTCGAGTATAACGACGATGAAGGGACCACTGTAATTTCGTCATTATATCCGGAAGTTGTCACAGGCAAAGGTAAAGAGATACAGACATGTTATTCAAAAGTTTACTAAACACAGTTGCTACTCAGAATATCAATTTGTAACTGAACCTTAAATTAAATTCCGATAGGTACACGCTTAATCTACCTATCAAGCTAATATGTATCTATAAACAAAAAGTAAAGGTCACAGTCTGACCACAGTTGCTGACCATCTGTGTGGATGTAAACAAAAGATAAGAAAGCTCTTTGTGTCTGTCTGTCTTTGGCGGCTGACTCTGGTCGCAATATCTGCATGGGATTTCTAATAATTTGTTACAAATTATTCATTAAAAACAGTCCCTACACCCGAACTCGGCGTTACATCCAAAGTCGCTCTAGTGATATATTTTGTACTAAAGTATGCTTTAAATTTAAGGGACTACAACCAAGGTCGTAATAAATGAAATCCACTGTATTTGTACTTTATTGTTTTTGAAAATACACACAGATTAGGACACTGCTATTTCCAGCTGTATACAATGTGATAAAACTATATTGTGTGAGTTGTATTATAAAGTACTGGCCTGCTACAACTGACATTTTTATGTTCAGGATTGTTTACATGCTTTCGATTTATAAAGTAAAAAACACAAAGTCATAGTGATATGTTATATCACACTCTTAGGACACCAAAGTGATAAACGTTTTTGTATATAAGCCCTAATATACTTCTTTCAAATAAAATAATTGGGTAGTTCACATATATAATAGAAGCAATAACAGAGGTGGTGTTTGGTGTGCCTGAGGGTAGGGTTAGCGTGGTAATTGGAGAGGCACCCTCTGTCGTGCCGGGGTGTCACCCAGTAGTCGTTGTCTGCAGGTATTTCTTGTCTACATTGGAGACTGCTAGGTGGATCGCTAAAGTAGTTTCAGTTCCAGCAACCCACCCACCATTCAAGGCAGTGAGTTGGCACGCCATGGTAGGTTTAGTCGGAAGTACCCATCCTTTCCCAGGTGAACCAAACAGAACCTCTCTGCTGCCTTTTCAGCGGAGAAGTATGCATCAATGCATAAGTCAATCTAAGCAAAAAAAAGATTTACCACAACAAATAGACAGGATAAACTCAACTAAATGGATTTAATAGATTTTTATGTGGCCCAATGCTGTGACATACTAACCCATCTTTTATATCTAAAAAATCGTAAACTGCATACCTTAATATTAGGGTTAAACTGTGGGTCATCCATGCGGTTGGCTCGTGGGTTAAGCTGTGCCTTCACCGCCTTCATGTCAGCCTTATTGTCCTCCACTAGGATAGAGTCATCTTCCCATGCCTCTTCAGAGTCAGAACTGTACTCCGACGAAGTGGATGATGATGAGTAATCTGCTGGAAACAAATATGATGTTTTTCAATAACAACTGACAACTTTTATATCTTATTAAATAATGAGACCTTTCTTTGAGGCTCCTTATGAGTATATTAATACAAATTAGTTAATGTAATTCTGATTTTGTAAGTGTAGGTTATACTGAAACTATTAAAATTGATGCAACATATTGTTGATTAATTAATTATGTATGTATTTTATAATGATATCAATGGAATAGTGCCAAATATTATTACGAAATGCTTGAACATCTTAGATACTTATCAACCGAACTAATGCCTCAACAAATTATAAGACTGTTTGAGTGTTTGCAAATGCATTGCATTACAGATGTAAATAAGCATCACGTAAATAAACGCCTGTTCAAATTTATGTTTCCCGCGCAAAGCTCGAGGCTTAAATCCTGCGCGTCGACTCACCGCCGCGGATCCGCTTGACCTCGTCGGCGGACGCCTGGTACGAGTTGACGGCACACACATCCGAGTCGTCAGTATCCGTATCTGAGATCTCGATCACGGTGGACGAGAACCTGCGCTTGGCGGGCGGCCGGGCGTCTGCCGCACTGCCGCCGCTGATGCCTGGCCCTTCGTCCGCCGGAGCCGTGCTCGACGACGGCTCCTCAGTATCTCTGCTGGGCGAACTCATGATCCACTACCAACACTACATAATACGTGAAAGAAAAACAAAAGGAAACCAATATGATGCGACGCCTAACCTAAAATTTTGTTGACGTCCAAATGGATCTGTGCTGCCACATAAAAAGTAATTAGGTAGTAATATTAGCTTACATTTCTTACTCAGCGAAAAACATTAAACAATAAATATATATTTTTTTAATGCGTTCAATTCTGTTAATATGTATAGAATATTATAAAATATATTTGGGGCTGCTTGGTAGTAATCGTAACAAATATAAAAATGGCAATTAATTTACAAGAGGTGACTGATCAATGACAATTATTGACAACAAGGCACTCCAAGTCCATCCAAGACCTGTCGCCAGTCGACAGTCCAACAATTTTGACAATTGACAGCTCACTTTGAAGTTTATGAAGTTTGATAAACTTTGTAACCTCAAAATAAAAGTTAAAATTTTTGTATACAAAGTCAAAAATATGACTGATGCCCCAGGAGTACAATATTTAAATGGTACATGTGAACCTCAATGCCAGTATTTTGTAGTAAGGAAAAAAAGATTATGCCGTATGACAGTGAAGCCAGGGCGACAGTACTGCGGTGAACATGAACCTCAACCAAAGAAACCCGATGGACAGGTACCTATTCTCCTACATAGACTTTTATATTATAATTTATCGAATATGGTCTGAATTCAAGAAAACTCTTTACGTGGTTACTATTTAAATATTTATACTATCTACCATTAATTATAGTATTATTGTTTTGCTACATTTAAGTATCTTCTAACTGTATAATACGCACGCCATGTCAACCTGTAAGTAAGGTAGCACTAAACACTAGCTATAAGCACTAGCCATAAGAACATGTTACAGTGTATACCTTGTTGGTTGTCCAAAATAATTAAATAGATAAATAAATTAATTAAAAATCCATATAGAAAATTGTATATAACATTATAAAAAGATAATTACCATTACTTTTAGGATGACACCCGCATACCTTGCCCGAACGACCCTAAGCAGTGAGTAGAAATAAATGCTTAATTTTTCTACATCTATATTGTACAAGCATTAAGTTTGTTGCTAATTCCAGCACCTGCTATTTGAGTAAGCTGGATAAGCACCTCTCGATATGTAACGCACGGGCGACCCCGCAGCCGCCCTACATCGTGCACAATATCAATGCCCCGGCTGAGGTAGATGTTTGTCCCAGGAAACCTCTTAGTCAACTACCCAAGGAGACAATCTTGAAAGTTATAGAAAAAGTTAACCTGTTATATGATAGTGAGTATTAGTTAGATTATAGTTGTTATTTCAAACCATCAAATAGGTAAGTAAAACTTACTATTGTTTCTACATATAGCTATGGTTAACAGCAAGTAGAAAATCCATATATGACTTCCTATTTACTAATTATTGCTTGTAAAAAAAATATTATTGTGATGTTGTATACTAAATTGTTATATCATTGTTGAACAGTGCATATAAAAGGTCACATAGCAACAGAACCAGAGCACCCCATCCATAGTTCAGTACTGGAGGAGTTCTCTGAGTGTGATCGTACTGAAAGTTCTCTCAGACACCTGCGACAGGTTTCCAGCTTACTGTGGTTAACTGAGAGGGAAGGGCTGGTTGGAGATCATACCTGTTACGTAGAACTAGGAGCTGGCAAAGGTATTACTTACTTTTACATTTGTTCCGGATGAACAATATTATATTATTGTCACATAATATAATACTATACTATTAGTGTAAAAATAGAGTTGCCTGTGTATAGCAGTAGTATTTTGTATAATATAAATGGTACATTGCAGGGGCCTAGACACTTATTAGAGTGATCGCTTTGGTTGTCTCGAGTCTGGTTAATTTCATGTTATTTAAAGTCCTATACCTGGATGGATTATACTTACTGGTATAATCAGGTGAAGTCAGAAGAGTTCTGTAGAGTGTATGAGTATTGTGTCGCCAGGTCACATGTCGTATTACTCGAGCACGGCGTGGGGGGGCAGCGCGCTGCTGCTGGACCGCGCGGCGCTGCGGCACAAGCGCGACAACCGGCTGCGCGGGGGCGCCGCCGCGCGCCTGCGCGCCGACCTGGCGCACGTGGCGCTGCACGCCGTGCCGCGCGTGGCGCACTGCCGCGCCCTGGTCGGGCTCGCCAAGCACCTGTGTGGCGTCGCCACCGGTAACTGTGCTTTCTAAACGTGGCTTACCACCATAAACTGCTTATACCCGTGGAACCCGAACAAACGAGTGATATTGAATGACGCGCAGACTACGCGTTACGTTGCATCACGGCGGACGGCGTGCTGGCCAAGACGCGCGGCGTGGTGCTGGCGACGTGCTGCCACCACCGCTGCGAGCACGCGCCCTACGTCGCCAATAAACACTTACAGGTGAGTAGACACGCGCCACGCCACGCTATTTCTCGTATTGGGTTTATATTCCGTGTTTATTAATGCGAAATATGAACAGCATTTCTTGTATTTCAGTTTTTTTATACTAGCTGACCCGCGCAACTTCGTCTGCTTCGCATAAGAGAATTTGCTCCGTTTTTGCAACATTTTTCATTGATGATCCGCTCCTATTGTTCGTAGCGTGATGTTATATAGCCTATAGCCTTTCTCTATAAATAGGCTATGTAACCCTAAAAGACTTTCAATTCGAACCAGTAGTTCCTAAGATTAGCGCGTTCAACTAAACAAATAAAAATGCAAATTCTTCAGCTTTATAATATTAGTATAGATATTTTTTATTTTATATATCATTTTAAGAAAACTTATAGCTAGAAATACAATTAAAATAATACTAATAAGGTGGCCAATTAAAGTTATCACTAATAAAATATATAATAGTGAATATAGTAAAATTTATTTGTTTTCAATAATGAATCCCTTACCTTCAATAATGAACTAAAGCAAAAATGTAAAGTATAATTTATATATGCTACTGCTAGGTATAAGTATCGACAGATCATGAGAGGAGGTTGGACTAACACGCAAAGGTCTCGAGTTCGATCGCGTATTAAATAGTTAATTATCGCTTGTTTTAATAGTGAAGAAAAACATCGTAAGGAAACTTACATGTCTAGGAGTTCTTCATAATGATCTCGTAGCCGTAGGTATGTGAAGTCTACCGACCTGCACTGAGCCAGCTATGGCCTAACCCTTCTCAGACTGAGAAGCCCGTGCCCAATGGTAGGGCAGTTTAATACAGTGCTAATATTATATACTGTGTATGTGTTATATTATTACTTAATTATAAAAATAATATAATGCACTTAATTTTACTGCTGTTATCAAACATCACACAAACACATTAAAGTAATGTAATTTAATTAGAAAAACGAACAAGAATTGCTAAAATATTTCCCATATTATTTATGGTAATAAAATGGGAAAGATAATGAGAAATAATGAAAAGTCAGGAACTGGGCATGAAGATCAAGAAGACTTTTGATACCTGTATCCTACCCTGCATCATTTATGGCTGTGAAACCTGGGCTTTGACGAAATGCCGTAGGGACAAATTAGCAAAATGTCAGAGAGGTATGGAAAGGAGCATGCTAGGTCTGAAACAAATAGACAAAGTTAGAAGTACAGACATCAGGCAAAAAACTAAATTAACAGATATCCTGTCGCATATCGATCAACAAAAATGGAGGTAGACTGGACATATGCTCTGTTGCAATAAGGAGAAATGGAGTAAACAGTTTGGTACCCAAGGGATGGCACTAGAAGTCGAGGTCGTAAAGCAAAAAGATGGGAGGACGATTTGAAAATGACTTTTGGACCCCTATGGAAAAGAGTGGCGGCAGACAGAACGCACTGGACAGAGTTGGAGTAGGCCTTTGCCGTAAGGCATACCGGAACAAGGGATATTATAACTGTAGATTATACTTTTAGATATACTTTTATTTTCATATTTTTACTTTTAAATGTTAAGATTTTTTATATGCGTGTTCGGGAAATAAAGGCTTTATTATTATTATTATAATAAAATGGGTAAAATTATAGAGACGGAAACAGGGGAAGACGAGATGATTATAATCAGTCCTAGCTTGGGCTCAGTGTGGCAGCAAAACATCTGCCACAATTTCTTTAATGTTTTGTTTCATTTTAGTATTTCCTCTTAAAACTAATAAAACTATAAAATAATAAATATGTTTTTATTTCGTTTACATCAGGAACTCGGCATTAGCACTGATGAGCTGAATGTGATGCTGGGTATAGTGTCGTGGGCGACGTGTGGCGACGGCCGCAGTCGGGCGCGTCGCCAACAGCAGCTCGCGGAGCGCGCCGACAGCGGACGTCAGGGCGACGCGCCGCCGACACCCGACAGCGGACGTCAGGGCGACGCGCCGCCGACACCCGACAGCGGACGTCAGGGCGACGCGCCGCCGACACCCGACAGCGGACGTCAGGGCGACGCGCCGCCGACACCCGACAGCGGACGTCAGGGCGACGCGCCGCCGACACCCGACCGCGCGGCCGTGGGGCGCCGCGCCAAGCACCTTCTCGACTGGGGGCGCGTGCTCTACCTGCGGGAGCGCGGCTTCGATGCCCGCCTGTGTTACTATGTGCCGGCGAACGTGTCGCCTGAGAATGTCTGCATTGTCGCCAAGAAGCCCAGTTAATATCTAATTTATATTAGTCGCTTATTTACATTTCTTCCATGTTTGTGAGATGGTATTTTGTGAGTTTGACTCAGTATATTGATAACATAACAATATTCTATTGATATTATGTATATATTTAATTTAATAAGATATTTATTGTAAAAGAATTAAAGGATACAAATGAAACAGACAGTAGCAAATATAATTTTGTATATTTATATCAATAATTATTATCTAAAAACAAAGTTCTATTACTATACAAATGTTCCATGTAGGAGCGCGCGACGGTCTGCGCCGTGTCACGCGTGACGTCACGTGTCACGTGTGACGTCACGCGCGTGCGCACGGCGGGCGGGCGCGGGCGCTCGTCACTCGGCCGGCGCCGCTTGTTATCTTAGCATAGTTCGCAAACTTACTGTCAATTGTAAAAGTAACGCCTAATCAAGTAAACACGCTTACATGCAGTCGGCGCCCGCGGACCGGCCCGATCCGCACTCTACGTCCACTCTACGGCCACTAGCATCGACTTAACTAAAATACTATAAAAATAAAAATTATCTATCACCAAAACGTTTACATAAAATAAATTAATGTTCTATGCTCCGTTACTGGCGAACAGACCCTCGATTACAATGGAAGTTATACTTTAACTTGAAACGGTTCAAATCGAATAAATAAGTAGAATTTGGAATGCGAACAAAGAGCGGCGGTGGTGTCGCCGCGCACACAACGTGCTCGAGTACGTGTAACGTTTAGTTCTCTATGTTACGATAAGATTGCATCTAGGTCGTCAAGTAAATATACATCGAAACGCGCAGTGAGAAGACATAAAATACTTTTATAAAATATCATTACATCATAATTATGTATTGTTAGCGTGTAAGCTACGATTCGTATAACGTCAAGTGGCGCCATCCCTCGGCCGTCACAAGCTATGCGCGACCTAGCCTAGCCTAGCCTAGCCTAGTCATACGAATTCTATACAATTCACTTCACTATCTTACAATATTTACATGTGAGCTAACGACACGCGCGGTTTAATATTTGCACTTTAGTTGCAAACAAACGGACAGACGCGCATCCTAACGTTCACAGTGTGACGGAACGTCTGTGGAGGTATCGCTGGGCTGCCGACACATCTACCTTCTTATCGACATGAAACCCAGTGTCAGCTGTATCTCATTCTAACTATCTAACAAAAGATATCTTTGACAAACCCACAGAGCGTACCGCGGCTCTTCGTCTACACATGGAAGAATATGACAATTGTAAACTCTTAACAAATCGAAGGACGCTAGAATGCGCGATCGTCCACCCATATTGTAGTAAAGCGTAGCTGTCACGAACAGTAAATATAACAAGTCTGATTACACATAAAACGATCGTTGTAAAGCAATCCTTCAGGCGTCACGCAAGCTCTGTGTCTGACAGAAGCAAACCTAGATAAAACACAAAGTGACGTACATGTACTACGTTGATAGTAATTAGTAATATATAATATAAAAGTCGTAGTGGTCACTTGTGTCAGACACATCGCTGCTGGTACACAGATAAAATTCATCGGTCATTTGCGACGTAACAATGTTAATTACAGGAAGCAACGCGCGATTGTTACTGACAAAACGTGCAAGTATATCTCCAATCTTAGAATCTTGTTTCTAAATAATAGTAAATTTGGTCTAACAATAATGGAATAAAATTATTTGTAACACAATTTATAATATGATGCAGAATTGGGTTTACAATAAGTTTCTTATTTGTATTTAGTTATTCAACATTCAAATGTAGTGTATATGCAATCGATAATAATTAACATTTTATGTTATTTGGTCAATCGTAAAAATCGTAAATAACACTGATAGTTATTTTATAAGAATCGGACACATGGAACAATAATTGACTCGTGTTCAGTAACAATCGCGCATCAATTACAATGTAATATATCTTATGTTGTGCCCCATTCTTACACATATATTTATTTTCTTCCATCATAATACATACAAATTAGATACGTTTTGAGGAATATCAAAATGATTTGAATGATATACGACGATGATATGGGGCCCTCGACAGCTTGTAGTCGTGGAACCGTCCGACGGCCAGGGCGGCATCAGTAGCCGTAGCGCTCCTGTATGGAGGACACGACGCCGTTGGCCAGCGACGACAGGCGGCCCGCCACGCGCGTCACGCCCGCGCGCACGCTCTCGCGCACCTGCGCGACATGTCACTTTATTATCTGATATCGTTTTCGAGCGGCAGGCTTCTAAAGCACTGATTAGCTGTGATTCGTATAAATGATTGTTTCCTGCGGTAATTGAACCCGCAACACTTCGCACATCCCTTTACGAAAGTGTCAATCGATCGAACCGGCAGCGATATCCGTGCGGCTAAATATAATATTAATGCAATGAAATAGCGTTAATATTACATTTCCCACTGTCCCACGGACGGATACGCATGGGCATGAAGCGAAGGCGTTGTCCTGAGATAAGGAATGCGTGGCGCACCTCGTCCAGGTCGGGCGCGGACACGCCGAAGCCGGGGCGCGGCGCGCGCGCGGCGTCGCAGGCGAAGTACTCGGCCGAGGAGATGCTGCTGCTGCCCTGGAAGCGCGCCAGCCCCGCGTCGCGCTCCCAGCGCGCCTCCTGCGGCAACAACACGCGGCCTTTAGCCTGCTGCTGGCCATTAACCCTTATCTCGGTAACACAGGGACACATTTTATTATTTCACCAAAATAATAATACAAGTTGCTGACTATGAGCTAAACCACGGCGAAGACGTCGCACAGTGGGTCGAAAATGCTATATGGGCCACAGGATTTTTTTAAGAAATTCCTTTCAAAAGAAATGCCTAGCCAAAGATATCGTAATTACGATGAATAATTGTCATTACACGTTTTTCTCTAAAACTGATAGTTTGCCCGGGAAAAATATTTTAAATTTTTGTTGTATGGAATGAAACAAAAACTGCTAAGATATATATTTCTATTCTATTTACCAATAATTATAATTAATTAATTAAAAAATATTAAACAATACCTCGTTGCAGGAAACATTTCAATAAAAAAGGACACAAACAAATATTTAAACTGATAACAATCATAGGCACCGCCATTTTTCTTCTTTTGCGCTCCATTCTGGGTTACCATATAAATAAACGTGCATTTTTAATAAGTTACTTGTTTTTCTTAATAACGTTTACAAACAGAGATTCAGTTCAGATATTATACGTATTTAGCCGTCAGATCTAAAAAAACAAAAGCTTATATAATCATTTTTTTATTTATCGATTTGTATATTATCGCGCATCTCTCTCCACCTTGCGTTATGAATATTGTTTCAGTTGCTTTTTCAAACGTTTTAATCTTTTATAATGGACTCTGATACCGCTCCTCATGATGACCCCTGCTTTTGGACACCGAGACTGCTTGTAATGTTGACCCTGGCGCTGTTTTGGACCTTGAATCTGCTTCTAACGTTGACCCTGGCGCTGTTTTGGACCGAATCTGCTTTAAACCACGACCTCGACGTAAGCTTAGATGTTTTTGATCCCTCAAGAGGGAAGAAAGAAGAACAGCTATGTGTCAATTGCACTACCGATATAAGGCATCGCAGAAGACGCAGGCTAGAGCTACTTAAAATGCTATCAGTGATTCGACAATGGACTGCTCCTTAAGTAGTAAGTCTATTTTCTAAACCCTAACATGTTTCCTGCAAATACTATTTCACAAACTACTTTACGATATCATTAATGTGATATTAAGCTATTCTAGATCAATTTAGCATTTCCTAAGGGTTTAAAGTTTTGTACGATGGGTTACATTGTGTGTTATGGTATATGTCTGAACTTTCCATATTAACAGTCCTCATTCACTAAGAATCAGACCTGAATCTCCATTAAATATATTTATCATGTAACTTAGTACTGTGTTAATGATAACTGTACAAAATACATGAAAATAAAAATGTTTGTCTTATATACAGATAACAGCTCAGCGCTTAGTGTGTCGTTCATGCTGGATGTTGGCATTTAAGTATTCATCGGCCCAAGAAAATGATTAAAGTGGAAATAGTGGTCATCGTCGACAACTTTGTATCAATTTGTGTCAATTGTCAATGTTCCATACTGCGTGTTAGATCACATGTTCTTAACACTAACAACGAAAGAGAAACACATATAAGAAATGTTATTAGCGAGTGGATAGCACCACGACAGGTGAGCATAGTGTTCACATTTTTATGTATTATAAATATGTAGTACATAGGACCAGACTTTTTTCCTGGCTTTATATTAAAAGGTTGCATGGAACATCTGATAAAACCAATATTACACATATTTAATATTGCGCTTACAACCGGGCTGTACCCTCAGCGCTGGAAAGTTTCGCGAGTGCAACCAATACCTAAGTCAAGTGACACGTCCCAGGTTGAAAACTATCGGCCTATAGCTATACTCCCGTTACTTCCAAAATTGTTTGAATCCGTATTGCACTCACATATCTCTCCCCAAGTCCAACCATATCTTAGTGACGCTCAGCATGGCTTTCGTTCAAACCGATCTGTAACTACCAATCTTATAACGCTCGTGAATCTTGTCTCAGAGCACTTGGATAAAGGCATACAAGTTGACGTCCTTTACTTCGATTTTAAAAAAGCTTTTGATCGTGTAGATAATGAACTACTACTGAACAAGCTTTTAGGAATAGGTTTTTCTCCCAAATTATTAAAACTTTTTACTAGCTATCTTAGTAACCGTCAACAATACGTTCGCCATGGTTGTTTTGTCTCCGCTCCGTATCACACCCGGTCTGGTGTGAGCCAAGGCTCAATCCTGGGACCATTACTATTTAACATCATGGTTAACGATATTGAGTCAGTCCTCAAACATAGCAGATGTTTGCTTTACGCTGATGACCTCAAAGTGGTGTATGGGGTGGAAACGGTTGCTGATACAGTAACAATACAAGAGGATATCAACGCTCTTCTGCAGTGGAGTATTAACAATAAACTTGCTTTTAACAATGCTAAATCCTGTGTCATGTCCTTTAGTCGCGGACGAAACCCCTTACATATGCCATACTTCTTGGGTGTCGAGCCGATGGCTCGCGTCAACTTAGTTAAAGATTTGGGAGTGCTGTTTGATACACACCTTACCTTTCATGAGCATATAAAGACATTAGTTGTTGACTGTAATAAGAAACTTGGATTCGTAATACGCAATATGCGAGATTTTGACAACCCTACTGCGATTAAACTCGTTTATATGGCACTAGTAAGAAGCAAACTGGAGTCAGCGTCTATGATCTGGAGACCCTATGAGAGTACATACGTATTACTTCTCGAGAAAATTCAAAAGTCATTTTTACGCTTCTTTTATAAAAAACTTTATCATTATTATCCTTTCCTCTATCCAACAAAATTTTTACTCGGAATGTTATGCTTTAATTCTCTGGAAGTAAGGCGTAATTACCACTTACTTACCTTTGTCTGCCAGGCTTTGCGTGGTAAATGTGACTGTCCGGAACTAGTAACACAGATGGTTAGGTTATTTGTCCCCATTGTACCTAAAATACAACTTAGATCACGCAAAGTCCAGTTACTAGCGGTGCCTTATGCACGTACTGTGGCGCATGCCAACTCGCCCCTTGTTCGTGCACTGACCTTACTAAATATGCTACTGACATCAGAATCTGAATGTGATCTATTTGCTTCGGGATGGATGGATGTGAGTCGTAGTTGTTTAAGATTTTGTGAGATGATAGATATTTAGTTAGTTACTAAGTTACGAATCTTTTATTGCATTCATGTAAGCAGATGTTCTAATAAATTATATAAGCCTTGTATATTATGTCGGGTAATATAAATGTATATAACTTTAGATATAAGTTTTAACTTGTACAACGATTTGGTGTATACTGTTATGTTGTCCATTTGTTTATACTAATAAATAAATAATAAATAAATAAATAAATAAATATATTTATTTGAAACTAGCTATCTCCATGGTTTCATTAATGTTAATTAGATTAATAAAACAATAGTAAATAAATTAATAATATTCAAAATAATAGTTCTTTTTTAATTTATCCATAAACCTAATACCCTAGTATGTTTGGTCTAGACCCCTATCTGCCTCCGATATCCTCCTGCCCTTATTCTTCTTTATTACATAAATAAAGTATCATCTTTATAATAAATATAGATGTTATTCAATCAATGAAATGCTCATCTTCAGTCAATTATAAGTGACAATATTGCAATATTATGTAGGATCTAGAAAAGGCATATTTTAACAACTTGCTGCAGCTTTATTATCATATTTAGTTTGTTTTGGATATAAGATATTAAAAAAGCAATGCATTTATTACCATAATTTATGTCCACGCCAAGCCGAAGCACCCTATTAAACTGAGCAATTCCCGCGAGCAGTTTTTGTTTCATTCCATACAACAAAAATTGAAAATATTTTTCCCGGGTAAACTATCAGTTTTAGAGAAAAACGTATAATGACAATTATTTATCGTAATGACGAGATCTTTCGATAAGTATTTTTTTTAAATGGTATTTCTTTAAAAAAATCCTATGTCCCTCATATAGAAGTTTCGACCCACTGTGCGTCGCTTAGCTAAGCCACGCTATTAATAAAAATATAGCATACCTGCTGATCACCAAAGAACTGTGCGGAGCTGATGGCCTTGGCAGAGCCGAACTTCTTGACGGCGGAGTCGTCGTCGACGGTCTCCGCGCGGCGCGGGCGCGGCTTGGCGGCGGCGCGGCGCTCGGCGCTGTCGGCGGGCGGCGCGGCCGAGAACATGCTGTGCACGGGGCGCGCCGGCTCCGGCTCGATGCTGTGCACGCCGTCCAGCGACGCCGACGACGACAGCTTGCTGCGCGACTCGCCCTCGCCGAACAGCTTGTCCAGCCCGCGACTGTTGCTGTACGGCTCGTTCCTGGAGGCGCGTCGACGCGTTATTGTGATAAAAAATATTTAATATTCATTTGATTGGCTTCATAAATAAGAATTTCTTAACCGCAAAAATAAAATGTCCGACGTCGGAGAGTGCGTCACGCCACTGTATAATGTGTGTAGTATGTGTCACGTATGTACCTGATCATGGTGAAGGCGGAGCTGAAGTCGTCGATGTCGTCGATGGCGCTGCGCGCCGCCGGGCCCTCGTCCTGCTCGATCACCGTCATGTCCGACGTCGCCGAGTGCGTCACGCCACTGTACAACATACAAGCGATCACTTACTGCATACCAACATACTTACCTCACTTGATTATTCACTCTGCAGCAGGAACCAAAGTAGAGTGGCTACCAAAATAGTGTATAATCATTTATAAATAATAATAGGAAATTAGTAATAACGTCTTTCAGATTGAATTCTGTCATGGCGCCCAATTTCAACAGAGACTGGCTGCGCTAACGCAAGTGTACTCTCTATTTCCTAACTCTCATGATCTGACGGGACGGCAATCCGAAACAACTGGAGAGAGGTCAGGTGCAGGATCGACCGCTTTACGTGTTTTACGAGGCAAGGTGGTGTGTAGCCGCTAACTCCGGACTTCTACTGAGATTTCCTAACAGAAAATCACAATAATTGTCCGTCGGGCTGACTCGGGATTCGAATCCGAGAATGTTACGAATCGAATAAGTGTGGTGCTGCACATGCACATGAACAGATAGTCGGCGAGTACGGAGCGCAGCATGCGGTACTGACGAGCGCGTGGCGCGGCTGCCGGCGGCGATGCCCAGCCGCTCGGCGTTGGCGCGCGGCGCCGAGCGCGCGGGCGCCAGGCGCAGCGCCGCCAGCTCCTGCGCCGCCGACTCCAGCGCCGCCTCCGCCCCGCCCGCCGGCCGCGCGCTCTGCAACTAACGACCACTGCATCAGATCATTTATAATAATAGCTCTCGAGGGGCCTCTTCGCGTTGGCGATAAGAGAAACATAACAATAATCAATTTATCTAATTACACAAATATCATAATAATATAACTCATTCTTTCATTTAACTCATTTTTATTATTCATAATAATAATAACATAACTCATAAATAATATTTCTATTTTGTACAATGGTAAATAAATTTAAATATTTGAATATTATAAAATATGATATACGACGTACCTCTATCTTCAGTTTCTCGGCCATGATAGCCTCGCGTTCGATGTCGTCGAAGTTGGCGGCCACTTTCGTCGCGCCGAGACCGCCTTTACGTGTAGCCAACTGAGTAATAACAAGAATGAAAAAGCAGTCAAAAATTGTAATATGTCTGAATCGGTAAACGTATACAAATGGCACAGTACGACACTCACAGCCTCGTAGTACAACTCTGGAACATACATCTACCGTCAAATATATGATTAGAACATCCTAATTAAATAACTACAAAAAATTATAATATACGTACCCCTGTCCGCTTAGCAGGAGTCTTCCTGGCACCGGCCGCAGCACCCGCGCCCCACAGCCGCGCCTCCGAACTCAACTCGCTCTCCGCCTTCACCGGTACCTGGCGCATATTCATAATACATATTAAAACACATATTATAATATAATTTTAACCGGAAATGACAGGCAACGAACATATTTAACTATGTAAATTAAAATAGAGATAAGTACTCCATTTCAATATAACATTATACTCGTTTCAGTTATCAACTCAAGACGAATACTTCTAAACGACCATTAAAATTCATCGTGTACGCAGAAGCTTAACTAAACAGCGTAAAATTGTGCTCATCGACCGAGCATCGATAACGTATCGACGACGCACAGACAAATGTCACGTAGCGCCGAGTTAGACGCCATATTTCATCACACATTTACGACAGCACATGGATTGGTTTTGCTATAATATGCATGACATGGTACAGTACGATGTATGTGATTGGGTGTCCCCAGTACTTGAGAGTTAGAAAGAGTAGTCTGTAGTGTTGAAAAATCATGGTTATAGTAGAGTGTATGCAAATTGGAAAAATGACATAATGGATAATGATTCATAGTAGCTACCAAATAGCAGTGCCTGCCCCAAGTACTCTGTGACCCTATTGCACACATATTCGAAAATCTGATGAATCTTACTGAAGACTAACTCAGTACTAAGATGTTAAAATACATTATTCACAATCTCACAAAATCTTGTTATGTGTACATATCTCACGATCAGTTATTGAACTGATTTCTAAAATTAAAACAATGCTACAAAAAAATGAACAAATAAAATTTGAAAAACGAAGCACACTTATGGAATTACATACATCATGATATCGCAATGTTTTATTATCAGTTCATATAATACACCAAATCTATCTTTGATTTGTATCCTTATGATATACAGTTGTTTATACTTTATACAATAAAGTAATACAATTTTATGATAGTATGATACTCACATTTGCTAATAACAAACTATTAAAAAGTTAGTGTATACATATATGTATATTGTAATTATTAGAGTAATGTGAGTTACATATTATAATGATATTTCACACAACAAAATAAACTCATATCAATAAGCACAGGGCAATGCAAACAAGCATGTAGTATGAGACACATACCTTGAGCGTGTTCAATATAAACTATATCAAGTACAGGCTGTGCAAATAGCTACGTCCACAGCTCTGAACATGTGTGCTGAGACCTGCCATCACTCACATTAAGCATATTACTATACTGTGAATGACACATCAGTATTAATTCAATAAATAAACATTATTTTAATTTAATTTGTTGTCATATTTAAGAAACATTAAAAGAGGGACACACACACACATACTCAATAATAATTCTACTAAAAATATTTTTAAGTTTGAACATGGGCAAACCATTTATTTATTAATTATAATTATTGTCTGGTAACTTTACTAACACCACAAGTATCACTTTGCAACAAGTAACTGCTGTAACTATAAATAACGAGCATAATGATCCCCAGTGTACCATCCAATTATATCCAAAGAGGTGCATTAGGCATATAAGCAGAAAATTTACTTACAATTTTATTGATTTTACTTCACCATAAATGGAGGAAAATATTTTGAAGAACCTCTAGAGGGCTACCTATATTGTGTTGAAATCATTTTTAAGCTAACATTACTATCTTAAAATAAATATAACAACCCATCTGTAATATAAGCACTGCATGGTTTTTAACACCCTGCAAAATCCAAAGAATATCTCTTGTTGTAGAGTGTTGCAACAAGGCATATTCCCTTTTATGAGCTGTCTTATACAGAAGGTATGGTCAAGTGTGATAATGAGTGTGGTTATGTGGTGTGGTGTTACCTGTGCAGTGATGGCAAGTTCGCTAGTGTTAGTGGCGGTGTGCTCCGCGAACCAGTCTACCTCCGTCTCCTTGATCTCCTTCGTCTCGGCCGGCGCCGCATCCAGGTGCAGCTGCACAACAAATCATTGTTATATCTGACCAATCTCTCTAAGGGTTATATTCATTACAAGAAAGCTAGCAAAACGTTTTGATATAGACTTCTTTAACACTATTGCACATTTGCTAACTTGCAAACATAATATATAAATAGCATTACAAATTACACTCACATTTTGCTAGCTATAGTTTTAGGTGCCATTCAATATGGGGGCGAGCCTGCAGCTGCCTACTGAGAAGTTCCAGGCCCTGTATTCCATCTTGGATGTTTTTTTACAGTCAGACTTTGTTTGCTCCAGAAATTGACCCCATGACACAGCTGACACAATATGACACACTATTACTGTGTCACTGAGGCGAGCTATAGTGCTATTAAATCTGTTTAAAAAGCTTCTACACTGAAGAATATCTGCTGCATTGCATCAACAATAAAGAAATCATGGCTGTAACTAATTTTCTGTAGATTTATACATTATTGTTGCATGGTAATCAAACTCACTACAGTAATACATTGCTTACTATACTCCATTTGGTTAGGTACTTAACTAATTGTTAATTGAAACTGTTAATTATGAAACAGTAAAGGTTAACCATAATGTAACATTTAAAATTACTAAGATATAAGAAACAAATTCAATACTAACCTTTGTACCATATGTCTTCATAGCCTGCTCAGACATGGCATTGAGTTTGTCACGATACATCTGAGCCACTCGGGAACTGTACTTTTGTCGGGCATCTTCTGTTGCCAAGCCATGTGTACGGAAAAACTGTGTCTGTGATAACCAGCAGAAAATATAATTAAAAAATATTATTTTGAAATATATCATTGACAGGCATTCATTAATAGCATAGCTATGTACTTTATGATACTATCCAAGAATAACACAGACCTTAACTATAAGACTACTATTTCCATATTATTACAGATTCAAGGTTCGTATTTAAGTTACAGGGATAGTGGCCACTAATGAAACAGCCGGTCCAAAGATGTATATGATCTATAGGCGTTCAGGTGCAATTCCGTAAAAGTAATCAACCCACAGCATTCACGTTCCCGCCAAGCTGCATGTTCCGCAGCTGCTTCCATGTCCAGTTGGTATCTAGCTGAGTGGAACGCACAAACGTCAGGTGCACGCCCAGGCTGCGATGCACCGCCGAGCAGTCCAGGCAAATGAACACACCGTACGTCACCGACGACCACGTAGGATTCTTCGCGTTGCAGTCGAAACATACCTGTACACCATAATATGTGGTTAATTATCACTGAACATTTATTCTGTAATTTTGTAGGATTTAAAAAATACACACTTTATTCGACGAAATAGAGCGCAATCGTTGGAAAATTGCTTCAATATCGCTTTTACTTGGCCCAGAGTCAGCCATTTTTCGACGTGTTGTCACTATATGTCACGCATATGTCATGTCAACGTTCTCTACGTGCTGGTACGTTTTGTTACAAGTGAAATGACACCCATGCACATGTAAAAACGTTGCAATTAATAAATATTGTTTACTTATATACACCTAATTAAAGTTAATATAATTGGTCATTGATCATAGTCAATCTTGAATGTAGTTTTATGACCATTTTATTACAGGTAACCGTGTACAAACACGCATCTAATTTTTAAGAATAATAAATTTCTTTGGATTTGTAATGATTCAATACATATAAATTTATATATTAATTTACCAAAATCCTGTATTCCCATAAAAATTACACCACCAAAAGTGAAAGCAGTACTAGTTAATCGTAAATCTATAAAATTCAAATAAAAATCTTTTGTCTATGATCGTTAGTAGTCGGTCGAGCGAGCGGACGCATGTTAAATTTTCTAGAGATTATTTTGTTGATAAACTGATTTACTGTAAACGAAAAAACTTTTAGTGAAATCTAGTCCATATTACTAATAACTACAAGGCAATTGGCACGTTAAAGTGTATTCAGATCAGTGTGAATCGAAGGACGCTCTCACGGCATCTCGCAATCGAGGAGCTCAATTAGCTATGTCGACGTGCCAGTGTCTCCGGGCTGTACGGTGAAAGTGCCTCGAACTGTTGCTACGTGCAAGGATGCTAGGGCGACTGGTAAAATGGGTGTGAGGTGGTCGTTGTAGCCAGTTGAATGGAAAACGTAAACTTTCAGCCGAGCGGCGAGGAGATTGAGCGGGCGCTCATGGATCTGGGCCCGCTGCTCGGCGTCACCATCAAGGAGGAGGTACCCGATGAACTCGCCGAGCCTGGCCCGCCTGCAGGCTCTGGCCTCAACGTAAGAACTCCTCGCACTAACATCCAATACTTTTAAAGACATTAGATAAATGTTTCAGGGATTAGCATAATTTACAAATGTATGTGTCATTATATAATTAAGATACATATTACTTAGTTTAGGAATATACATGCTAATTAAAATTATATTTATATATACACTACCGTCCAAAAGTTTGGAATCTCCCTAATTTTCGTCGACAGAAAAACTATATCGCAATAAATCCATCAAAAAACGAATTGTTATTGGAGATTAGTATTTTTACGACCGTACTAACAATAACATTTAACAAAAACACTAAGTTCTTATCAACTATCCATTGTTTTCAAAAAAGACCGACAAAGTTTTATGACCACTCAACTTGCGACACCGCCGTTTGAAGATTTCTTAGAATTGGCGCTTTTAAGCATTGTTGTAGTAATGAGTAGTGTCTAATCTTTGGAATATGGGTGTATAATTGCAATAATTATTAGTTTAGAGTTCAGTGTGATTTGCGACGTTCATGTGATAGTTACAAAAGTTCGCAAGCTCATAAAATGGCAAAAAGGAAACAGATTTCGCTTGAACAGCGGAGTGCTATCTGTACTTTGAGCGAAGAAGGCTATTCTATGCGCCAAATCGCAGAAAAGGTCGGTGTTTCATACAAAGGTGTACATTATACTCTTGTACGAAAAAAAAGCTACTGGAGGAAATCAAGACCGGAAGAGATCTGGACGTCCCAAATTTACGAAAAAGCGGGATGATAACTACGTTGCGACGTTATCGAAACGAAATCGACGTTTAACTGCACCTCAAATTGACGCCACTTTAAATGAAACCCGAGAAAAGCCAGTTTCAATAACAACTGTAAAAAGGCGTTTGCTATCTGCTGGTCTAAGAGGATGTGAAGCAGCCAAAAAACCCAGATTGACTAGTGTTCATAAAAGAAAAAGACTGGAGTGGGCCAAACACATAAAAACTGGACAGTAGAAGACTGGAAAAAAGTCCTTTGGACGGATGAGTCCAAATTTCAAATTTTTGGATCTAATAGACGAGTTTTTGTGCGCCGATCAAAAAAGGAGCGGGCTTTAGAAGCATGTACTGTGCAGACTGTTAAGCACGGAGGTGGTAGAGTGATGGTTTGGGGATGCTTTGGTGATAATAAACCCGGCCATCTGATCAAAATCACTGGGAAACTGAATAAAGAAGGCTATCTGAAAATACTTGCAAGAAAATACCATTCCCTCTGGAATTAATGTGATCGGTCGAAATTATGTTTTTCAACAAGATAATGACCCTAAGCATTCATCCAAATTATGCCAGGGGTTCTTAGAGCAAAAACGAAGTGAAAAAGTTTTGCAAATTATGAAGTGGCCCTCACAATCGCCAGATTTGTCTCCGATTGAATTAGTATGGGATGAACTGGATAGAAAAGTGAAGAACCGGTGTCCATCGAGCTCAGCACAGTTGTGGTAATATTTACAGAGCGAATGGAAGTCACTGGACTCACTTCAATAAATTAATCAAAAGAATGAGTAAAATTTGTGAACAAGTAATTAAGAATAAGGGTGACCATTTTGACGAAGCCAAAATTTAATGAAGACTGTATACTTTTGTTCTTATTTGTACTGATTCTATTTAACTGAATGCTGATGCTGAGGAATTTTACGACGCTGCCTAAACGGGCCATCCTTTTTTATTAATTTTTACAGTCCCATATTTTGTTACTCTTCATTTTGTTCTATTTATAAGTGGTTAGTTTTGTTAATATTAGTTAAGTTGTAAATTATGATTGTTACTTTCACTACTATGAATTATAATGTAATAAAACATACTTAAACTGAATGCTAATCTAAGGTTTGATTAAGATTTAAGTGTGATAAAGTATACTTTAAACATATTATAAACATTTTAATTAAAATTACCCTAGTGATTCCAAACTTTTGGACAGTAGTGTAAGTAATAAACATTAACTCTCAAACATGTAAAAGTTACTAAAAACATAATAAATAATCAACAGCTTTTATAGCTGTAGCTGTGTATCACTTTAGCTGTAAATGGAAAGAGTATTTGTTGTAGATGTCATCTAAGGTGCTTGTATGAGTTTATATTGATATGTGATTTAACCCATGGCCTAACTATTTAACAAGGACCTAGGACTTAACAAGTCAAGAGCTTAAAGTCAGTGCTACAACAAAGTTATTTGGTATAACATTCTGTAGGGAAATACTAAGAAAAGATATAATGTGCATAATTAAACTATAGAAAATAATACATTATAACTTGCTGTTACATTATAATGTCATAAAATACTGCTATAATATTTCACAAATAGTGGCACATTATTTTAATGTTCATTGTTATAAACCAATTACTGACTCATGCCTGAATAGTACTTTCACTGGGTGTAAAGGATAAATCCACACCATGGGCTGATAGTTGTTTGGCAACCATATTCCAGAGAAATATATGTAATGTATGTAGATCTCACCAATTATATATTATTCCTATCAGTCCTATGTATTAGTGAGAAGGGTATTGCTTTCTACCAGGTACAATAATCAACAATCACAATCTTAGAGTCCCTAGGAACTGAAACTGCAATTGCACTATCAGCAGTATGTGTTTAAGTCGAAAAATGTGCTGGACTGACAGAATATACATACTATTTTACTATTTATATTTAAATGTGTTCACAGTACTATACAAATTGAGTAATTTTATATTTTTAATTATTTTCTTTAATCTGATTAGAATTAGCATAATAATAGATATAGTGGCAAGAGCAAAAGGGCTTCCTGTTGTCGTTGAGAATGTAATTATGTATAGTTAAATAACTTTTTAGTAAGTTAATTTTCAGCAATATGGCATTATTATAGTAATTAGAAAAGTCAAAAATCAATATGGACAAAATGTAAATGCATGGCTTACAAACAATTGCAATACATATGCATGGTAACCAGTTCTTATTTGCCTAAACAAATGATGTGCAGCAAGTGTTCAATGAACTTGTGACCTTGCATGTTTTGACTATATTGTTATTGAATAAAAACACTCAACATTTTATATTATGTCACAATGAGAACAAAATCATATTGAATTTGATATAACAATTTGTGCATACTTATACTTATTTATTCCATAAAAGTATTAGGTAATGTGAGGTTTAAGCTCATCTGTTATTTTTTATTTGTCATGAATGTTAGTCACAAAATGGTTTGGATGGTTATTAAAGTGATAGTAAATATGTTCCAGGTGAGCAGCACGCCCGATGGCGGCATAGGAGGCGCGGGGGGCGCGTCGGGCGCGAGCGAGGGGACCGCCGGCGCCGCCGCGGAGGCCGGCGAGGGCGCGGACGCGGGCGCGTGCAAGGGCTCCAGCGCCGACTCACTGGCGTCGCCCTCCGCGCCGCGCGCACCTCTGTCCAGCACGCGCTGCGTGCTGTGCCACACCGCGCTCACGATCAGCGAGGGCACGCCCAAGCTCATGGAGTGCCTGCACTCCGTCTGTGAGCCTTGCATCAAGGCCAAGATAGAAGAAAAGCACGCCAGTTCCAGAGACTTCCTGGGTGTGTATGCTCGCACCAATATACTGGAGTTTATGTTAAATAACACCCTTAAAAATAATGACTAATACATATTATCAAAACTTACAGATTGGGTGTTAAACAATTTAAATCATCTGTCCTTTCCACAAGTGTTTGTACTGAGAACTCAAATTAATTTGATTTTTTTCTATTTAAAATGTAGGTGTTGTTAATTGATCCCAGAGCTGTAAGACATAAGTTATTTTCAAAATAATTAAGCCCTCAGTTCTGAGTAGTGTCTCATGTATTTTTAATACCTGCATGCTTGTGGAATTCACTCTGTGACACCTGGGCAGGTACCAGGTGAGAAAGGTAACTAAAAATGAGATTTACTTAACTTAAATTTGTATCTTATTTAAATAGAGATGTAAAAATATACAATCAAAAGCAGTAAGTTTTCTAAAAATATTGAAATACTTTACTCTGAAACACATGATAATGCTCACGCGCTCACTCAAGGTTGAATAACTTTTAATGTTTAGGGGATGTTTGGTCTTTACAAATTGTCTGACTGATTAAATATAACTTTGTTATAGTTATTGAAATTAAACTGCTATATACGGATTTTATCGCGTTATTTACTTGACACTTTATTACAAAATTTTGAAAATTGTTACACTACTACTACTATTAAACTTTTACTAATTTTTAAGCTAATTAAATTATTATTAAACTATTTAGATTTAATTTATTTTTATTTTACACTTTCCCCGACGTTTCGGTTGCTTTTCAGCAGCCATGGTCACGGGGAGACTAAGATGGCAGTTGTCTCAATGTTCCAGTGTAGTTATTTCAAAGTACCTGAACATAATTTAATCATTGGTGTTTCTATTTACGCAGAATGAGCTCAAAGTATCATGAAGTCTAGCTGTGATTTGCTTCTTCTTGGGTTTGACTATTTTTATTACTGGATCCCAAGCTGGTGGTACATTCCAACCATCTTCTCTATTAAAATTAGGATGTTTTTTGATTTCAATAGCCTCGCGAAGCATCCTTGGTAGGAATCGATGTTCTTTAGCGATACCAAGGATGCTTCGCGAGGCTATTGAAATCAAAAAACATCCTAATTTTAATAGAGAAGATGGTTGGAATGTACCACCAGCTTGGGATCCAGTAATAAAAATAGTCAAACCCAAGAAGAAGCAAACCACAGCTAGACTTCATGATACTTTGAGCTCATTCTGCGTAAATAGAAACACCAATGATTAAATTATGTTCGGGTACTTTGAAATAACTACACTGGAACATTGAGACAACTGCCATCTTAGTCTCTCCGTGACCATGGCTGCTGAAAAGCAACCGAAACGTCGGGGAAAGTGTAAAATAAAAATAAATTAAATCTAAATAGTTTAATAATAATTTAATTAGCTTAAAAATTTGTAAAAGTTTAATAGTAGTAGTAGTGTAACAATTTTCAAAATTTTGTAATAAAGTGTCAAATAAACAACGCAATAAAATCCGTATATAGCAGTTTAATTTCAATGAATAATATTCGCGTAAATAGAAGACAATATTTGTTATAGTTGTCTTAGTAACATATTTAAAAATCAGACATTTAAAAATAAGTTAAGTTTATTTATTTTTGTGGAGCTTTAAAGTGTCTGACAAAAGTTCTGGTCCAAGGAAAGCGTCGGACATTTTTAATATTACTTCAGAGTAATATTCTACAAAATATATATAAAAATCAGCCATACAAATTTAAGTTAATTAACTCTTATTTTTAGTTACCGTTCTCACCTGGTACCCGCCTAGGTGTCACAGAGCGAACTCCACAACGCACGCAGGTATTAAAAGTACACGAGAGACTACTCAGAACCGAAGGCTTCATCTTTTTGAAAACAATTTATGTCTTAAGGCTCTTGGGATCTTCTCTTCTTTGGGATCTTACTCTATATGTGTGAGGATGAATATAATGTGATGACATATCGGCAGTGATTACTGTGACAAGTATAGCGTGTGTGCGGCAGGTGCGGAGCGCGTGACAGTGACGTGCCCGGCGTGCCGGCTGCAGTGCCAGGTCGCCAACATGATCGACCAGCGCTTCGTGCTCGAGAAGATGGCGCTGGAGCAGGCCGGCACCAATGGTCAGTATTTCGCCATCATAATATCGACTCGTATATTGTAAATGCCAAAGGACTTTCACACAAACTTAACTTTCTGTTCATAAAACCTGTAATGCCATATTGCACATCTTCAACTATAACCGCGATCACCGTTTCATTATTGACATCTGCAGCACTGACACGCATACACGGGATATCGTAAATTACAAATTTGTTTACATTGCTTTAGATAATATGATGTTTAGATTACAAGAGCGTTTATTACTAAATGACTATTTATGGTCTTATTTAGTTATGTAGAAATAATGTAACAATTACTTGATGTCCAAATAAATAAACGACGAATTGTAGTTTAAATAATTTCTTATAAGGATTCTTCAGATTCAATCATTTGTTTTATCTTTGATGTAAATCCACTTTGTAAAATCCCGTTTTATTGCTCGGTTAAGCTACATGACATTTATAAAAATGTTGCAGAATGCGCTTTTTGAATCAAAGTAATAATATCGGTGCGTTACACGTTGCCAAACCGCAAAAAGGCACTGCGGTTTTGAAATGAGCGGCGCTTTGGCATCCATAAGCACGACAGTGCATTGACCAGTGAAATATTATTACTTTAATTTATTTATTTATCCAGCATATAATTATCCTTTAAATAACTTTTTAAACTTTTTGCATACTGACATGGTAGCTAAGTGTTCTGGTACTTCTAATAGTCAAATCCCGTCGAGAACAGAGTCTGATATTATTTTATATAATTTTCTTGGTGAGACGTAGTACAAAGTTGTGCCAGGATTGTAGCGAGTGCAAAGCTGTATGTATCTGCCTACCTTCCGAGGTATAGTAACAGGCGTGTAGCTGAGACGTACGCTTCGACAATTTAACTGTATTTTCATTTCGTTGTTTACTTTCACTTTTCTAACAAGTAGAGGCGCGTCATTTTACGCTGCTATATATCAGTATCAAGCTATGAATAAATTCATTATAAAATCACAAATTAGATGTGTGTTGATACGATTCGTACAAAAAAAGGTCAAAAGTGCACTGATAGTGTTTTTTTTGTTTGTTTTTTTTATTGGTTGTTGGCATGTCAGATGGCCTTGACAACTTTACGCGGACTGTGGGTGAGCGCGAAAGGCTCCCAAGCCGTGCACTGATAGTGACATAGCGATCCGTACTTATCGCTACGTTGCTCGCTCAGCTTTAGTGCGCGTGTTATATCTATATATATAATCTAAGCTTTCCGAGCTGAGAGTTGCCAAATCAATTGACTGCGGATAAATCACTCGTTGTGTTGACCTGAAAACAACACAATGGCTCAACAACTACAACATCTGTATAAATCACAAACTGACGGGTACACTAACTAATTAATCTAATTTGATTACAAATTGTAACGCGTGATTGATTAAGTAAAACGTGTTTTAAATATTTGGTCGATTTGTTTGTTACTTTCAGTACAACCGCTTAGTCAAACCTAACCAAATTGGTCAATGAGTGTAGATGTCGTAGTATCCCTATGATTTTAAAATGGTGTGTTGAGATAATATGTGTGTTTCCAATGGATATGTGCAGGCGGAGTGAGCGGCGAGCAGCAGTGCAACAGCTGCGACGACACGGAGCCCGCCACCAGCTACTGCGTCGACTGCGCCGAGTTCATCTGTGACAACTGCGTGCACGCGCACCAGAGGTACCATTCACCACACATCACCTCACCACACATTTCACGAGATATCGCTTCGTTACTGATATTACATACATCGGCTTAGTAATTCATTTATTGTTGGTTTTTGTCATAGCTAAGAAAAATCTTCGACGAGACGTTGGGTATTGAAATTATATCGGCACCGTAATCCATCTTTGTTTTTAGCTTATTCAGTCCCTAAGTTGTTGTATTTATCGTAGAACGTAAAGTTGGTGGTTCTTTAAGATGGCTTCCATAGTATTTGAACCACTGCTTTTGTAGGACTAACGATGATGATGGCTAACATGTGTGTGATGTGTAACGGCAGGCTAAAGATAACGAAGGAGCACACGATCAAGTGCAAGGAGGAGGCGCTGGCGGAGCTGCAGGCGACCATGCCGGGGCGCAGCGCACACGACATGTTCTGCGCCGAGCACACGCAGGAGCGCCTCAGCCTGTTCTGCGAGACCTGCGACCGCCTCACGTGCCGCGACTGCCAGCTCACGCACCACCGCGACCACAAGTACCAGTTCAGCACCGAGATGGCGGCGCAGGCGAGTCTCTCTCTCCTCTACGTGTGTGCGCTTGTGAGTGTGTGTGTAACGTGTGAGCTCTGTGTGTCGCAGGCGCGCGCTAACATCAGCTCGCTACTGTCAGAGGTGAGCTACAAGCGTGTGCTGTTGGGCTCGGCCATGAAGGTGATCCGCGACCGCCAGCAACTCATCGCCGACAAGAAGAAGGCGCTCGTACACGAGATCACGCAGACTGTCGTCAAGTGAGTCCGCACACGTATGACCATCATATTTTATTTTATTTCTATTTTATTTTACTTTATACATAGAAAACTTACAGCTAATTTAACATAACAGTGACCATTCTAATATCCAGACAGCCAATTACAAGTTTTCACTTTTTAGAACATTTTTGAAATTCTAGAAGAAAAGTGTGAACAGTCTCGGCAGAGAGAAAGATCAATAATAATAATAAACACAAATACTGTTGACCACATTGCACGGCCAACAATTTGGTGCCGAAACCCGGGACCTCGCGCGTCGGGGACATTAACGAACTAAAGTGCCTAAATCGGTGTCTTTTTAACACGTGGTGTTTACTGAACATAAAGTGCACGTGCCGTAGTTTGGTGACTACCAGCGAGCAGGAGCCAAGAGCGAGCAACAGAGCGTAAGGAGAGCATAACAGAATAAGTCAGCGGTTTCAAGTAAGATCTTTCCATATTTTTCTTAAACTATATCGAGATGGAAAACTTATATGTGAACCAACAAGAAATTTCGGAAGCTATCAACAAATTTATAAACAATTTATCTAAAGCAGGGTTTGAAAGGAGAACAGGGGATTATTTTAGAAGGCGATTGGATATTTTAGAAAACTACTGGAGAGAATATGAGAGCAATAATAAAAGCATTTGTGATCTAGGTATTCAGGAGCATATCTATTTTACGAGACGAGAGTATGAGCAGACAAAAGAGCTGTATTTATCAGCAAGAAAGCTGATCCATCAGCAAAGTCAGGAACAAACACCGGCGCAAACTCCATCTTCTCGTTCTAAAGCATTAGGACAAAGGACTGAACAGCAGGAGGAGCCGCCGAGAGCAGACGTAGAAGAAGCAGCAGGGTCAATATCAGGTACATCTCAACGAATGGTATCACGGGGTTCTTTGAGCAAATTGGATGAGCTATTACGCAAGCAAACGGTTAACTTTACAGCGTTAATAAGAACTACAAAAAATATTCAATTAGATAATATCAATGAAAAATGGGAATTTGAAGATGTGCTGAAAGAATTACAGTCTCGTTGGACAGCAATAGATACCCTTCACTGGGAGATCTACATGGAATCGAACGGAGAAGAAGAAGAATATGAAAGCTCGTTTACAAGACACGAGACAATATATAATAACTTGAAAAAAGCAGTAAATAAAAAATTGTGGTCGGTATCGCACAGGGAGAAATCAGTTCCCAAGATCGAAATACCTGTCTTCTCCGGCAACTATCAGCAGTGGACGTCATTTAAAGACCTATTTGATGAGGCGATCCATAATAACCCGTCATTATCTAAAGCGCAAAAAATGCAGTTTCTAAAAGGGAAACTACGTGGCGAACCCGAACGTCTTATCCAGCATCTACACATAAGTTCGGATAATTATCAAGCGTGTTGGGAAATTCTCATAAATCGCTATAATAATAAGAAACTAATATTTACAGCTCATATGAACACGTTATTAGGGCTTTCCAACATAAAGCAACAATCGTTAGGTCAAATAAAAAAGATGCATGACGTCACGGTAGAGACGCTTCATGCTATCGAGAATTTAGAGGTGGACGTGTCCACTTGGGATCCATTTTTGGTCCATATCCTATCTCAGAAACTTGATAGTGATACCTATAGCGATTATCTTGAATCATTGAAATCGCCTCGAGAGCTACCTATTTTAAAAGATTTTTTATCATTTCTCGAGAGTAAATTTACTAGTCTCGAGTCAGTACGAAGAAAGGAAGACCAAGTTTCGACAAAATCTTCACATACCAATCAACCTAAATCGCAAGAATTTGTAAAGAAACCTTATTATTATCCATATAATAAAACGATGAATAAATCATTTCCGGTGACATCAATAAAATGCCCTTTATGCAATGACGATCATAGTCTTTATCATTGTAAAAATTTCAACTCTATATCCAGCGACTTAAAGTTGAAAAAAGCGAAAGAACTAAAATTATGCATTAATTGTCTCTTTGACCATAATGGCAAGCAATGCATTTCTACAAAACGATGTCGCAAATGCCACGGAAAACATAATTCTTTGTTACATGATGCCTACGTTAAAATGAAACCGACACCTATTACCAACGAACTAATTGCGAAATCAACTGAGCACGTTGCGAACAACCTACACGTGTCACCAGGGGACTCAGCAGAAATACTTTTAGCCACAGCTTTAATAAAAATTATCTCGGAAGATGGATCCTGTCACGTCTTAAGAGCACTTATCGATCAAGGTTCCCAAGTCTCCTTGATCTCGGAGAATGCCGCGCAGAGATTGGGAATAAAACGAACTTTCTGTAGAGGTGTCGTTTACGGTATAGGCGAAAGCGCAAACAATTCTAAAGGCATGATCAGCATAACATGTACGTCAATATACAATGACTTCACGTTCAGTACAGATGTACTTATTATGAATAACTTAATGAAACGATTACCTAATGTAACGTTTATGAAACCTTCATGGTCGTTTATACAAAATATAAACTTAGCCGATCCAGAATTCTACGTAAGTCGGCCTATTGACTTACTCCTTGGGTCAGACATTTACGCCTTAATTAAGATGGGGGGTATAAGCAGAGGTGACGAACCATCTCAACCATTAGCTGAACAAACTCAGCTAGGCTGGATTTTGTTTGGCAGAATGCAGTCCTATCATTGCAATGTCGTATTAAATAATATTAAAAATATTCAACAGTTTTGGGAGGTAGAAGACATTGAGGTTCAATCCACCTTATCATCCGACGATCAAACATGTATGGACGTTTATCTAGCTACCACGGAACGTCGACGTGATGGTCGATACGTGGTGAAATTGCCTATTAACCAGGACGTGCGTGAGAAGTTAGGATCATCGAAAGGAATAGCAGTAGCTCAATTTAGAAGCTTGGAAAGAAAGTTTGAAAAGCAAGCAGATTTAGCAGAGCAGTATAAAGCATTTATTAGTGAATATATAGCATTATATCATATGGTACCATCTAAGATGTATCATAATCATCATCATCAGGGAAAGGAGTCAGCGATATCGTGTTTCCTGCCTCATCATGCCGTGCAGCGAGCTGAGTCAGCCACTACCAAACTCAGAGTAGTCTTCAATGCCTCAGCTAAAACCTCAAGTGGTTATAGCCTAAACGACATTATGTATAAAGGCCCTAACTTACAGAAAGACTTGCAATCTTTGATCATAAAATGGCGGCAATATCGATATGGTTTCACGGCAGACATCGAAAAGATGTATAGGCAAATTATGGTAAACGAGAACGATCAACATTATCTACAGATTGTGTGGAGAGAGACACCAGAAGAGCCTTTACAATCATATCAACTAACCACTGTCACTTATGGCACGAAGGCCGCCCCCTTCCTCGCCATGATGACGTTGAAGAAACTAGCAGCAGACGAAAGCAAGCAGTATCCTGAAGCAGCTAAAGTGTTAGAAGAAGCTATGTATATGGACGACCTAGTCCATGGGTGCCATGACCCTAAAAGCGGTAAGCAGTTAATAGCAGATCTTATCCATGTTTTGAGATTAGGAGGATTCACGCTAAGAAAGTGGATATCCAATGAGCCAAACTTATTGCAAGATATTGAAAACAAAATGAGCGAGCAAAAACTGATATTTAATTTTAAAGCAGAAAGCACAGCGAAGACTCTAGGTTTACGATGGGATTCGCAAAAGGATAAATTTACCTTTCAGTATAATATCGCTGACCATCCGTTACATCATACAAAACGAACAATCTTATCAGAGATATCGAAATTATTTGATCCTCTGGGATGGTTAGCCCCTTTATCAACGAAGCTAAAGTTACTTTTTCAAAAAGGGTGGTCAACGAATTTACTATGGGATGATGCTATACCGAAAGAAATCAACACAGAATGGATAAAAATTAAATCGGACATCTCTAACTTAGCGCAGTGTGAAGTTCCTAGATGGATGGGGTATCAGCAGGGCGATATTATTGAGCTACATGGTTATGCAGATGCATCTATTAAGGCTTACTCTGGAGTAATTTATGCGCGAATTATCAGGAAAGGACAAGTAACAGTGGTGCTAGTCGGTTCTAAAACTAGATTAGTTCCGTGTAATAAATCTATTTCACTACCGAGATTAGAGATCTGTGGCGCACATTTACTTTCAAAATGGATGGATAAAGTAGTACGCTGCTTAGACAAGCATCAGATAGAAGTATATGGTTGGACTGACTCCATGGTCGTCGTGGGATGGCTTCAAGGCGACCCAGGTCGATGGCAGACGTTCGTAGCGAATCGAGTCAGAAGTATAACACAGATAATAGAACCAAAACGTTGGCGATACGTTAAATCGTGTGAAAATCCGGCAGACGCCGCAAGCAGAGGGCTCTTAGCGTCTCAGTTAGCAACTTCATCACTATGGTGGCAAGGACCCGAGTGGTTAAAATCAATGAAAGCAGGCAATAGTTTAGAAGAACAGTTAACATATATTACCAACGAAGAATGTAAGAAGAAACAAGTGCTTGTTGTCCAAAATAACAGTAAAGAAGAAAGTATTATCTCAGCATTATTAAAGAGGCATAGTTCGTTCAATAAGATCGTAAGAGTTATAGCTTGGATATTACGAGCAATTAAAACAATAAAACTAAACAAAAGCGAATGTAAACAAACGCATTCATATCTCACATTACGTGAACTTAAGGTAGCAAAATTATTCATTATAAAATACGTACAACATTGTGAATTCGAAGAAGATATCACGTATTATAGAAAACATAATAACTTAAGTAATAAGAGTAAGTTATTGAACTTAAACCCTTTCGTGGACTCTAATGGAGTCTTAAGAGTAGGTGGGCGTTTGAAAAATGCTCAAATTCATAGCGATATGAAATACCCGATAATAATACCTTATAGTGGTATTTTAACTAAGTTGTTGATTAAACAAGCGCATCAATTAACATATCACGGTGGTCCTCGTCTTACTTTGGCAAATTTGCGACAGAAGTATTGGATTATTTCGGGAAATCGAGCCGTTAAACAAGCAGTCCGAAAGTGCGTAATATGTCGTAAACATGATCCACAGCAAAATTATCAGATGATGGGAAATCTGCCAGCAGAACGAATCAATCCAGCATCTCCGTTCTATCATACCGGCGTAGACTACACCGGCTACGTGGAGGTTAAGGCTAGCAAAGGACGGGGAATAAAAACGACAAAAGGCTACATCGCTTTATTTATATGTATGGTCACAAAGGCCATACATCTCGAACTTGTCTCGGACTTAAGCAGCATAGCATTTTTAGCAGCCCTTCGCAGAATGGCAGCAAGAAGGGGCGCGCCTCGCCATATTTATAGCGATAATGGCACGAATTTTGTAGGAGCCAATCGGATTTTACAGGAAGAATTTTATGATTTGAAAAACAGCCTTGATGAGAGCTTTTTTAGAGAACTAGCTGATCTCAATATCGAATGGCACTTTAACGCCCCATCGTGGCCAAGCGCAGGGGGCTTATGGGAAAGAGCGATACGTAGTCTAAAGCATCATTTAAAAAGAGTGATTGGCGATCAAAAGCTAACCTTTGAGGAGTTTAGTACATTGTTAGCTCAGCTTGAAGGATGCTTAAACTCGCGACCCTTATGTCCGTTATCAGAAGATGCGGAGGATTTAGATTTTTTGACCCCCGCACACTTCCTTACCGGCAGAGTGGGGTCGAACGTCATTGAAACAGAGCAAGACGCGAGAAGTAGGTGGCATTTAGCAGACAAACTATCAAAAGATATCTGGAAGCGATTTAAGACGGAATATCTTACCCAATTGTCGATTCGGAGCAAATGGTTCAAACGCCAAGCTAATTTGAAAGTAGGAGACTTAGTTACTATTCAAGATGAGAATTCACCTCCCGGGAAATGGATTCTGGGACGAGTAATAAGACAGCACCCTGGTCCAGACGGTTTAGTCAGAGTGGTTTCATTAAAGACGAAAAATGGTGTCATACAGAGGCCAATTGTAAAATTATCTGCGCTACCAATAAGGGCCAATGAAACAGCAGATGAAGAAGAGAAACCAATTACTAAAAAATCAACGAAAAGAAATAACGGATTTTTATCCATGGCCATATCTTTTATTTTATTTATGTCTTTGATCAGTAACTCATTTGCTTCATATAACATAACAAAGCTGAATGTTTACCAAGGTTTATATTTCGATAAGATCGGTAATATGAAACTAGCACGCGACCAATGGAAACTTGTTGTATATTATAACATGAATCCATATTGGGAAGGAATGACAGCATTACAAAAATATCAAACCTATCTAGAATCAATGTGTACTTCCATTAGAAATACGACACATTGTGACGTCATTTTATCACAACTACGCCACAGTTTCTTCGAAATAAAGTTCACTAACCAGATTCTACTTGGTCATCAAAACAACACGCGTCCTCGCAACAAGCGTGGTATAATCAATGGTGTCGGATACCTTGCAAATACATTGTTTGGGGTATTAGACGATCATTTTGCCGAACAGTATCAGAAGGACATTTCACTTTTGCGAAGTAATCAACAACATTTAGCACGGTTATGGCAAAATCAAACGTCGGTCATTGAAGGAGAATACAATATTCTACAACGTATTGAAGAAACTATAAATAAACAGCACAAAGTCATAAACAAACGTATGAATGAATTGAATAAGGAAGCGAACACATTAAAGCATAAAATTCAAAGTTTTGAAATTATGTCTGATTTTACTTTATCTGCCATGATAGCCAACAGTTTACTCCTAAATATTCAAAATGTTCAAGAGAGATTGGTTGATATCCTTACGGATGTTCATCGCCAATGGTTCAATCATTATATCCTTTCGCCGCAGCAATTGCAAAATGAATTGAATATTATTTCGGGGCAGTTGACGAAAGACTTGTCACTACCTATCGATCATATAAATAAAGAGATAGCGAAAATCTATCAGTTTCTTAAAGTCAAAGCTCGGCTAACTAACGAATATTTTATTTTCGAGATAAGGATACCTTTGATCACGAGAGATAGCTACGAGCTTCACAAGGCATTACCAATCCCGGTAAAACGAGCGAACGTCACTCTAACTATAACACCCATATCTGAATACGTAGCTATCAACTTGCCGAAGGACACTTATCTGCCACTGAGAGAAAGTGAGTTGCAGCAGTGTTTTGATAGAGGAGCTTCTAACTACGTATGTGATTTGCATGCAACTGTCTATAACCTTAAGATTGAGAACGGTTTGTGCGTTAACGATCCGGCTACAAAGAGATGTCTAACAAGCACCACGAGCTGTACAACTAAGTGGATACAATTAAGTAACATAAATCAGTATTTATTTCACTGCTGTGAACAGTGTGCACTACGCTTTATGTGTGGAGATCGTGTTACTATAGAACAGGTGAAAGATACACACATAATTAACCTTGCGCCGGATTGTATTGTGAAAGAACAGCATTTTACTGCATACGCTCGCAACACGAATCTAACAGAAATAATAAATATCGATTCTGATATTTATAGCCCACAGATTGCTCCTATAAACCACATTTTAAATATATCATCGAACCTGTATGAAAACGAAACCGCTGACTCGGACATTCCACTACGACTTCACGAGCTAGATGATAGAATCAAACAAATGAAGAACGCGGCCCTCGCCGATGTCGAATCTGATTTCTATCATCATACCCATCACTACGCCATCAGCTATGGCTTGGTGTTGGCAGCAGCGTTAGCAGCAGCAGCGTTCCTGTGGAGACGCAGGCGCCGGGCAAGTCCGCGGGAGGACGTCGGGCGAGCCCTACCCGCGCCTTCCACTCCTACGAGCAGTGTCAGTGTAGTGAGTGAGCGAAAGTTAAGAAAGGCACGTCGCCTACCGAAAGTGGAGTGCATAAGTGTTAACACGTTAAAGGACGACAAGGTCGAAAAAACGGACTCTTCTACTTCGCCTTTTCCTATAACTGGTCGGCGTAATATGTTTAATATTTCGGAAGACATTGTTTAATTTTTATTATAAATGTGTTGTCCATTGTAGCTTTTAATAATAATCGCTATTGTTATTTAACTGTCATAATTTCGGCCCGGGAGCATGTACGGTGCACCGCTCGTACAATTACCAACGTCAGCACACTCGTACGCGGCGCGGTACAACTAACGCGTCATTAATCAGTTCGCGATCTAACCGTATCGGGTAAAGACACGGGCTCCACCAAACTTGCTCCGCGGTCATTGTGTCAAGTTTCGTTCAATATACCATAGTTTACTTAAAACACTTCTTTTATTTGTTGACCTCATTGCACGGACACCGATTTAGGCACTTTAGTTCGTTAATGTCCCCGACGCGCGAGGTCCCGGGTTTCGGCACCAAATTGTTGGCCGTGCAATGAGGTCAACAAATAAAAGAAGTGTTTTAAGTAAACTATGGTATATTGAACGAAACTTGACACAATGACCGCGGAGCAAGTTTGGTGGAGCCCGTGTCTTTACCCGATACGGTTAGATCGCGAACTGATTAATGACGCGTTAGTTGTACCGCGCCGCGTACGAGTGTGCTGACGTTGGTAATTGTACGAGCGGTGCACCGTACAAATACAGAATAAAAAAGAACAGAACAATAAAAAAGTAATAGCAACAATATAAGGGTCTGTTCTATTCATTTACTGGTACAATGGTTTTTCTTTTTAACTGACCAAAGAAGTTGAGGTCAAGCCTTTCCTTGCCAACGACGCTTTAGTGGTAAAAACATCAAATTCATACTCCTTGAATAACTTGTTAAAATTGCGGCTCGCTCTCACGATATACGAATTTAGTCTGTAGTTAGTAGAGGCAGATGGTGGGTTAAACCTTATGAATTTATGTGGGACATTCAGAGAAAATTTAGATAATAAATGAGAACAGTCAATTTCATTAGTCATCGTCTTTATTAAAACGCATATTAGGACACAGTCAGCTATCTCGCGTCGATTTTTAAAGACAATATGGAATTTTGTGCATAGGTCAAGATATTTGTCGGAATGGTATAGAATTTGTTGATGTTAACATAGATATTTTATAGAGCTCCTCTGAATCATCTCAATACGATCTATGAATTTAAAATAGCAAGGGCTCCACACCTGCGATGCATACTCAAGATCGCTGCGGCCATATGTATA
This sequence comes from Catocala fraxini, assembly GCA_930367265.1. Classification (NCBI taxonomy): domain Eukaryota; kingdom Metazoa; phylum Arthropoda; class Insecta; order Lepidoptera; family Erebidae; genus Catocala; species Catocala fraxini. Next base: position 22,997,505 of record OV884045.1, read on the forward strand.
GTACAAAATTTTAAGTGTCTTCACTTAGTAAAACATTAGACATTCTCATGACAAACCTCAAGGCTTTGGAAGCCTTTTTAACGACTGCTTCGATCTGTGTATCAAACAGTAGTTTAGAATCGTGAAACACGCCAAGATCCCGGACAGAGTTTGATCTGGATAACGTTTGGCCTCCTAGTGTGTAATTAGCGGCAATGATTGAGTGCTTTCGGGTGTATGTTATTATTGAGCATTTGCTGGGATCAAAATCGAATTTATTGTCCTTACAGTAATTTACTAGTTGGAATAAGTCTGTTTGAAAAGCTAATACGTCTGCATATAATGATATACGAGGGGAGGTCCAAAAGTTCGTGTAATGGAGGGGATGGAGTGGGGATAGAGGCGCTCGCTTAATGTCATACTACTTGGGGACTCATCATTAGTATATAAATAGAGTTTCAGCCCTGTTGCGTCATTCCTTTACGAACACTCACCTGCTAAACAAGTCAATCCGGAAGAAAACTGAAACTATGAAGAAAATTGATCACCGTGCCGTAATAAAATTCCTTACCAAGCAAGGAAAGAATGGCCAAACCATTTTAAATGAAATGCAAGCCGTTTATGGGGAAGATTTCCCTGGTAAATCCATGATTTATAAGTGGCAAGGTCTTTTTAAACATGGTCGAGAGTCGATTGAAGAAGACACCCACTCTGGACGGCCAGTTGAGGCCACCACATCAGACATCATCGAAAAAGTGAAAAAACTTGTACTGGAGGACGCCCGTTTGAAGAAAAAACAGTTATCTGCATTAGTTCGAGTATCAGATATCACCATTTTCAGATCCTACATGACCATCTGGGTTTGACAAAAGTCAGTGCAAGATGGGTACCGAAATGCTCACACCGCTTCAGAAACAGCAGCGCGTCGATGCTTCAAAGCAATTTTTGGAGTTGTGTGGAGATGAACCTGCACAGATTTTGGAACGAATTGTTACTGGAGACGCAACATGGATCCATCACTTTGAGCCTGAGTCAAAACAGGAGTCCATGCAATAGCATAAAAAGGGCACACCACCCCCAAAGAAATTCAAGGTGTCAGAATCGGCTGGTAAGTTGATGGCTACTGTTTTTTGGGATTGTGAGGCGATAATACTGATTGATTACAATGAAAAGGGAAGAAACATAACCGGAGAATACTACGCATCGATACTAGACAAATTACAGGAGGCCACATCAAAGAAAAACGTCGAGGAAAATTGGCTAAGGGTGTGTTGCTCTTGCAAGACAACGCACCAGTTCACAAGAGCAGAGTTGCAATGGCTGCTCTGCACAGGCACGGCTTCGAATCACTAGTCCACCCACCTTACAGTCCAGACCTGGCGCCTAGTGATTTTCATTTGTTCCCCAATTTAAAAAAAGACTTAAGGGGAAGGAAATTTTCCGACGACAATGAGGTGAAGGAGGCAATTTCGGCCCATTTTGAGGCGAAAGACAAAAAATATTATTTCGATGGTTTAGAAAAATTAATTCATAGATCCAATAAATGTATTCAGCTTAAGGGGGGTGATTATATTGAAAAGGAAAAATAGATTTATTGTTTCATTTAATTTAGAACCCTTTCATTCCATGAACTTTTGGATCTCCCCTAGTAGTGGTGTAGATTTTCATATCATATGCAAAGCATAATAATTTGGATGATTTAAGGCATGAATCGATGTCATTTACATACACTACAAAGAGTAGCGGATCGAGCAAAGAACCTTGTGGAACTCCGCTGGGAACAGTAACCCAGCTAGACATGTAGTTGCCGAGCACTGTAGCCTGTGGTCGGTTCTCAATATAGGAGGAGAACCACCTGAGCAAATCTCCGCTCTCTCTCATGTTGCTAAGCTTTATAATTAGTAGGTTATGGTCAATGCGGTCAAATGCTTTACTGTAGTCGTATACACGCAGTCATCCTGGTTACCTTTGTCCATTGCATTTGTAATATAGTCATTAAAAAGTATCAGAGTTGTAACAGTTGACCGACCTCTTGTTTTTTAAGAACGAACTCGTGTTGAAACGGACTAAAATAATTTTTAAGAGTAGCATAAATTTGATTATAAATTATCCTTTCAAACACTTTCGCTATTATGCACAGTTTCGATATCGGTCGATAGTTGGTTACTTCTGTTTTAGGCCCCTTTTTGTGGATAGGAGTGATAAAAGCTTGTTTCCATATTTTCGAAACGATACATGAATATAAGGATTTTTGGAAAATAATTGTTATTGGCCGAGATATGGAAGTAGCATTAAGAATTTAGCTAATATATGGTCCGGACGCTACATATACACCACGCCAATACTACTCTTAACATTTACTGATATTTTAAACGTGTTTCCAAACACTAAATTTAACTTAATAGTTTTCAGGCTCCTTAAATATCGCATGACTTGGTTTGCTAAAATTTTTCCACTCGATGCAGATTTAAGTTTACATAGCCAATGACAAAAATGTAAGGAGTAAGAATACTGTTTTGTTGTGTGTTGACTTGTGTGTCTACGCGTGCGCAGGTTGACGAACGCAATAAACACTCGCGGCAAGCAGCTGGTGCTGCGGCTGAACGAGGTGTGCGACGCGAAGCAGCGCACGCTGAACGAGAAGAAGGAGGCGCTGGAGCAGCTGGCTGCCATCACGGACCACTGCGTGGAGTTCGTGAACAGCGCGCTGGAGTCGGGCAGCGACACGGCCGTGCTGCACGCCAAGCACGCCGTGTGCGCACACCTGCAGCGCATCAAGAGCCGCCGAGCCGACATCCCCAACCCCGAGATCCCCGTGCGCATCAGCCTCTCGCTCGACAAGCTGCCGGATCTGGTGCGCGGTCAGTACTCAACCCTCACCAACCGTCTTGTATACGGCTGTAGGTGCACCTGCAGCGCATCAAGAGCCGCCGCGCCGACATCCCCATCCCCGAGATACCTCAGGGAAAACCTCATAACGATATGGTTTTAGATTTAAGTTCGTGTGCATGTATATTTTATCATTTAGTGTTAGTATGAAAAAGCCAAGTTCTGCTTTCTTGCACTGTAAAGTAATTAAATCATCGAAAATTCATTATTTCAAAACCCTCGTGAATATTGGTACTAAAAGTGAGCCTATCCGTGACTATAGCTGCTGAATAAATACCTAAAATACTTCCTTGTGGAACTCCAACTGTGTTATAGACCAGTTTTGATTCATATGTCCCTCAAAATGTTTTTAATTGATATGTGTAATCCTTACCTATTATTGTCTAGCTTTTAAATAATTTCATACCATATGTCTGCCACTTTTGTAGTAATAAATCATGTCATATAGAGTCGAAAGCTTTGTTCATATCAAAAAAAATATATCAAAAATATAGGTGAGAAGTTTATGTCATTCTTGAAAACTCGTTGTCAACTGTAATAATTTTGACACGGATGTTGTCCTGCTCGTACAATTAAATCACTTCATTTAAGCGTCGCGTTGGAGTTACTATTAGTTGACTAATTTAGTAAAATATGATGCAGTGCTATCGAGCATCGGCGCCATCGTGGTGGACGGCAAGCTGGACGGCGGCGGCGCGGGCGGGGCGGGCGGCGCGCAGGGCCCCTACCACCCGCCCGCCGCGCCGCACGCCGCGCCGCAGCACGCGCCGCACGCGCAGCACGCGCCGCAGCACGCGCAGCACGCGCAGCACGCGCCGCAGCACGCGCAGCACGCGCCGCAGCAGGCGCCGCCGCACTCCGCCGTCGTGGCGCTGCAGCACGTCGCCATGCACCAGGTGCCTATACTGCACACTCAAATTGCAGCCATGCAGCGTTACCTGAGAGATTACCGCTAGCGTCCTGCTGATACCGCAGCCCTGAGCGGCCCGGGCAGGAGTGCGCACATGTAACGACGATTACTTTTCGATACCGATATTGTAGATGGATAGCTAAGAGGTTGAACACTTGTAGGAACTTTTCTCAAAATGATATTTGAACAGATTGAGGGTGGTGCGACTGATTCACAGTGTTGTTCCATGTCTCAGACACTGGCTCGCTATCAGGTCAGTCCTCAGTGCAACAGACTTAGTGAATGTAAACTTTTCTAGATGGGTGTTTGGTTGTTGCGTCTGCCGAGCGAGAACGTTAAACGTTCCGCCCGCTCGCTCGCTCTTTACCTTTTATTGGCTGGATACTTGCGTTGCGCGAATTTTTACTTCAAGCGTGCTTATTATTAGCTTTGTTTTTAAAATACTTATGTGTTATATCTTAATATTATGCATGTTTACCTACTTTCTCAGTGGATCTATTTTGAGTAAACGTTTCCGTAATAATAGTAGTTCTAATGTATCAACGAATCCAAATGATAGATTATAGTAACGCTAAACAAAAGGGTAACATTACGAAAATGGATACAAGCACACGCAGCAGGTACGTAGCGGTAGTGGTAGTGCGTGCGACGGTGCGGCGAGTTGTAACGTGATGGTTTTGCAGACGTTCGTGGCGGGCGGCGGCGGTGGCGCGGTGGGCGGCGGCGGCTACCTGCCGCTGCAGCACCAGCACCAGGTGGCGCTGCGCACGCGCCACAGCACGCCGCTGCGACACCCGCACGTCACCTCCACCACGCATCCGCACCATCTGCACGGTAAGTAGACACACGCCTCGCACCTCACACCACACACACAACATACACACAGCAAACACATACACACACAGCAAACACACACACACACACACACACACACACACACAGAAAACACACACACGCACACAGCAAACACACACACACACACACACACACACACACACGCACACAGCAAACACACACACACACACACACACACACACACACGCACACACACACACGCACACAGCAAACACACACACGCACACACACACACACACACACACACACACACACAGCAAACACACACACACACACACACACTATATATCACAATTTTGGATAAAACATTAAATATTTAACATTTAGACAAATTTTATCTGCCTATTATCTGAAACCATTTTGTTTCAATAGCTGCATTTAATTTAAGTGTTATTAATAATGATATTAAAATATAAAACGAGCAAACAACGAAGTGCCGCTAAGACGGTACGATCTAAGAAATTGTATACAATGAATATTGGACGAGCACACACGCACGCAGCAGTCGGCTCGTGCGCGTGTGGCGGTCCCGCTCGTGACGCTGTGCCTGCGCAGGCGTGAGCGAGCTGAACCTGCGCGGCCTGCTCAACGCCGCGGGCGCGCGCGCGCGGGCGCCGGCCGCGCCGCACTCGGCGCAGCTGGCCATGCACCACGCCTACCACCAGAGTGAGTCCGCGCCTAGCCCGCGCCTAGCCCGCGCCTAGCCCGCTCTCCCGCACCCGCTCACTCCTACGCGCATGTGCGCGCTTCGTCATCCTTTTTCTCATCAGTTGGTCGACAAATGTTCTTTTTTGCTTTGTTTTGTAACTTGATAAACTTTAGTGTTATCTATTAAACATATTAGAGAGAGCTAGTTTAAAAAAAATTATATGAAAATTTATATAATGATGGTTTTCTCAAATATTCTATTATAATTATAGTCAAATTTCGATCCAGATGAAACGTTTTATTTATAATGTGCAAGTAACAATTTAAAATTCGGATTATTTCAAGTACCTACATATTATTGAAAAATATTTTATATAAAATGAATTGTTTTCTATTCTACTTGTTTAATTTAGGTAATGTAATATATTCAATATGATCAATATGCAGGTTACTTTAATATCTCTCATAGATATTAAGCTATGTATTACAAACTATAGGCGAAAATTATTCTACAGGGTGTCCGCCGAGAAGGTATACTACTTTGTTTTGCCGCCATTTTGATAAAGTCGTAAAGTAGACACGTGGCAAATTTATTATGGAAAAATATTCGATAAACCAACGTGTTTTAATCGTTAAAACATTTTATCAAAATCAATCATCGATTACTGTGACGATGAGAAAGTTACGTGAAATTTTTGGGAGAAACAACGTGCCAACAAAACGCACTATTTATCGTGTAGTGAATGATTTCGAAGAAGGAGGGTCTGTAGGTGATAGGCCCAAACATGAACCACAACGTACTGCAAGATCGGCTCAAACCTTACTGCTGCTCAAGAAAGTGTTCAAAACGATCCATCAAACTCAATTCGACGCCGTGCTCAGGAGCTTGGTCTTCAAAGAACAACTTTGGCCACAATTTTGCACAAGGATTTGCATTTGTTTCCATATAAGATTCAGGTAAAACAAGAGCTTCTTCCACAAGACCATTTACGCCGCCGTACATATGCCAATAGGATGTTACAGCTCGCCCATGACAACCCCGATTTTCATGAAAAAATCATAATGAGTGACGAGGGACATTTTCATTTGAATGGATATGTGAATAAACAAAATAGTCGGTTCTGGGCAATAGAAAACCCTCAAATTATTCATCAGTCACCATGGCATCCATTAAAAGTGACAGTCTGGTGTGCAATTTGATCAGGAGGAATCATTGGACCTTACTTCTTTGAAGATGAAAACGGCGTAACGGTAACTGTGAATGGGGAGCGATATCGTGATATGATTGAAAACTTTAACGCCACAACTGCATGCTTTGGGCTTGATTAACTTGTGGTATCAACAAGACGGTGCCACATCGCATACAGCCAGGATTACAATGGAATTACTGCGAGACCTCTTTCCACAACAAGCTATTTCAAGAAATGGTGATGTTGATTGGCCTCCACGGTCGCCTGATTTGACTGCTCCGGACTTCTTTTTGTGTGGATATCTGAAAAGCAAGGTTTATGCAAACAAACCAGAAACGCTTGAGCAACTCAAACAAAATATTCGTGATGAAATTAATAAAATACCGCGTGAAATGTCTGAGAATGTAATGAAAAATGTGCTCAAAAGGGCTCGCATTTGTGAGGCTAACAGAGGCGGACATTTATCTGATATTGTATTCCATACATAATTGCCGACATTAAATAAAACATTTATCAATATAAGATCCATTCTCTTTCATTCAATCAAAATTTATAAACAAACGAAGTAGTATACCTTCCCGGCGGACAACCTGTATATAAAATGAAGAAGTCATTTACTGGTAATTTTTGTGAAATAACATTGACGATGGATCACTTACGCGCCCGCTACACGCCGGAAATCAATGTTATTTTCGTCATCAATAAGCCTAGTATTCTCTAAGTATCCGACACAGACACAATTTCATTTTAGTTTTAATTTTAATACAGTCCTTACCTTATATCGTGTCATTTAACTGGAATTAAATAATTTTGTCATTATTCTTTTTACAATTATACAATGTCTGCATGCCTAATTTTAGGTAGATTGTGATCGTACAAGGGTCTATACTAATTTGTTAACATCTTTATTTAGTACTTTCCTTCTATACATTTTTTTTGTTATTATAGATATTACAGCTGACATTCAGCTCACTAATTGACGTGTGATGACTTCTGTAGTGATGGGAGCGTACGCGAACGCTAACGCGTACAACGCGGGCGGCGTGGGAGGCGTGGGAGGCGTGGGCGCGGCGGGCGGCGGCGGCGGCGCGGGCCCGGGCTGCGGGCGCCGCAGCGGCGGCCCGCGCACGCCCTCGCCCGCGCCGCCGCCGCCCGGCCCCGCGCCGCCCGGCCCCGCGCCGCCCGCCTACCCGCTGGCGGGCGGCGCCAAGTGGCACATCCCGCAGCAGGCGCTGGCCAACGGCGGCTACGAGGCGCCGCCCGCCAGCCCCGCGGCCGCCAGCGGCACGCACGACTTCAAGATCACGCTCGGCCGCGCCGCGCGCCCGCCGCCCGGTGCCGTCACCTCCACCAACCCCAAGACGCCCAGCCCCAGCCTCAACGTGAGTGTCTGATCTACTACACTGCGGTGGCCGACAGCGAGCGTTAGTAATAACATGAAGCCTCGACCGCAGGGCGCCGCGGTGCCGGGCGAGCTGGACAAGGTGTGTGCCGCCTCCGTGCAGGACCTGATGGCCACCATCGCCAAACTCGACTCTAACGGCGTGCAGGTCGTCGCCGAGGCCGGGAACGGCTCGGAGCCGGCGCCGTCCCCGGCCCCGCACGTCCACTCCTCCACGGACGGGGACCAGCTGGCGCAGGCGAAGCCCGCGGCGGGCCCCGGCGACCCCAACGAGGACTGGTGCGCCGTGTGCATGGACGGAGGCGAGCTCATGTGCTGCGACAAGTGCCCCAAAGTGTTCCACCAGTACTGCCACATACCCACTATTGAGAAATTGCCCGAGTGAGTACCCTTCATACGAATTAATTTAAAATGATTATTTCTATTTTGCCGTCTAGATGAGAATAGAACCATATTATAATAGAGACATTGCTGCCAAGGCTGTTGTCACAACATTCTCTACACTAAAAATTACAAACGTTTAATTTTGTCCTGTCAAACGACATTTCATATTCTAAAATCATTAAAATTAACAGGACTAAACTTATTTTAGAATGATAGGATTCAAATTGATTTAGTTACTCAATTTAGTCCTTTTTGCATTCTGCTGTCTTATACGTCTAAATTGGTCTAATATTAGAAACGTCGAACTAATATTAGATTACATGATACGAAGTTTAATTTGCCTAAAGTATAGAGATAGTTTCCTAGAGATTTGGTAGTTGCGGCTTAAACAGTGGATTTATTAAATACATGATTAGCCACAGAATATCTATCAAGTGTGCCATTAACCTCGGAGCCACACCTTTGAAATGAAAGAATATCCCCATCAAAACTATTTGTGTTACCTGCGACGCCTGATTATGGATCACCATGGCCGATCTGGAAGTCTTTAACTGTATGTCGGACTCAGATTATAGGCCGAGAGAACATGATCAGGTGGAGATTCACGGACGGAACTAATATAGGTTTTTTTTGTTCCTGGATGCCGCAACACCTGAACGCAGGAAGAATTGATGAGTGCCGCGTTCAGAGCCGCAACGATATACTTTGTACAAACGTTTGCAGTAAAAACACTAGATAGAAACACGCAAAAAAGGGATAATTGAATAATTATTTTATAACAATGAATATGTATTTATAATGGTGTTGTGGTTAGGTCTTATGCTTTTTGTCATAAAATTGTGTTATTAAAAGTATGTAAATAATGCAATTAAATGGAAATTAACACGACTAGTGAGCTGTTATTTACCTACTACCATAAATCTGTTGCATAGGCGCCTGGTACAACCCCTGACAGTACATTTAGGTATTATATATAATTATAACTGTTTTATTCTTATTCGAATGTCTTATATTAATACAAATGGTTTCTAAATATTCTGTATCAGTCATTATACCTATTAATTCTAATTAAATACATAAAAATATAGTCTTCAACATGGATTATAACACGGTTTTCTTTATTTCTTGCATTATCACACAATTTAATAAAACATAATTTAAGTCTTATATTTTGTATGATTGACCGGAATGTACTTAAAATGATATGCACTGTAAATATCACGTGCCACTTTACATTTTATGTCCATATCGTTGTACAACAGGTACAACAGCCCCACTCTGTAATTCATTATAAAGGAATCTTCTATTTCATTGTTGCTTAAAATAAATGTTGACATTAGGCTCAAACCTGATGTTTTTAAAAAGTTAAACTTCTCAGCTACAAGTAAAAAAGCAGCACAATGATAATATATTGAATGTAAGCTAATAGAGCCCGAGACGACTTTCGTTATTTTATAAAACCTGAAAGTTTCTCTGTGTATGCCCCTAATACAGGTAAAAACGATTCCCGTTTGGATCACGGTTGCTTTGAAAGGTAGCAGGTAGCAAAGCTGTATAAAATTGCTCCTCAAATTCGGTAAGTATAAAGCTCAGTTTTCTAATCTTTTATTTAGAATAATATTAGAAATGACGTCGCAATTTCTGCAAGCAAGCTATATAATATCCTCCTCGACCGATTTCGGCCACGGCGACTACTTCAACTCTGTTCTAGTTGTCGTTGGTGTGCTCGTGTATAGCTAACATAAGATAAATATTCGCATCATGAGCACACTATTGCTGCTTTAGCACAAGAATGGCGTGCTTCCAGTTAATCACGTCGAGCATCTAGTTCGGAACAGCTATTCCCCTCAAAGTCGTTGACTCTGCTTTTCACCAAAGACCTCCATTCCGGTCTTCAAGCGGCTGTTTGTTTCCACTCTGAAGGCTCAATGTCGCACTTCTTCATATGGCGCTTAAGCCCATCTTTGTACCTCAGGAGTTGTCTGATAGTCGCGCCACGTGTCCGCACCAACAGAGTTACTGGCGCATGAAGTAGGCCTCAATCCCCATAATATTAACTCTCCACATCACTACCGTATTCCAAATGCAATCAGACCAACGGATGTTTAGTATTTTTCGTAGACATTTCAGGTGAAATGGTCCAGCGTTCGTATATGGCGCCGGTGCATGACTCTGAAGAGTACAGTATGTTTGACAACACCACCGCCTTATAAATGTTTGTTGTTTTGGTAGCCAATTTCAGGTCATGTGAGCTAAAAACCTTGCGATTCAATTTGCCGTATACCGCAGCTGCGGAACCGATCCGACTGTTAATAATCCGCGTCAAAGACGCACTTTCATGTTATAGGGCTCCCCATGTACCTGAATGTATTGCCCTTCTTAAGTATATAGTCATCGAGTTGTATGGTCAGTGTCTCTTGACCGTGGATATCTAAAGACATCTCTTCTGTCTTTTTGACACTAATCTTCAGAGACCAAAACTACGGCACGACTCGTGAAAGGTGGCATAACCTGTTTCAGGCCATCTGGAGAATCGGTCACAAAGCATAGATCATCTGCATAGACTATCTCTGTGATCAGTGCGTAAGGCACTTTCGTACGAGCATTGAGTCTGTCTTAGCTAAAAAGATTGCATCATTGCGGAAATGGATGTAGATTCCTTCATGTTTGTAGGACTTCCTGTACTACGACTGAAAATGAAAGATACTTTAAAAGTATTAGGTACTTGTTCTTGTTCCCACATAACCACAAAAAGTTCCCACATCGCCGAGTACAAATCCACACCGCCGTACTTCAATAGTTCTCCCGGTATACAGTCGACACCAACCGCGCGTTTACTTTGCTGTTGTTTTATAGCAAGAGTAACGTAGGTTACTGTAGGATGTATATGTAGGATGTAGGAGCTTGACGATCCAGTCTCACTTGAGTAGTCAAGTGAGACTGGATCGTCAAGCTCGCGGGCATAAGATTGTTGAGGTAAGGAGCGGACGTGGTCTAGGTCAACGGAATGATAGGTTGTTATAATGTTCCGTCCATCGTTCGAGTATTTCCTCCCTGCTTTTAAAAAGCCCTTTGCCACTAGTTGGCCTTATTGGGACTTTTGCCGTGGAGGATTTACCGACTAGGTTTTGTACCTCAGTGTAAAACTGACCAAGCTGGTTGGTATCAGCGAGCCACTGCATCCGACATGCCTTCTCCTGCCACCATATCTTTTTCGCTTTTCGTGCGAGTTTACTCAGCTCGTTTGCCCCACGTTGTCGTGTCCTTGGCAGGCAATCTGAACATAGTGTTCGTAATTGAAAAATCTAATTGTGCGCAAAGACTAAACATTTGCCCATTGCTGTTCATATTACCAACACCGTGTTTGCCCGGAACTTTAGGCCAGGCTTCGTAATGTAATCTCGTCCTACTCTGGCATTAAGTCAAACCAAGGGTAGGATCTGTTCTTTCTGGCGAATACGATCTATGCAATGGGCAGACGGTGACTCGCCAACTCACTAGATGGGCCCCCTAAATAGCCACCATAAATAGGCATACAAGCCAGCAGCAGAGGGCAACACCGGTGCAAGCGGCTAGGGGTGTCTAGCGGTGCGGCGCCGGTTTCACTATCACGGGTCTCGTGACAACGGAGACCCGGAGCGGGTTTCCCCGTAGTTATGCCCTTGAAAATGACACTTCCACCCCCAAGCATATAGCTCTAGCGGCCCCTTCTGACCGGCCGACCAAGGCAAGCCAGAGTTGAGAGTCGTACGGGCGCTCTTGAAGTTCCACCCCAGTCAGCCAATAACAGCAAGCCGGGGAGGCCCTAACCGACTCTGTGAGGCATTCAGGACCGCAGTGTCGCCACTCACATTCAGCTCGCCACAAGCTGCCCTGCAGTTTGTGCGCTTTTATTTAACCTGGTGAAAATTTTTTTGTTTATATCACTAGGCGAAGGTGGTAGTTTAAAAGCTAGTATACTGTGCCCTCCGATATCGCGTTAGTCGCATGATAAGATAACAACTGTACCATTATTATTACTATGATGAAAGTATAATTATAATTTATTATAATTAAAAGGTGTCTGACTATGGCCGACGTGATTTCTAATATTATTCTAAATAAAATATTAGAAAACTGATCTTTATACTTACCGAATTTAAGGTGCAATTTTATACAGCTTTGCTACCTTTCAAAGCAACCGTGATCGAAACGGGAATCGTTTTTACCTGTATTAGGGGCATACGCAGAGAAACTTTGAGGTTTTATAAAATAACGAATGTCTGATCCTCTCGGGCTCTTGGACTATATGTGTGAGTCAAACAAAAATGATAAGTACTGGTCACAATACTTAATACCCATAAAATGCTTCAGTTTTTGGTACTACTAACAAAATTACATTGTAAGATCTGGTTAGAACATGATATTAGATTAATGCAACAAACAAGTATGTTATAAAGAAATATTTCAAGTACATGTATGTGATAAAAATATAAGTATCACTTTGCTCCCAGAGCTAGAACAATATGGATGCGCCTTTTTTTATACAAAATTAGCTTTTCGCCCGCGGCTTTACCCGCGTGAAAATCCAAATTTTCAAGTCACTAACTTCAACGGTGTAGAACTTTTATATAAAAGTTTTTCACTCCTTTCAGCCCCTTCGGGTGGAATTTCCAAAAATCCTCTCTTAGTGCTCCCCTACACTCTCCATACATGCCAAATTTCAGCTTCTTGCGTTCAGTAGTTTCGGCTGTGCGTTGTCTTTCAGTCACTCAGTAACGGAAGAGTTTTATATATATAGATATTTTTAGTATAGCAAAATGTTAATATTTTGAATGAATATGCACAGATTTCAAAATATGTATTATCTGACGACTTTAATGTAGGTATCTAATAAATCAATAACCACCAAAAATTGAAATGTCGCCCTTATAACCTATATCGGCTGTCAGTATGTTTACAGGTGCAATGAACATGTCGTACACCGGGGCGGTATGGCTTATTGTGTTATCGTTGAAGTTATAGTAATAATGACCTTCAACTAATAACATAGTTTAAAATTACTAAAATATGCGTGCTTGAATTCTCGTGACACTAATAATTTTAAGATTTGAAAATAATAGAATTATATTAAGTAATATTATGTAGAAAGGGCCACCTATCGGATGAGCGAAATTTCTGCATTTGTTATTTTCTTCAGAACAAACCTGTAGTTTGTTGCATAAACATGCATAGCTAATAGCTTTAACTTTGGGTTTATATTGATTGTAATGTCAAAGATCTATTTACGTTTCTATTCGTAAGCTAGATTCGTGGCTTACTTCGGCTCCACCATTAATAGCGTAACTTCTTATTGTTCGGTGCTTTTTAGCTATGGTCTGTTGCCTGTTCCAATTATTAATACATGTTAACTATACCCGCATAGATAACACAAAAAATCAAAACTATGGGGTGGGTTGCCAGGTATAGCAAGAAAAACAACATAATCCTTACCGTTTATTTTATTATATGTGTAAACAAATATTTACATACACTTCACAAAGCTCAAAAATATTATTTTATATTTGTTTCTTTCGTTCACTCTTTTAGATTCATTTTATAGTATTAGGTATTTTAAGATAAAGATACTTTTATATGTTTAAACATGAGTATGCACACATAACTATACAAGATGAAAATATAAACATAAAAGGATCGGTCATGTTTCATCTATAAGACGTACAAATGTTTACAGGGGATCTAAGAAAACAACAGTAATTAATTAAATAAATTTTAATAATTCATGGCAAGAAAAAAGAAAATCGCAATCAGAACATTATCAAAATATGGATATACAATTAACAATTAAAATATACAAATATAAATATAAGTACCGGTAACACAGCCTCGGGTCAAATTAGATTTGTCAAAATTGAATTTGGTGCTCTCTAAACTAAAATTAGATAATTTTTGACATCTTTTAGTTTAGTGAAAACTACAACAGAATTGCCACCGGAATATTTAATATCAGCATACACTACAGTCGTTGGCGATAAATCTTAGTACCGGTCGGTTTAAATACATATAAACAAGTAGTGCATACTAAGTACATAATAAGAATGGCGGTTGTGTGTGGTGGTCGGCAGCGAGACGGAGACGTGGCAGTGCCTGCTGTGCGTGAACTTCGCGGAGCTGGGCGCGCTGGACGAGGACGCGGGCGCGGGCGGCGCGCTGGCGCCGCGCCTGCAGAAGCTGGTGGAGCGCATCACGCTGGAGCTGTACTGCCAGTACGAGCCCAGCCTGCCCTTCCGCGAGCCCGTGCCGCCCGAGAACCTGCACTACCACTCCAAGGTGAGCCGCGCGCCCCGCCCCCGCCCCGCCCCGCCCCGCCCCGCCCGCTAACCACCCGCCTTGTGCGCAGATCTCGCGCCCGATGTGCCTCGACATGATCCGCATGAAGCTGCAGCCGCGCTCGCCGCACCGCTACACGCACGTGGCGCAGTTCGTAGCCGACTGCCGCCTGCTCTTCCGCAACGCCTACAGGTACAATCCGGTAAGTACACGACGCTAGGCGGTCAGACCGACGGCGTTGCTGTAACGTGGCGAGTAAATGGACGTGTGTGCGTGTGTGCAGGCCGACAGCACCATCTACAAGGACGCGAAGCGGCTGGAGGAGTTCTTCGACGCGCAGCTGGTGAAGTGGCTGCCGGAGTACGCGTACTGGAGCGGGGAGGGCGAGCCGCCGCACAAGCGCGCGCGCCTCGACTGACCCGCGCCCGCGCCCGGCCACTCGCCGCACATCCCCGTACACAGCTTCGTCATGGCGCCGCGCTACATGCCGCACTAGGGGCTGTGGCGCGAGTGCCACGGAACTTACGTTTATTGATATTTAGTGATCATTTTGTACACTTGACTGCTGATATTGATCGTTATCGTAACTTGACGACTTCCATTGGTTGACTGTTTCTCCGAGGGTGACTCCCGATCTTGCTGCGGATTAGATCTGGGGCGGTTCGTCGCCCGCTCGCGACACCGCAGTTAAGTCGTCACTTGAAAATATTAATTAGACTTAAGTCATCTGAATGAAAGCAGCTATGATTTCATTGATTATTCAGTGCAAACATTTTTCTCGACGAATTAAGAATTGAGGGACTAAGTTAGATTATATTAGAATATGATAAACTTCGACTTTGATTTTTTATTTGTCATACGTTTATATAATAATATGTTACCAGTAAAAAATTGTATTCGAAGTAAACATGTAAATATTTTGTCGATATTGATACTTTAAAATATGTTGTTTTCTAATCTTGAAAAGTTCCTTTTTATCGTTATAACAGACGGTACGATAGTGTCGGCGAGAACCCACTCGACTGTTATTGTTTAGTAATGATCTTGTTCGAGAGAAGCTCGGCCCGAACTGAGCCTTCGTCCTCCATGTTGAGTTTTGTGCCGTCGCTGTGGCTTCACTTTTACTATTTACCACTCCTGAATAGGTTGTATAGGGTACCGACACTCTATGAGCTCTTATCCGCCGAGAAGCAGTTAGCGAGCACTAGCGCTGCGTTGTGGCGGGCGCTAAGTGGTGTGGTCGCAGCCACAACCGGGCGCGGTTGTGTCCGAGTGCAACAGATAGTTCAGGTCGCCACTGTGAGACGTACAATATTGAGTGACGTACGAGTTCTGTGATACGCCGCGCCGCGCGGCCCGTCGAGCCCGCACTGAGCGCACACAACGTTGCTGCCTTCCTAGTTTGTGCTTATGTCAGTTCCAGGCTCATTGACTGTATATCTTGAATTCTGAACCACAACAACACATTATATAGATATTTTTATGATACCCTACGATATGGTATTTTTATAACTAGATACTATAGTAACTATTAGTAAAATATACATGAGTATGTCGTGATGTTGACGCATCGGCTCGTACACAAAGCGATCCGCGGAACGCTCGTGCGGTGACGCCTCGTTGTATTTGAAGTACTACACGATTCGCTCTCTCAATGTGATTTATATTTTTTTTGTAAAGCTTACGTAATATTTGGCGAGTTACCGTTTTTCAATGTGTTGTTCAAGATTTGGCCGTTCATGTCTTAATTATATTGTAAAATGTAGTGATTACGTTATGTTTAAAAGACCCTTCAAAACTCACGCCCCGCTGAGATGGGACAAGAGCGTCTAGAAATAATTTATCTTCGTACATAATTATTATTGTTAATGTTATGTAACTTAGTTGTTACGATAAAGACTTAGCGTCTCTAAGTTATTAATAATCTCCCAATAAGTATTATTGAATTAGAAATAAATCACATTTATTGGAACCTGTGTTTTGTACTTTATTATACCCCGAGCATTACTGAACGGAACGAAGTTTTGCAGTGCGGCAACACTGCGCGCCGCTGTCACTAGGCCGGCCGCATGACGCATGACATTAGTTAATGTACCTGAACTAAAGTCAAGCGGCGTTTGATAACACTTATCACTAACAAATAGAAGAGTAAAGTGGGCGGTCGTATTTTGTTGTTGTTAGTGCACGCGCCTACGATCATACTAGAGATACACGGCTCGTATAATCAGGCAGAAAGAAAGCACTGGAAGGGAGCGCCGCGACCTCGACACGCTTAAAGGTGAGTGACCTTCACTGCAGGTTGATGACACATTTGGCAACGTCCAAATTATTAACTGGTACAGTAAAGTGCAAGTCTTTTTTAAAAACAACTTCTGCAGTGAACATTTGTACAGCACGATGTTCATAACGTTGGGTGGATCATGACCATAATGTGTTATTTTGTTCATGTAGCTTTGCGAGGGAAGTCACGTTGTGTAGACAACCAAACCCGTTTTGCGTTTTATTTTATTTTACACACAGTTATAATCTTTAAGTATGTTAATAGTAATGGAACAAGTCGCCTAACTCATTACTTACAAATAACATACATAGGAGCTAAGCGCCTGCCGCCTGGTCGCCGCGCTAACTGCGGAGAACCTGGATGTTGACAAAAAATCGAATGTACCTGTGCATACTCGTATGTATATGCAGATAGAATGTGCTAAAATGCCAACCCCATGGTGCTCTAGGTACAGCTTCTAATATGTTCAAATAAATAACTAGGTTTGGCATCTTCTACTAATATTTTGTTTGATTTGTTTATCTGCAATTTCACACCAGATGGGTAATCCCACACTGAACCTTAATCACACTGAACCTTTTATCATCTTGATAACATTGAATGCAAAATAATAATTAACTATTATTAGTATTCATGTCAGCTTACAATTATTGTTATGATAGAATGAAGACTACTTGATTTTGGCTCATCTAATTTTTGGAAGTCATACTGTATGTAATTATATTATAGTATAGGATATAAAATAAGTATATTATGATGTGTACTGATATTTGTTATGGTACACTATTGGTGGCATCATAGAGTATAGTTGGCATATTGTTCACCAATACCACAGACCAGTTTAAACTAGTCTATGCCGATACGTTTGTATGGCGTACTAAATAAAAACTTGGTTCGTCTGAAAATATTTTTTTGTAATTTGCTACTTCCTAATACACGATTTCTAGATCCAGTTTACTAGTTTTGCATGTCATTAGCAGTAGTTTAGCTTTTTGATTTCATAATTATTGGACTTTTCCAGACAAACTTGAACATGCATCCTGAACATTAATTACCTACCATAAATTATTAATAAGGACGTCGGTACATACGGTCTATAGTTAATTCAAATGTTGCTCAACCATTTTTAAAGAAATGTTGTGTGTTAACCTATAATTTTACAAAAAGGTTGAGTGTTTTACAATTAGATAAGACCTAATATACACACCAGCTTGCCTGCTTCTCATGTAAGCTCTACTTTCAAATTACGAACAGGATTTTTAAATAGGTATTCAGTAATGTCTAATTAATTTATTATTGAAGTTTCAAGTTTGACATGGCCTAAAAATTAATTGCAGCTTTTTTATAGTAGGTAAGTAAGAAATGAATCTTGAAAACGAACTAATCTTGAATTTATTTCACTATCTCAACCATCTTTGTCACAGCACACATCCTTCTCAACATTCGCATTTTACCTGAATGCTATCGTCTATACATTTTACGGACCAACTCTCTAACCCATACTAAACAGCGAGGCATATATTGTAGCCCCGAGCGCCGCGATCACCACTCCATCACTCAATCCACACACTGTGTTAAGCCGGTGTTATCGCTGTATTCTAATTCGCCGTCGCTTTACGAATATGAATACGAATCAAGGTAGAAAAAGAAAACCGAGCCTATTGTTAAGTATTTGATGAAGTGGTGACAGCACCTACATAGTTATTATGCAGGCTCGCCCAAGTATCACCTTTTTAAAATAAGAAACAAGCTGTAGGTACTGTCACGTCATCTTGTACAAAATTTGCTGTGGTTAGTGTGGCGGCTATTGCCCAAAACCCAAAATTAAGCAACGTCGAATTGTAATAAATCACTTTCTCTCAAATGTTCATTATTCATACATTACTATTGAATACGATAAATTGCTGTGTAACCGGCTTTGACCGCAAATGTGGACGTAGCGATGATAACACGACGCTGCCGTGCCGGTTATGTACTACATATATTATATGACTGGTCGGACTCGGCGCCATGCTTTTATAAATAATTACGACGACGACACGTTATCTACTAGCGGCAATGACACTTAATCGTTGCGTTCTTTAATCACTGGTATTGTTTACGAAGTCAATAATATAATGCAAAATATTTGCTATTGCAAAACTGTAGGCACACGTTACGTTACATATAGGGGTTAGAATCAGATAGTCTGGATAGTGAAAAGTCTGGGTAACCAAAATGATTAGATTGCAGACTGACTGCGTAGACAAAGCGTCTAGATTGCTAAAAGAATGAATTGCAGAATGTCCGTGTAGACAAAACGTCAAGTTTCAAAAAGTCTAGATTGCAGAATGACTATGTAGATAAAACATCTTAGTTGCACAATGTATAAGCATAATTGAATAGGCGCAAATTCTTAGTGTCATAGAGTCTGTTTAAACAAAATGGCTTGATAGCGATAAGAATAAAACAAAATTAAAACACCTATAAAAATTGTAACCCTTACTATTAAGTTCCCGAAGCCTAGTGGAAGACCGTTGGTCTGCCAGGCAGAGATCCAAGGCACGCATATCTAACTTTTCGAAGTTACGTACGTATTAAATAGTTAATTATCGCTCGCTTTAACGGTGAAGGAAAACATCGTGAGTACACCTGCATGTCTGAGAGTTCTACATAATGTTCTCGAAAATATGTGAAGTCTGCCAACATGCACTGGGCCAGCGGGGTGGCATAGTCCAGCCATCTCAATATTTCAATTTCAATATTTTATTATTTTTATTTTACAGTTGATTAGTAATTACATTTTTGACTTTAATAATCTTTATTTCAAAAGTAAACGTAAAAAAAAACAAAAGTAAAAAAATACGGATTTTATCGCGTTGTTTATTTGACACTTTATTACAAAATTTTGAAAATTGTTTCACTACTACTACTATTAAACTTTACTAATTTTAAAGCTAATTAAATTATTATTAAAACTGTTAAAACTATTTAGATTTAATTTAATTTTACACTTTCCCCGACGTTTCGGTTGCTTTTCAGCAGCCATGGTCACGGGGAGACTAAGATAGTAGTTGTTTCAATGTTCCAGTGTAGTTATTTGAAAGTACCCAAACATAATTTAATCATTGGTGTTTCTATTTACCCAGAGCTCATGAGCTCAAAGTATCATGAAGTCTAGCTGTGGTTTGCTTCTTCTTGGGTTTGACTATTTGTATTACTAGATCCCAAGCTAGTGGTACATTCCAACTATCTTCTCTATTAAAATTAGGATGTTTTTTGATTTCAATAGCCTCGCGAAGCATCCTTGGTAGGAATCGGTGTTCTTCAGCGAGAATCTATGGTTTGTCAAATCTCAGGTAGTGGTTGATCCCCTGTTGCACATGTTCACACACAGCAGACTTCAACGAGCGTTGGTGTTTTACATCAGCTATGTGTTCTTTTATGCGGGTGCCTATGTTTCTCTTGGTTTGACCAATGTATGAGAGTCCGCAGTCACAATCTATTTTATAGACCCCTGCATCTTGTAAAGGTAGTTGGCACTTGAGGGATGGTAAAAATTTACTTATCTTCGTTGGCGGCTTGAAGTACCTATGTGTTGATTGAAGGTCGCTTCAAGATGTAGCCAATCTTGTCAGTGACACCCCTTACATAAGGCAGTATAGCAGGCTGGCGCTCGACTGTGGCTGGCTTTTCTCGGGGTCTGTGACAGCGGCGCGGCTGTTGGAGCTTGTTGTCTTGCAGTACTTGCTTAACATGTTGAAGCTCGGCGTCCAGGTGTTTCTTGTCACAGATCCCATGGGCTCTCTGAAACAAAGATATTCCCACGGTAGCTAACTGTTTAGGATGGTGGTGAGATTCACCGTTTAAGTACCTATTTGTATGGGTCTTTTTCCTATACACAGTGTGGCTCAAAGTATGATCAGGATTCCTGATGATAAGTACATCACTCCGCTGTGTGCTTCCATTCGGTACGGACGTGTTAAGTTGTCAATTGCTCCTCAGTGTTATTTTTACCTTGTGCTAATTTATGATTGGTTAACCGGCCAAATTTCAATATTTTATTTATTTATTTAAATTTCTTAGTCTCCCCGTGACCATGGCTGCTGAAAAGCAACCGAAACGTCGGGGAAAGTGTAAAATAAAAATAAATTAAATCTAAATAGTTTAATAATAATTTAATTAGCTTAAAAATTAGTAAAAGTTTAATAGTAGTAATAGTGTAACAATTTTCAAAATTTTGTAATAAAGTGTCAAATAAACAACGCGATAAAATCCGTATATAGCAGTTTAATTTCAATGAATAATATTCGCGTAAATAGAAGACAATAGTTTAATAATAATTTAATTAGCTTAAAAATTAGTAAAGTTTAATAGTAGTAGTAGCGAAACAATTTTCAAAATTTTGTAATAAAGTGTCAAATAAACAACGCGATAAAATCCGTATATAGCAGTTTAATTTCAATGAATAATATTCGCGTAAATAGAAGACAATATTATGTAAATCAGTACGGACTGGAAACAGCAACAAAAATACTTATATATCTAAATAATAATATAATGATTATAATAAAATTCTACATAATATGCAGAATGTGGGTGAGTGTGCGATAGTGTGCGCGCGCGTGTATGCGTGTTTATGTGTGTATGTGTGCGTTTGTGAGAAGATATGTGTGCATATGTGTGTGTTTGTGAGAAGATGCGTGTGTATGTGTGTGTTTGTGGGTGGGTGCTCGTGTGTGTGTGTGTCTGTGTGTATGTGTGTGTGCGTGGGTGTGTGTGGTGTGTGTGTGTGTGTGTGAGGGAGGGTGCGTATGTGTTTGTTTTCCAATTTCATCAATTTGTTTACAATTTAATTAAAGGGTTTGTGTGTGTACTATGTATATAGTGTATTTTAATCTTTGAACTTAAGGAGCACTTCCGTATCATCGTAATCTAGCTGGAGTAGCCAGCTGGTTGTGATCGACTTAACTTCATGGATGTTGAGTCCCACAATATTTTGCTTTTTGTTAAGCATATTATATAGTTTGCAACCAAGGCTCTTATACTGACGTCTGGCAAAGGCGGTTCTACAGCGAGTGGTCGAGCAGACCGACTGCTTGCTACGTTTCCTAGGATCCGGAAGGGGAACAACCTTATGCACTCTTATGATTGTTCTGAGCACAAAGAGCTGTCTAATAGTTAGTACTTTGTTGTCAGCGTACAATTGTTTAGTAGGGTATCTTATCGGCTTTTTATTCATTACTTTTAACACAGTTCTTTATGCCCGTTCCAATTCAAGTAAATGTGTCTTTCTGGAACCCCCCCATACCGGAATGCAGTATTGAACGATGGATTGACATAGGGCAAGATATACCATACGTACTTTCTCTTGGAGGTGACATCGCGTAGGGTTTTGAGGGCCTTAGGATTTGAGCCTGCCTCGTCAATAAGTTTCTTGTTGTATGCCAATTTCAGTTTCCGAAGAAGACAATTGCAAAAATTACGATAAAGGGTGTATGTTATTTTAAGCGTCATGTTATGTGGCGATTTCCTGCACTTAGTATGTAGTCTGTCTCGATTTCTTATACATCGCACTAGCCCCGGTGTTATCCATGGTTTAAGGATCCTGTATCTTACTTGATCTGGTATCGGTATCGGTTGCCTGGTTAGCGTCATTCATGTTTAGTATACGAGAAAAGTCAGTATTTTCTATTTCCATTTGTATATTTAAATGGTTAATACAGGTTTTAGTATAATATTGATGGTTAAGAAAGGGTTTTGTTAAATTTAAGAATAAAGCTATGGGGCAATGATCAGTTATATGGGATTCTAAGACCAGTGTAGTGGAAGGAAGATGTGATTTAAGAAATATATGATCAACGCATTTTTTACTCTCTTGTGAGTGGTAAATAATCCATGGGATGCACTAAGTGTTAGATATTCGTCACGTAGGGAATCTGAACTGTTAGGGCGTATATTAATATTCAAGTCCCCCACAAGTATTGAGTGATGTGTTGTTAAGCTAGTGTATACATTATTTAAACTATCTACAAAATTTTTATGGTCATCTGAAGTTTTTAATGATGGTGAGCGATAGATTGCTACTATGGAAATATTATTATTAATTAGGCAAACCAGGCAGCTAGCGCCCCTAAAATATGGTTCAGTTACTTTTCACGTAAGTTTACTATTGCAGTAAATTACAATACCATCATTTTGGTTTAATAATGACTTTGAGGAGTGCGCTATGTAACCTTCTAGAGAAGGAAGTGTGTTTACTTTATTAAGCCAGCATTCAGTGAAAACGATGATATCAAAATTGACTTTCGTCATGGAGAGCATTATGCGAAATTGATCAACATTTTTATTGATACTACATATGTTGACATGAATTACTTTAAGGGCTTGTGTGTAGTTATGAATGTGGCTCTGGCAATTTTCTGGCTGACAAAGGTAGGAAGAGGTAGTATTGCTAGTATCTAGTTCAGAATTAATATCGTTAATATTATTAGACATTGTTTATTTAGAGATGACTGAACAATGTTACTACAGGTAAGCAGGTAACGGAGTTTGTTATATATAGTTTGGCGGCTAAGTAAATTATATTGTTTATGTTTATGGTATATGTATGCTGTGAATATGGTATTGTAAGAGGTGTTATGGCAGAGGTATTGCGTGTATACGTGTGTTTAGTAAAAAGTGGAGGTATTTTTATCTTACATATTATTAAATTTAAAACATAAATCTTGTATATTTCATGAAAATTTGTGGTATAGCAGTCAGGCAGCATGTATAAGTTAACATTACTTAATGATAATATAAGGCATATCGTAATGTAAAATTTTATGGCGTATTGTGTGATGAATAACTGTTTATTTATAAACCAACAGGCATCGGGGCTTATCGAAGACAGTTTAACAGCTAAATTGATAAAATTGTTAACGTTTATGTTATATGTATGTAGTAAGTAATAATATGTTTTAGTAAATAGTGTAATGAAAGCGAAAGAGTGTATATATGTATGTCTCGTGTGGAGAGAAAGTGTTTTTGGATTACATGTTATGTTTATAAAGAAAAACTTTTCTTTTTTAGGGAAATGAGTGATATAACAAGCAAGCAGCATGCAGAAGTTTACATTACTTAATAATAATATAAGGCATATAATGATATACGTATAACATTTTGTGGCATATTGTGTGATCAATAATAATTGTTTTAATACATGTAAGCAGGCAGCAGTATTTAATAAGTATAGTTTAGCTAAATAAATAAATAAAATATGTAATAATATAATATGTAGTATATATGTTTTTGTAGATAGTGTCATGGAAGTGATATTGTGTGTATATGTATGTATGAAGAGGAGTAAAGGTAAGTTAAAAAAATAGAACATATCTTTTGTGTAAAAATGAGTACTATAACAACCAAGCAGCGTGCAGAAGCTATCATTGCTTAATAATAATCTAAGACATATAGTAATAAAATATATTATGCCGTATTGTGTGACCGATGTGGACCGAGAAGTTAGTCACAGATTTTTGCGCAAGTCTAATAGACTCTTCTCTGAAGAAATCAGAATTTGTTTCTCGCCTTCTAATTTGCGGAGAAAGATGTTTCCATTATTTGTCCAACAGAATTTAAAACTGTTTTGGCTGGCAAATTCACGCGCCTGATGGAACAGCTTCTTTGAACTTGCAGGAAGATGTTCGGAAATGTAAACCGCCTGTCGTTTGCCAGCGATGTGAATCATATTGGTATTAAGTTTCTCTTCAGGCTTTTTACCTTTGTTAAACTCGCGTACAGCGGCGAGTGTATCCATTTTCATTTTAACGGTCTGGAACTCTGCAATTACCGGACGCGTCGCACCAGGTTTACCGGGGAGGCGATAGATGTCCCGAAGGTCGGCGGGGGAAATGGAGGTTCCAATAACCTGTCCGATCTTGCAAACTGTGTTGCCGAGGTCCAGAGCGGTTTCTTTTTCTGCTTGAGGTACGTTCCTGAATTCCACATTGGCAGATCTAGTACGGGTTTGAAGGTCATGTACTTTTTTCTCAACGTTTTCAATACATTTGTTTTGTTCTACCCTTTCTTTTTGCAAACACTCAAGGCCGGACTTGATGTCCCCATACTGTTTATTTATAAATAACATGCTTTGTACCATCTCCTCGTTAGATTTTTGGATTTTGGCATTCTGTATTTTAAGTTCCATAATATCTGAAGATAGCTTTGTGATAAGTATATTCTGATGACTGAGCAATTCGTCTATTTTGTTTTGAAACTCCGTTTTCCAGTTGTTCAACATATCCATAATGTCCTGATTGAGATTTTGTTCCATTGGCGTTGGACTAGGCTGGTTTGAACGGAGTCGTTTATTTCTATTGACATTTACAAATGAGATATCGGATAACTCGAGAGCATTAAGGTCGGATTCCGACTGTGTGTGTACTACAGCAGAGGTTGCGGTAGTTACGGGCTATCGGCGCACTGACATGTCGATTGTGTTTATTAAATAACCTGCTACGATGAAGGACGTCTGCACGGCGTGAGTTTGGTCGCTACGGAGCGGCGAGTAAAATATATAAATAACAACACGTAGCTATAATCCTTTCGTCGATTGCAATGTATAATGGGCCGCGCTGCCCACCGCTTGACGATCTTCGTAGGCGCGCAGGAGGTAAAGAGGGACAAAAATATCACCTGTCTCTTACAAGCTGCGGGTGAGTGGGGCGCCCCGTTCAGACCTGCGACCTCGGCGACGGCCTCCGCTGGTTGAGCCGTTGAAGCTGATATTCGCTTATAAGCACGGACGCTATTTGACTGTTGCTGTTATGATAACGCTAATTTGTTACAATGTAACTTGAACTTAATAAGATTAATAGTCTTAAATATATTTTTAAAATAGACAAGTAACACGTCTTCACTGTGTCGAGTTGCGGGCGAGAGGGGGAATTAAAAAAACAGTGTATTGAAATCCAAAATAAAAACGTAGAGTTGGAAAAAGGGTTGTCTTTTAACAACAAAGATTATGAGGACATACGGAAACAAGTGTGTGAGTTGGAGAAAAATGAAAAAGATAGAAAGGAATCAGTCAGCCAATTAGAAAAGAAAATACTCGATATAGATTTGCAGTCTAGATCAGCGTCAATTGAATTCCATAATATTCCCTTTAAAGATAATGAAAATGAGGGCGATTTAGTTTCTATTGTAACCAGTATTGGTAAGGCGGTGGATTTGGAGCTTCATGAGACAAACCTAAGAGATATTTATCGACTGCCCGGGAAACCGGGCATCTCTCGACCGGTAGTCGCAGAATTTACATCAGTCTGCCGTAGAAACAGTCTCCTATCTAACATAAGGCGATACAATAAGGAACGAAAAGTATGTGACAAGCTGAACTCCCACTTAATAGGATTGCCAGGAGAAAAAATACCAATATATGCGGCGGATTACCAGTTTCCATCGGTCAGAAAGCTTTTCTACGAATGTCGTCAGTTTGCGAAGTCTCACAAAATGTCCTGTTGGAGTCTTAATGGGAAAATTTTTATTCGTAAAAATCCACAAGACAACCCCATTCAGATCAAATCCGAACACTGTCTGTCCGCGTTATTAAATGTTAAATGACTACAGTACCGTTCATTACTTTTATTAACTTATAATAGAATGCATGTTTTTTTCAATCAATTATCTCATCACAAAAGTAGTTTGCATGATTTCGTTCATACATTACACTTAGGCTATGCGGCACGAGTTTTATACATATTGATTTTATTGTATAGCTATGGCTAAACGGCTTAAACGTACAGACCTGAAGTTGAGTCTTCTCAATGTAAGATCACTTAACACAGGCCAGGATGAGTTACAGGCGTTAATACAAACCCAGCAACCCGATATATTAGCGTTAAACAAGACCTGGTTATGGGAAGATGCCGAGAAATATGCTCCTTCTATAGAGGGATCTTATCTTATGTGGGGGGGGGCCAGTCAGTGCAGACCGGCGACACTTCGACCCAGTGGGATCTTTTGTGTCGACACTCTCCCAATAACGACTGCCATAGATGTTCATGGCAGCCGGGACCGACGGATTAACGTGCTCTCCGAGGCACGGAGCAGGCGATAATTGTCAATCAATACGCACATAATTTCGAAAAGTCATATAACTTCCGAAAGTCAGTGGTGCGCGACGTGGGTTCGAACCCGAGACCCTCTGCATTGCAGTCTGTTGGTCTCCCCACTGAGCTATCGCTGCTCTCTATAGAGGGATACACACTAAAACACAAGGCACGCTCAGGTAATAGGAGAGGCGGTGGGGTAGGGTTTTATGTGAAACGGCGTATTCGAGTGCATGTTCGTCCGCACCCTGAGTCAGCATTGGAACATTTATGGCTCGCGGTTAGCCTACCCGGGTATAAGGTGGCGGTTGCAAGTATTTATAGGTCTGAATCCACTATATCAGTAGGAAGGGCAATAGAAGATTTGACTGAATCTATACAAGGTTTTATTTATTGTAAACATTTAATTATACTCTCAGATTTTAATGTGAACATGTTAGATACACAAAATAACTTTACCAAAGAATTCAATAACTTCCTTGTACAACATCATCTTGAGCAAATGGTTAAAGTACCAACTCGAATTACGGAATCATCTGAATCACTTATAGACTTGGTTATAACAGGCACACCCTCCCAGTGTTTAAATATAAATGTACACCATAACCAAAATATAAGTGACCATGCTGTGATAATTGCAGACTTTAACATTAAAAAGCCTAAACCCCAGCCCTATTTCAAAAAAGTAAGATTATTTAAAAACATAGATGTTAACGGTTTTAATAATGACTTAGATAATAGCCCTTGGAAAAACATCTCAAAAGAGAATTATGTCAATATGATGATTTACATGTTCGATACGTATATTAATCACATTTTTAATAAACATGCACCCTTCAAACGAATAAAGATAAGTAATGCCCCCACTCCTTGGATAACAGATGTAATTTAAATTATGATGAGCCTACGCGATGAGGCGCTAGCTAGGTTTTACAAATTGGAGATACATAAAAACTATTATAAAGAATTAAAAAACCTTGTAACGTCTAGCTTAAGGCAAGAAAAAAAAGCTTACTTTACGTTCTACGTTAATAATAACACCAAAAATCCAAAAGATATGTGGAGACACCTAAAACGCACATCTGTTTTCCATGAGTCCTTTGAACCTTCTATACCAGAACACCTTAGCAATGCCAATGACATTAATAACTTATTTTTAGATGTACCAGGTAATTTAAACCCGTGTTTGGATACCTTACACTATTTTAAAGAATCAAAGTTTTCCGAAAATCAATTTGATCTGAAAAAAACCACTGAAGAAGAAGTTATGAAAATATTACGTACAATAAAAACTAAGGCTTATGGTCATGATCTCATTAACATTGATTTGGTTCAACTAACACTCCCCAAAACACTGCCTACAATCACTAATATTAAAAATAGATCCATAGAAACGAAAG
The DNA here is from genome assembly GCA_930367265.1 of Catocala fraxini. NCBI lineage: Eukaryota > Metazoa > Arthropoda > Insecta > Lepidoptera > Erebidae > Catocala > Catocala fraxini. The sequence continues at coordinate 23,025,822 of OV884045.1, forward strand.
TATTCCCTGACTCATGGAAGATAGCTACTGTGAAACCCATCCCAAAAACTAAAAATATTAAAGAGTTAAAGGATTTGCGCCCAATAAGTATACTTCCCGTAATATCCAAGGTCATTGAGAGATTGGTAGAAAAGCAACTTAAGCTCTATTTAGAAAGTAATTCTATTTTACCTGTCTACCAGTCTGGATTTCGATTACAGCATGGTACAGCAACGGCTCTGACTCACGTCACTGATGACATACTCTCTGAATCCGATGCTGGTAAAAGCTCAATTCTGGTACTACTAGATTTTTCTAGAGCTTTCGATTGTCTAAATAGAGAGCTCCTACTCAGCAAGCTAATCCATTACGGCATTTCAGCAGACAGCGCTAACTGGTTCAGATCTTACCTCATAAATAGGTTTCAACAAGTCGTAGTAGATGATGCTAAGGGAAATAATGTTACATCAGAAATGCTCTCCACCGTTAGAGGAGTCCCACAAGGTTCTATCTTGAGTCCGTTACTCTTCATAATATTTACAGCTGATCTCCCAAATATCTTACAACACTGTAAGGCACATCTATATGCGGACGACACACAGATATATAAATCTTTTAGGCCCCTGGATACTGAACAAGCTATAGACAATATAGAGAGTGACCTGGGATGAATCCTCGATTGGTCAAAAAGAAACACCTTAGTACTTAACCTTTCTAAAACAAAATGGATGTTGATGGGTACTATTTATCAAATAAAGACTGCGGAAAGGTTACACACACCAAATTTTATGAATGGTGGAGTACTCGAAAGAGTATCAGTCACTAGGAACTTAGGGCTTCTTATGGATGATCGCCTCCGATTCTCGGACCATATTAGTAATCAAATGCGAAATGCATTTTATAGGTTAAGAGTTTTATATGGGATCCGAGAATTTCTCTGTGAGGATATAAGGAAATTGCTTTCAGATTCGCTAGTGCTCTCATTCTTTAATTATAGCGATGTTGTATATGAACCTAGGATTTTTCAAAAATCAAAAAAGTGTATACAGCGACTTCAAAATGCCTGTATGCGTTTTTGTTATAAAACTAAAGATGGTCGCACATTTCTCCAATTATAAACGAAAAGAGATTACTTAATATGGAATCCCGACGGAATCGGCATTTGTTGTGCTTCGTTCACAGAATCATCACAAGTAAAACACCTTCGTATTTATATAATAAACTGTCTTGGTGTGCGGACGCACATAACTTAAATACTAGGTCGAAAGTAATTTACAAGCTAAAGATACCGAAGCATAAAACACAGGGATATAAAGGCAGTTTCAAATATGCTGCATCAAAAATATGGAACACAATACCACCACCTCTCCGAAATATAAAAACCTTAAATAAATTTAAAAAGAAATGTACAGAATTTATACTTGAAGCCCAAAAGAATATACCTAACTAGATTATTATAATTTCAAATATAAATAAACTGTCTTACATATAAGTACTATTAAAGCGATCTAAGTGTTACATTTATGGACTATGTTTAAAGTGATTTAAGTGTTAGATTTAAGAATCAAATAGCCGCATATGCTGCCAATTAATCACAATCGTAACATTAGTTTTTAACTGCCATTGGTAATGTATTGTTTCTTTCAATTTCAAACAGGTTACTCGTTTCGTTTCGCTTTTAATATTTTTTTGTAAACGGGAGTCAAAGGTTTAAGCTGAAAACCAGCGCTTGGTAATTCTCGGATCCAAGCATAAGCTTAAGCCTTTTGCTTTCGGTATTATAGTTTATTCTGTAATTAATACAAAATTGCTGTATACTGAAACCAATAAATTTCTATTCTATTATATAAGACTACTATATATAAGACTGGCTACATCTTGAAGCGAGCTTCAATCAACACATACTTCAAGCCGCCAACGAAGATAAGTTCATTTTTACCATCTGTCAAGTGCCAACTACCTTTACAAGATGCAGGGGTCTACAAAATAGATTGTGATTGCGGACTCTCATACATTGGTCAAACCAAGAGAAACATAGGCACCCGTATAAAAGAACACATAGCTGATGTAAAACACCAACGCTCGTTGAAGTGTGCTGTGTGTGAACATGTGCAACAGGGGACTAACCACTACAGTACTCGGCGATAAACATTGCACATCGACCTTTGGAAAGAGACAATCGGCTAATTTCGGCTTCGTAGAGCGTTATCTCTGTCGCACGAAATACAAACAGTCCGGTATCTATTAGGAGCTGTTAAAACAATTATGATTTGCTTCTTTTGATAATTATTTTTATTCTTTGTATAAAATACACCAATTTTTCTATAAGTGATGGCTTTAGGTTGGGGTAAAATAAAATAAAAAAATCACATAATGTTTACGTATTTAATTATTTTGGAAAATTACAGCTGTAGTGTACATAATAAACACTATTATACCTATTGTTAAAATGATACATTGTAATAAAAATAATAATAATTCTAATTCTCAATTACTTCCATTTCACTATCTGTGCTCTCAAAGAGGTCAATATCACTGTCACTGTCAGCCGTATTTATCACTAGTATATCAGTGTAATTGTCTAAACCGTGTTGAATGCTTCTATATTCATTGTCACATTTGATTGCATGATCGCAAACCTTTTTCTACTCTTCAGCCCCGATCATGTTTACTTTTTCAGTCAATAATGTTTTTACTGTAGTTAAATTCATACCCACATTTCTAGAGGCTACATAGCCTTTCAGTTGAGACCATATATTTTCAATTGGATTAAAATCCGGATGATATGGTGGCAATCGCAACACAGTGTGCCCATGTTCGGCAAGTACTTTGTCCACGGAAAACTCTGTATACCTCTCCTAGTGCTGACATATAATAGCGTAAATCTGGGCTTTTGTTAATTTTGGATAAACTGGAATTTCGTGTCTGTTTAACCAGTTGATCATTTCCTGTTTAATGGTGTTTGAGTTGGGGGGGTCTTTCAACATATTTGTAGTGATAGGGTGCATTGTCGATAACTAGAACAGAATCACTGGGTATATTTGGGATTAATTGATTAACCAGCCATTTTTCGTAGTTATCGTTATTCATTTCATTGTGATAGTCACCTGTAGTGAGTGTCCGTGGATTTATACGTTAAAAAGTGTACACCGGGTACAAAGCCTTTTTCATTTCCCGCGTGAACTATTATCAAACGTTGACCTTTTGTAATTGGCTTTTTCACTCCTTTTTTCTTATCATCAATCCAAGATTTCCCTTTAGTGTGGGCTGTATGTATGTATGTGGTTTTGAGGTATCTGTAAGGTATGTGGTTTTGAGGTACGGTGATGTAGGTACACTCATATATGTAAGACTCATCCATGTAGACGATATTTTTTCCTGTTTCGCGAAATTTGCGTATTTTATCGAGGTATGCCATTCGTTTGAGACTTACATCGTGCTTTTCCATTACAACTTTTCTATTATCTTCCATTTTAGTGAACCGAAATCCCATCTCGTGAAGTATTTTTCTCAACGTCTTTTCAGACCCATTGTAATTAATAGCTTCAGATAATTTAGCTTTTAATGATTTTATTGTTGGCAGTTCATTAAATCGTAAGTGAAAATTATACACCATTCTTCGAACAACATCATAATCAAAATCGTCCATATCCAAACGAAAATGCTTTTTCGGTCTCCCTTTTTTTGGAGTGCTGAACTTAATTTCAGTAGAATGTGTTTCAGTACTGACGTCGTTTAATATATTATTCAAAGTTCTTCTTGAAATTTCAGTGGCATTTGCAACTCCCTCTTGAACCTTCTTAAAATAAAAACTTACATTTTCATCTTCATTTTTTTTAAATCTGTCTTCGGTTACAAAATATTTATAAACATTGTAGATAATTTCGCGTGACTGACCTAGTAAAGGTTTCCCTGTTTTACCTAAATATGCCATAGTACAACTTTAAATTATTTAAATTTGTTGGTGTTAACAACTCTAAATATATATTTTGAACTGGACGTGACCGCACTCTACCGCGCTTGAACAACGACTGACAAAACGTCACATAGGTAGTGTGTGACAGAGATAACGCTCTACGAAGCCGAAATTATCCGATTGTCTCTTTCCAAAGGTCGATGTGCAATGTTTATCGCCGGGTACTGTACCTGAGATTTGACAAATCACAGATTCTCGCTAAAGAACATCGATTCCTACCAAGGATGCTTCGCGAGGCTATTGAAATCAAAAAACATCCTAATTTTAAAAGAGAAGATGGTTGGAATGTACCCCTAGCTTGGGATCCAGTAATACAAATAGTCAAATCCAAGAAGAAGCAAACCACAGCTAGACTTCATGATACTTTGAGCTCATTCTGCGTAAATAGAAACACCAATGATTAAATTATGTTCGGCTACTTTGAAATAACTACACTGGAACATTGAGACGACTACCATCTTAGTCTCCCCGTGACCATGGCTGCTGAAAAGCAACCGAAACGTCGGGAAAGTGTAAAATTAAATTAAATCTAAATAGTTTTAATAATAATTTAATTAGCTTAAAAATTAGTAAAGTGTAATAGTAGTAGTAGTGTAACAGTTTTCAAAATTATGTAATAAAGTGTCAAATAAACAACGCAATAAAATACGTATATAGTAGTTTAATTTCAATGAATAATATTCGCGTAAACAGAAGACAATATTAAGTAAACGTTATATAATATATTATATTCAAAATCTACCGCTATCGGGAACAAGGTCCAATTTACCGTTGGTTAGTAGTTCTCTAGAGAGGAGGAGGTTCCTCTCCTCACGATGCCTGCCGCGTTAAGCAGTACCTAGGTAAGCCTTCTGCATCAAGGACTTGATCCAAGTCATGCAAAAAAAGTAACCCTTTATCTTAAGGCTCTTTAGACGGTGGCGAGACATTAACCATTAATTTATTAAAGGATTATTATATTATTACAAAATAAGCATCCTTCATATCTTACGGTTACATATATACTTATCTTGTCATTATACAATCCAGACATTTTGCAATTATAACGTTTGAAATGTCTAGGGATTATGCAATTAAGTCATTTTGCGATGAATTCATTCTGCCTACCTGGACGTTTTAAAATAAATATATGTCAATTAGTTACCTAGACGTTTAGATTAACCAGTTATTCTGCAATCTAGTCATTTCGTTTCCACAGACTTTTTACTTTCTAGACTATCTGACCCTAACCCACATAAAGGTATGTATTTACCTACTTATATTAAGTGATTTAATAAAAGTCATTAATATTGGATAATTGGCTGACATGAAATGTAAAATTATAAATATGCATACTAAATGGTAGCCGCTTTCAGCATTGGGTAGGTAAGATAAGCGTTTCTTTTAGGAGCCTAGAAACCTTCTTCTCCGCATCATAACAACTAATAGATATTTATTTATTTTAGGAGAAAACAAACAGTTACACTCTTACATTACTAAATAATTTAACAATAGGTAACAAGAATGGTACATATGTGTAACCCACAGCGTTATCCACGTATTTAACATTGTAATGTTAGCTATGAACTGATTGATTCACAATATTTAGAGATATTTGGCTGCGATCTTCTGTACCGTGCAGTATCTCCCCGTCGGAGCAATATCGCAGTTTAATCTAGGAATCCGCTGCGTTTCCAATAAAATGATAGCATGCTTATATACTCCTTCATTAAACTTAGTTAGCTGATAATTAATTATGTATGTACCTACACGTGCAACAGTTGACCAACTTCTACCTCTGATTTGAAGAACCACAGATATTCGCAAAAGAAAACCAATTCCAACTAAGGATACTTCGCAATGTTATTGGAATTTAGAAACATCCAAATATCAATAGAGAAGATGGTTGAAATGTGCCACCAGCTTGAGATCCAGTAATTCAGATAGTCAATCTCAAGAAAAAGCAAAATACAGCTGGACTTTATACTTTGAGCTTATTCTGCATAAATAGAAACACCATTTATGTTTGAGTATTTTAATATAATTGTACTTGAGACAACTACTATCTTCCGGGCACGCCACGATCGTGGCGGTAAGTCCCGTGTTTGAGGAGTGGCTGGAGAGGCGGCATGGCGCCCTCACCTTCCGGCTGACACAGGTAATGACTGGCCACGGTGGTTTTGGCCAGTTCCTGTGTCGTATACGCTGGCAAGAGACGCCCGGTTGTCACCACTGCGGCGACTGCCGCGACGTTGTAGAGGACACGGCGCTGCACACTTCGGCGGTTTGCCCCGCCTGGGCATCGCAGCGCCGTGAGTTGATCGCGGCAGTCGGATTAGTTGCCCTCTCGCTCCCGGCCGTAGTTCAGTCTATGGTCCGGAGTGAGAGGTCGTGGAACGCCGTCGCCTCCTTCTGTGAGGAAGTCATTTCCATCAAGGAGGCGGCGGAGCGGGAGAGGGAGCGTTTAAACCCTCTCCCCAACCGCAGAGCCGGGCGCCGGAGGGCGCGAGACGACCTCCAGCCACCCTGAGGTTTGACCTGGGGGTGGCGGGCTTTGTGGGCCTGCCCGCCATCCGTTCAGCACCAGGTCCGAGAGGCGGCGTGCGTGTTCCCACGCGCGCCTCTGTTTCGAGTCCGTCTCCCCTCTAGGGGGGACAGTAGGGAGTGTTAGAAGTGCCTTTGGGTAGATCTTTCGTGTAGTGGCCTGCCGTTTCATACGGCGGGCCGAAACCTCGGCGGGGTCGCGACCGCATGCGAAAGTGATTCGCGCGGCCCCGTCGATAGTGGTTTTGTCGAGGAACACCGTGGTAGGTTTAGTCGGTATTCCGGGAGGTACTTTATCATCTTTAACATCTTTCTTTTACCCCGGCGAGTCCGACATAACCCCTCCACCCGCCCCCGCGGAGGGGTATGCGTCATGCATTCCCCAAGGTACTAAAAAAAAAAAAAAACTACTATCTTACGAATAGACGGAAAAAGTAAATACCTGCATTTGTTGCCACAATAGCATAATATGTATATATATTTTTTTTTTACTTACCAACTGTTTATTTGATTCTCTTTTATTATTTTGTCTATATTTTGTAAGAAAAATATGTAATTATGTTTCTTTGTGGGAATAAACAATGATTTCTTTCTTTTCTTTCTTACCTAAATGGTAGAAGTTAATAGTTTCAAAATGGTGTAGGTATAGGTATAACATTGTCCTACGTTTACGAAAGTTATACATTGAAATTAAACAAAACCATACGACAAAATCTGGAAGGAGTTTAATATCAATATGTAATAGGTACAGTTGGTAAAATCCGTATAAAGTATGTAGGTAGTTTAATTTAAAAATGATAACTTTTGATACATAGACCAAAATTGAATGTTTTTGTAATAATGGCATCAGTATAGGCCTGCAACTATTATTGAGTCTGAGTGACGCCCTCTGTCGTGCCGGGGTTAGGTCCGTGTTACCCAGGAGTCGTCGTCCGCAGGCATTTCTTGCCTGCGTTGGACGCTGCTGGATGTCGCTGATATAGTTCCAGCGATCCACCCACCATTCAAGGTAGCGAGTTGGCACACCGTGGCAGGTTTAGTCAGTAGTACCCGGGACGTTCCATCTTTTCCCGAGTAAACCGTACAGAATCTCCGCTGCTCTTTTCAGCGAAGAGGTATGCAACAATGCATACACCCACGATAAAAAAAATGCAACTATTAGGTAAACATTTTCTAATAGACCTATGAGTATAGGCTGTCAGTGTAGGTACCCCTCATCTTTTAAATATGTATCTAATAGCTAATGGTAATGACGAATTAACATTAGCTTAACAGACCACAGGATAAAAGATATATTCGCAAACAACATTAATGTTTACGATTTTGAGCAATGATGAAATAATACTAAGCCAAAGAGAATATAGCTCTACAAATACCTTCTAAGTAAGCATGGAATTAATAAATAAGTACTTAGATTTTAATAAATAGGTACTTCATTGCATACTACGGCATATACTCAGCATAGATAAGCAGTACTAGCAAACAAAAACTATCATAATTAAATACCTATCTACTATTTTCAATGTATACCTAATTAATAATGATAAAAAATTGAACGTGACCTTTTCTCATGAAACGATTATGTAAACAAGCCGCTGCCTTTCAATTAAATAATCATAAATAAAAAAGTTATAATCTCTAAGTTTGGCGGTATCTTAATTCCTAAGTTAACCTTTCAATTTCTTTACCAATACCACACGTCACTCATATCTTGTACCTAATTCACAGACGCTCATGTTCCTGGTAAGGCAGTATCAACTAATCACTCTAAAGCCAAGAAAAATATGTAGATATTATAAGAATCATAGCATGTACTGTACCGAAGACACAAACTTGGGACAACTTAGGATTTGTATTATTTATAATTGTTCGTTTGTTATTCAATAAATAAATGGCAGGCGGAATACCTGCGGCTGTAAGATGAATAAGCACTAGGTTTCGTACACGTTCCAGTTGGAGTGAAGCTGCAGCAATGCGCCTGATCATCCTGGAGGACGCGTCGGTGGTGGCGGACTGGGCGGCGCGCTTCGTGCTGCAGCGCGTGACGCAGTTCGCGCCGGGCCCGGGCCGCCACTTCGTGCTGGGCTTGCCCACGGGCGGCACGCCGCTCGGCATGTACCGCCGGCTCATCGACTTCTATAAAGAGGGCAAGATCTCGTTCAAATACGTCACCACCTTCAATATGGACGAGTACGTCGGTGAGTTGACAACGGATTTTATACTAATTGTTTATTATTATTATAAATCTTTTAAGTTCCCTGCACTTCACTGAATGACGCACTTGGTGAGAATGACAACCCCTCCAGTTAAGAGTTAAGGAGGACGCCAATTTCTCATCGTTACGTGCCATAATGACATGGGATCAAACCACGACGTCCTATCACAATTTCGACGCTTTAGCTATAGAGCTGCTGTTATCTAACTATTGGTCAGAAAACCACAATAATAATAATAATAATCATTTATTTTCAGGCTGCATAGGCCCACAGATTACAGAACCTTAACCTAAATGTTCATATTATAAAATTTTTATGTGAGTAAATACACCATACCTAATACTATGTTAGTAAAATATCTCACTTGGCACACTAAATATTTGTGCCCTCGGCTGGTACTTGTCCGCGGAAGCGACGGAAACCACGTCTTGCGGCCAAAAGCTCTCGTCCTACACCTTGTGCAGGTAACAGTCGGGTACGTGCACGACGAACGCTTTAAAGTTAACGTTGCGGCGCGACTCCAGCACGTGACGCGCTTGCAGTGCATAACGCAGGCTCAGCAGTCGACGCCGGCAACAAAACCGCTGACGCATAACTCGTCGTCGATATGTTGAAACATGCACCTCGACGCATGTTCACGTAGTTTACACGCGTCGGTGACCCAGTTATTGGCACAGACTTGCGCAACGCCTCAAGTTCGATGCGCAAATCTGCAAAAGTGACCTCCGATGCACTCAACTTCATCTGCACTTCTGCCAAACTTGCCTTTAAAGAGACAATGTCTTTTAAAAGACTAGTGAAGTCGATTTGATCGAAGGTGACGGGACATAACTTGTGTAAGTCCCTCACCACAAATGTCGACTTTTTCTTGTCACGTCACGCCGACGAGACACCACCTGGTCGATCTTGATCAGCAACCGGAACACCAGCTGCTTAGCAGCTGCAATCTCTTTCTCGCTGAAGTTCGTAGCGCAGATCTGGATAACGGACACCTCGACCATCACGTCCAGCTTCTGCTGCACGAACGGCAGTAGTTCATTTGCCATGAGTGTGTCACTCATGGTATGTATCTTATTTGGGGGCCAGTCAGTGCAGACCGGTGACACTTCGCCCCAGTGGGATCTTTTGTGTCGACACTCTCCCAATAACGACTGCCATAGATGTTCATCGCAGCCGGGACCGACGGCTTAACGTACTCTCTTAGGTACGGAGCAGGTGATAATTGTCAATCAATACGCACATAATTTCGAAAAGTCATATAACTTCCGAAAGTTAGTTGTGCGCCACATGGGTTCGAACCCGAGACCCTCTGCATTGCAGTCTGTTGGTCTCCCCACTGAGCTATCGCTACTCAGTGCTGTCACTCATGGTAACACAAATAACAAGTGTCGGCTCGCGCCGCGCCTCACAATATAATAATATAATAATAATATTCTACCACATACACACAACACCATCTAGCCCAAACTAAGGGTACTAGACAATGGATAAACATACATAATATATGTTTTTTTTTGTAAATACATACATATTATACATAGGAACGCCCAGACCAAGACAAACATCCATGTTTATGCACACAAATGTTTGACTTGTGTGGGAATCGAACCCGCGACCTCAGACGTGGCAATCGGTTACACTAACCACTACGCCAACGAGGCCGAATAATAATATCAATTATAATATTCGCTGCACAAGTCCGCCTCAGAGCGCAATATACGAACGATAAAAAGTGTTAAATACAGTATAATAGCGTCTCATTATTTAGTTTGGCATCAATAATTATGCATCCTACGATAAGCAAAGAGCCAGAGGTTACTTAGGTATGTACGACAAGTGATAACACACGTATTATGGCAGGGCTGCCGCGCGACCACCCGGAGTCGTACCACTACTACATGTGGAACGAGTTCTTCAAGCACGTGGACATCGAGCCCGGCAACGCGCACGTGCTGGACGGCAACGCGGCCGACCTGGTGGGCGAGTGCACGCGCTTTGAGGAGCTCATCAAGCAGGCGGGCGGCGTGCACCTGTTCATCGGTGGCATCGGGCCCGACGGACACATCGCCTTCAACGAGCCCGGCTCCTCGCTCGTGTCGCGCACGCGCGTCAAGACGCTCGCGTACGACACGCTCGAGGCCAACAAGCGCTTCTTCGGCAACGACATCAGCAAGGTGCCGCGCCAGGCACTCACTGTCGGCGTCGGCACCGTCATGGACGCCAAGGAGGTACGTGCGCCGCTCCCCGCCCCACTCTAGCTCAGCTCCGAGCCCACCATACTTACTACACGTGCGGCGCGCTCCGCAGGTGATGATCCTGATCACGGGCGTGCACAAGTCGCTGGCGCTGGCCAAGGCGGTGGAGGAGGGCGTCAACCACATGTGGACGGTATCCGCCTTCCAGCAGCACGCGCAGACGCTGTTCGTGTGCGACGAGGACGCCACGCTCGAGCTGCGCGTCAAGACCGTCAAGTACTTCAAAGTGAGACCTCCCGCCACTTAGCCACTCAATTCCACCTACAGATACGCTTGTGTGCACTCTCGCATGACCACTACTGACGCATGAGCGTGTCTTCACATTCCTACGATTTCACCGAGCGGTGCACTGACTTGACTTGACCGTATCTGGCAAAAGAAAACTACGTATCTATATGTTTCCATACATAACTTTAATAACCGCACTGCAAACCAATCATTCGTGAAATCGTAAGTGTGAACACATTGTATCTAACTTGATTATTTATTTGGTATCTTTTAGTATAATTGATTAATTACTGACTTTTTGATAATACCTACCTACTTATAAATTAATATCATGATCCATAACTGACCGCTTAATTACTCGCAACTGCTGTGACGTCCTAACCTGGAGTCCTATCAGGAAAAACCTAATCCGGCGCCGCTCTTAAATTACGCTTTGTTAAAAGTCTACTATGAGTTTTTGTTATTCTTTATAAATGCTTTGCCTGTCGCCCTTGTACTTCCAGTGCTGGTGGTGTTATCAGCTGCAGTGGTACTGATCATATTAATTAATCACAATTTACAATTCTTCGCAACGAACCATCTTAACATTTGTTAATAAAATATGTCAATCAGTAGGTATGTCAATTCGTACCTATTATTAATTCATTAATTCAGACAGGTGTTATACCGATTGATGAAAAGCTCGTCAAAGTATACTTGTATTATCTCCAGCTACGACTAGGAGGTCTTAGGGTTATACTCACCTCCAGCGACGTCGCGCATCGGCTTGACAACAATATTGCAGGTGGAGGGGGCAAGGATTTTTGTAAATTTTAAGTTTATTAATTATTATAATATATAGATCGGTAGAAGTCTTTAAAATATATAATTTGGTAACCATAATAATTATCCATGGGATACTTAGTAAACAAAACCGACAAATATAGTTTTGGTTCCTACAGTTAGTGTCAATTACCTAGGGGCATAGGATCGGGCACGCCACGATCGTGGCGGTAAGTCCCGTGTCTGAGGAGTGGCTGGAGAGGCGGCATGGCGCCCTCACCTGCCGGCTGACACAGGTAATGACTAGCCACGGTTGTTTTGGCCAGTTCCTGTGTCGTATACGCCGGCAAGAGACGCCCGGTTGTCACCACTGCGGCGACTGCCGCGACATTGTTGAGGACACGGCGCTGCACACTTTGGCGGTTTGCCCCGCCTGGGCAACGCAGCGCCGTGAGTTGATCGCGGTAGTCGAATTGGTTGCCCTCTCGCTCCCGGCCGTAGTTCAGTCTATGGTTCGTAGTGCATAGGTGGCAGGTCGTGGAACGCCGTCGCCTCCTTCTGTGAGAAAGTGATTTCCATCAAGGAGGCGGCGGAGTGGAAGAGGGAGCTTTTAAACCCTTTCCCCAACTGCAGTGCCGGGCGCCGGAGGGCGCGGGACGACCTCCAGCCACTCTGAGGTTTGACCTGGGGTTGGTGAGCTTCGTGGGCCTGCCCACCACCCATTCAGCACCAGGTCAGAGAGGCGGCGTGCGTGTTCCCACGCGCGCCTCTGTGTCGAGACCGTCTAGAAGGGGGTACTACTGTAAATCTCTCTACAAATCCTACTGGATTTGGAGAGAGATTTTTGCCTAAAAGGTAGGCCTCTTCGTGTAGTGGCCTGTCGTTTCATACGGCGGGTCGAAACCACGACGGGGTCGCAACCGCATGTGCAAGTAATTCGCGCGGCCCCGTCGATAGCCGTTTTGTCGAGGAACACCGTGGTAGGTTTAGTCGGTATTCCGGGAGGTCCATTATCATTTCAACATCCATCTTTCTTTTACCCCGGTGAGTCCGACAAAACCCCTCCGCCCGCCCCCGCGGAGGGTTATGCGTCAAAGCAATCCCCCAAATAAAAAAATATAAAAAGGGCCATAGGATAACATATTGATGCAATCTGGAGGGCAAAGGGCTACCCAGGTGTACACTTGCCACTCGTTGGTATATCACTCGTACGAATAAACAAACATCGTGATGACCGGTGCAGACTATGGGCTGTTAGCGGGTAACCTAACATCTGTACCATTAGTAATAATGTGGCTATACTATATTATATATTTGTATTATATTAATGCTGACTCATGTGATTTCACATTCATGCATACTACATTACTACTGTCTGCTGAACTTGTTATAAGTATGTTTTCATCGCGACTATGCGAGGTAGCTGAGTGCTACCAAACTCTTCGCACCAAACCTGTGATGTCTCGTCGTCTTGCCAGGGCTCTGACACAGATCACCTTATAGTCCTTAATGACAGATATATGGAAAACTCTCCTAAAAAAGGAATATTTAATTTATTGAGTACCACCAAAAACATCAGTCAGACGTTACAAATGAGACAGGCGTCTTTGACGTCGAGCCTATGGCGTCTTTAACGTAATGCAAAGATTGTTCTTAAGAAATTAAATAACATGAACTAATAGCAAATATGTATATATTATTATATAGCCGGATATTATATTTACTCTTGAGCCATAATTATGATAGATTTAGATAAATTATGTTATTCCATCACACAATAATTTTAAAAAGTTGTGGTTACCTATATAAAAGAATTGCAGTCCTAGTATAGTTATGGCCCAGCTTTGCTGTCGTTTAGTTAAGTAGTGCTTTTCTTTTCCTACTTCGTCCATTTCAATACCCATATATGAATACAATTATAACTTCCGACCGCTCTGTGGCTCGCTGACACCTCGCATGGCTTCAGTGGCGGATGCATGTGGCGGTGGTGGCGGCGCGGGGTGCGGCGCTGGCGGCTAAGTGCCAGGCGCCGGGCGCCGCGTGGAGAGTGTGTGTGTGGTGAGCGTGTGTGTGGTGTGTCGTGTGCAGGCGCTGAGCGGCGAGCACCAGAAGATGATCGAGGACGTGCCCGTCGAGGAGCAGCGCGTCATTCACTAGCGCGGCCGCCGCCGCCGCGTGACATGCGCCTCCACTGTTTATACCACAGAATCATATATTTCTGGTGCCTTTTACAAATATTGAGTGAGAATCTGCGGTGCCTATGTAGACCATGTATTCCCCGTGGTACAACCATTGATACAACTAGTTATACCACAGGGATATTTTTCCCGATGGACCAACCGTTTGATAGTAGAACTAAAAACATTCCATGTGGTACAACTATGACTCAATAGGTTAACGTGGATAAGAATATAAAACAAATAAAATACTAGTAAGATAAATTATTATTTATTTAGAGTTGTATAAATTAAGAAGGTTGCAAGACAATTTCTTACTGTCAATGGCATGTTGAACTAAATAAAATCAAAAACCTAACATAACTGATTCCCAGGGCTTAACTTCGGGGCACCTAGTCTTGGTAACTGCTGACCCGTCGTATCATAAGCTATTTTTTATTTTATGTCGTGGAAACTAAATTACCGGATACCCAACAGTCAATAAGGAGCCTCCTCTCCTCGTTGGCTGTTGGGTTTCCGGTAATTTATGATGGTAAGTGATAATACAGTTTCCACCTGGAGAGGTGGAAACTGTAAGGACGGCAGGGCATTTGTGATTCCTTGAGTGTCGCAGATGTTAATGGGCGGCGGTTGTCACTTACCATCGTGTAAACCGTATGCCCACTGCCCCCATACGATAAAAAACTAATAATGTTTGTAGAAATCAAATTAATCTTAATTTTTCTAAAATAAAACCAATGTCTATCATGTCATTGATTAATTCCATTTGGAAGTTGCGGATGAAATCATCATTCGCTAACATTTTTGGTTCTTGCCTTTCCTAAGACTTTTTTACCTTTTCAAGTTTATTACCGCTAAGCATGCAATTGCCTCTAAATGTTTCAGGAGTCGTATAAGGGTTACTGTGTTCTTATTGAGGCTTTTGCTGAGTTCAGAATGATAAGATTCAACCACATTATTACTACGGTGTCTCTCCGCAAAAACACTGATCAATTGGTTAACATTTTTGTTGCTTATCCAAGAGCGTTCAATATACAGTAAAAAATTTAACACTTTATTGGGACATTGGTTATCACATTCCGATTTTATATATTTCCAACCTTCTAAGATCTTGTCAGCTGGCAGCAATGGCAATACTGAACAGACACAATTCGCTTTTCAGGTTTGTTTTTTGTATGGCCAAATTCTTTACGTTTTCTCCAAATAGCTCTTGACCAATGATAGTAACACCCTCGTATTACCATGTCAGGAAATACTTCGGCCATAGCTTTACTTTACGGCCATAACTTTTTTTACAGCCGCAATTAAAAAGTCCGACTGATATTTTTTAGGTTTCCAATCAGGAAGTTAAGATTTGATTATATTTAATAATATTTCATATGTTTGGCTCTTTTTGTCAGTCAGTAAAACGTAAAACAGTGAAACTATACTGGTTGTGTTAAGCTGCCCATTTTTACATGTATCGTAAACAGCTGTACAAATGGAAAAGGTGCCGCCACCAAAAAATTCTGATATATTTGAAATAATTTGTCTTATTTCACAAGTGCAGAATACCATACTTCTAGACCCATTAAAAGAATAATCAGCTTAAAGAAATTGGTAATGCTGTATGGGAATTTCTACTTCATTAGCCGATTTATATACGGTTTTACTAACACCGGCTGCATTGTTTCTGGCATCATATAAATAATGTTTTACACTATTTAACGCAGGTAAATTCGTAACTAAATCAAATCCCGAATCTTTCAGACATTTTAGTGATTTTTTATAAATCCTTAGAATTGATTTAACAGATTTTATTATTTTCTGTTTCTTCTCGTCAATTTGTAAAGTGACATCATTACGAATAAAATTAGCTTTACAAGAATGATCACATTCTTTGATGATGTTATTGCTGCTCTGTTAACAAAGGACATACCTATGTACATGATTAATGCCTAGGTACGTCAAAAATTAATGACTTTCATATAAGTATTAACTGATAATTTATAAAATAAGTACTTACATTAATTGTTAATGACCCCCTGCATTTCTCTTTTTATCTATATATTAATACGTGAAGCAAAAACTTTGTGCCCTTTTTTAAGAAAATTGCGCGGACGGAGTATGGAAATTGGCACAGCTAAAGTTTATATGGAGAAGGAGGGACGAATCTTAATATTTATATAAAATATGCATTAGAAATACATTATATTAATGAAAAAACACTACACGCACACAACCATGCATTTGTCACACGCAGTTCACAACCATAGTTCTTCGTAACTATGGTTACATATATCAATAAAATAATTTGTTTGGCAAAGATAGGTAAATTAACCTGTATAGATCGAAATCTAAATGAAATGTAAAGGGTATAGTTCTAGACGATACTTAAAACTTAAATCAATTATGGTCGAATTTCGACCACTAGGCGACCGTTAGTATAAAGAACAACGCCAAAAAACAATTCTTATAATTGATAATTTTATGAAATTGCCTTCCTTTTGAATTAAGCACTTTTCCTCCTTTTCGGTTTACAAACTGCAATTCCGATATTTTTTAATTACACTTGAACAATCACAGAAAGTTTTATTAATAAATAAAATTTATAACTATGTATATATTGAAAATATTTGACACATAAAATAATTATATAGTAGATAATGAGGTGTAGAAGGTTGAAAATTCTTTGGTGAACCAAAGAATTATCTTCATTTAAATCCTCCTTATAACATATTTATGTCTGGGTTTACATGCAACTTATGTATATTTATAAATATGTATAAATAATAGTTGATAACCTTCTATCTAATTTTAGTTCTAGGATAGATTGGTAGTACCACTGGAAATAGGGTTGTACTATCAAGCGGTTGGTCTATCGGGGAAAAAAATCCCTGTGGTACAACCAGTTGTACCAGTGGTTGTACCACGGGGAATACACGATGTAGACGTAGGTATCCATCCGCCCTGTGGGCGCCCGCGGGCGGGCGGCAGGGCGGCGAGTGGCACGGCTGTGTGTTGCAGAGCCTCATGTCGGAGCACAACAAGCTGCTGGAGATCAAGCGGTGAGCGCCGGCGCCGTTTCGGTCCCGTCGCTGCGTCGTCGCGCTCACGTTGCGATCTCGTCCTACGCTTTACCTTTTTATACAATGTTACGAATTTTATATAATAAATAAAAATAATTTTATATTGTATATATGTGTAATGTAATTTGGTAATAAATATTATTTTATAAATATTGGATTTATTGTTTTACTTTCTATTACAAAAATACACTAAAACCTCAATCAGAATATTTTATAAGTAAGAATATATTTACAATTTTATATTACATGTAACAAAACATAACTAAACAGACAATGATCACAACCTACTCATTCTTTAAGGATTGTCACTTTACATTAATCAATCTCTTCCAGACATGGAGCTATACAAATAACAAGTTTAATGACGAAGGAACAATGTCTCCGCTTACACACATACCACTTAACATATTAATTTACACATTTATTTAACATATACTGTATAGTTAGGCGGACGCTGAGAGTTGCGCGGCGGCGCGCCAGCAGGCCGGCGAGCTGCAGCGGCGAGCCGAGCCCGTCGGCCACGCGCATGTGCGTCACGCCCACCTCGCGGATGTGTAGTTAGGCGGACGCATGTGCGCCACGCCCACCTCACGGATGTGTAGTTAGGCGGACGCATGTGCGCCACGCCCACCTCGCGGATGTGTAGTTAGGCGGACGCTGAGAGTTGCGCAGCGGCGCGGCAGCAGCGCGCCAGCAGGCCGGCGAGCTGCAGCGGCGAGCCGAGCCCGTCGGCCACGCGCATGTGCGTCACGCCCACCTCGCGGATGTGTAGTTAGGCGGACGCATGTGCGCCACGCCCACCTCACGGATGTGTAGTTAGGCGGACGCATGTGCGCCACGCCCACCTCGCGGATGTGTAGTTAGGCGGACGCTGAGAGTTGCGCAGCGGCGCGGCAGCAGCGCGCCAGCAGGCCGGCGAGCTGCAGCGGCGAGCCGAGCCCGTCGGCCACGCGCATGTGCGTCACGCCCACCTCGCGGATGTGTAGTTAGGCGGACGCATGTGCGCCACGCCCACCTCACGGATGTGTAGTTAGGCGGACGCATGTGCGCCACGCCCACCTCGCGGATGTGTAGTTAGGCGGACGCTGAGAGTTGCGCAGCGGCGCGGCAGCAGCGCGCCAGCAGGCCGGCGAGCTGCAGCGGCGAGCCGAGCCCGTCGGCCACGCGCATGTGCGTCACGCCCACCTCGCGGATGAACGCGAGCCGCACAGCCTCCGGCGCCTCCAGCGTCTTGCACACGCGAAACACGTTGCTCACGATGTCCTCCGCCGCGTAGCCCAGCTTACACAGCTTCGCGATCACCTGCGACACACACAACGCCAATTAAACATGGGTTAATGGTCGGCTCACCACTGGCACTGCGCCGAGTGTTGTGGGTTGGGTGCTAACCCTAGTGCGGGGTTACGTTGTCCTACTAAATCAGTAAGATAAGATATGGGAGAGGTAAGTATGTAAACCTTCAAAACTCTTACTTTAAACCCTGGCGAAACGCAGTAACAGTACTAACTACTCTTACCCCGGTTGTCTGCAAAAAGGGTGATATCCTTCCGGGTTTATTGTAGTTACCAAATAAACAGCGGTAACAGCAATCTCGTTCCATTATATAATATATAATAATAATCTGTTAAAGCTTACACACACACTAACTCACAAAAACTCTGTTCATAATTCATTAAACACACACTTTGAAATACCCATAACCCACATAAACAACAAAACACACACATCACATAATAACTAATTTATATTCTATCAACGGGCAATTATTTTTATTACGTAAATATTTCCTATTATCTTTTTAGAAAAATACTTATTTTATATATATGGGCAACATTTTAGAATATATGGAATACTAGCTTTTGCCCGCGACTTCGTCCGCGTGGAATAGTTACTTAGGGCAGATTTTTATTTTTTTCAAATACTTTTTTGCAAATAATAATATATAATAATAATTATTATTTATTTATTGATTACAGTGGTAAAACATGAATAAAGTCCATAAAGTACTTAATATAGGTAATATAATATGGGTGCATGTACTAGGATAAGCCTGTGCCACAGGTGTTAAGGGCACTTACAATATACTACTAGGAACTATGTTACATACAATTTATCATACTTATTATATAAATATATGCAAAAATATGCAAAGATTATAATTATTATCATGGAACTTGTTATTACTTATTTAACAACAATCAACTAATCTTCAGTATCCTTATAATTTAAAGTTTGTAGGTACCGACAGACTATCCGCTTAGATCTCACTTATCTTAGGTCATATATATAGCTGTTTGTTTATTTATCTTGTTATAAAGAAAAGGCCCTAAAAATGCATAAAATCTATTTGTTAAAACAAACTTTTATTAAAACAAAATTTAGGAAATGTCAATGCGCGTTGGCCGAAATGTATAATTACTGTTTTATTAATATTTATTTTCAAATTATTGTTATCCAGCCATTCGATTGTTTTATTTAACGTATTGTTTACATCAACTTCATATAAATCTCGATGGCGACAAGTTATAGTGATCGTACTGTCATCTGCGAATAATGTCATAGGATGATTAATAGATCTCGGTAAATCATTGATATAAAGCGTAAAGAGAGAAGGTCCTAGTACACTTCCTTGAGGTACACCATAGATAACAGTACGTTCTTCAGATAAGAATACTTCCTCTCGTTTCGAGTCACCATTAATCCTACTTATTTCCGTTACTTGCTTTCTACCGTGTAAGTAAGATTGAAAGAGTTTTTGAATATTTCCTCGAATACCGTAAGTCTCAAGCTTTTGTAATAGTATATCATGTTTTACGTAATCGAATGCCTGCAACATGTCACAAAAAATAGCACAGACTGGATTATTTCTATCTATATTTGTCATAACTGTGTATAAAAAGTCGTAAATTGCCACATTAATAGTTTTGTTTTTTCTAAATCCTTTTTGTTCGTTACAGAGTATGCTATGTTTTTCTATAAACGTATTAAGCTCTTTATAAATATAGGATTCAAATATTTTGGAAAATATTGAAATTAGAGATATTGGCCTGTAGTTTTCTTTAAATTCTTTATCAGATTTTTTATGTAATGGCTTTACTATAGACTTTTTTAAAACATCAGGAAACGTACCTTCACAAATGCTTAAATTAATTATGTGAGCTAATGGTTTAGAAATCTCTTTCGCTACTGCTTTAATAATTTTTGTTTGTATACCGTCGTATCCTGTGCTGTGTGTATTATATTAAGGCTTGCAATTATTTTTAGTACGTCCTGTGGTAAAAACGGGGCCATAAACATGGAGTTTTTCCTGTTTAAAATGTGTTTTGTGACTTTAGTCCCTGAATTAATTTTAGGCTGAATTTTATCAATATAGTAGTTGTTAAATAAATTTGCAATATGTTTTGGATCTACAATAGCAGTGTCATTTTCTTGAATTGATTTAATATAGTTCTTTGGTATATTTAACTTGTTTTGATTAATTATTTGCCAAGTAGCTTTCGACTTATTTCTAGATGTTGTTATTTTGTGATTGTTTTGTGCGCGTTGAGTTAACTGTATGATTTTTCTATATAGCTTAGAATAATTCTTAAAACGGTCCTTATTTTGTTGAGTTGGTTTTAATCGAGCCTGCCACAATAATTGGCGTTTCTTTATGCTGCAATTCCTTATACCGCGCGATATCCATTTCTGCTTTTTAAATAGAGTTTCAGGAAAACACTGCCTATATAAAAATGAAAATACGTCAATAAATACGTTATATGCCACATTGGTTTTATTGGCTTCAAAAACCTCTGAAAAAGTCAAAACTAAACGATATAAATTTGTTAATATGTTTATTATTATAGTCTCGTTTAAGGGTTCGCCATTGATTTATACTACTAATTATATTAATAGGACACTTAAGTATCTGCGCCGTGTGGTCAGATAACGCTAATTCGAACACTAACGCGCTACACGACTTGTTAAAGTTATGCGCAAAATTGTCAATGCATGTCTTAAGGCGAGTTGGTTGATAAAGTGCAAGATTCAAATTATAATTTAACAATAAATTTTCAAATTCAATACATTGATTGTTTCTTTTTAAAACGTCAATATCAAAGTCTCCCGCTAAAACTATATTTTTATAGCATTTTTGTACTATAATACGTAATATCATTTCCAATTTATCCATACACTCATGAAAATTATTAGGATTTGGTACTCTATATATACAAACGAAAACCATTCTGTAGTTAGGAAGTTCGATGGCGCAACATTCAAAAACACCAGTTGTGGATATTTTGGCTATTTTAGGTAATTCTCTCCGTTGATGTCCGTTTCTAACTAAGATACATGCTCCACCTCTCTTGCTCTCTTTCCGACAGAAGCAGGCAGCCAAGCAGTAATTGTGTATGTTAAGATGTTTTTCATAACTTGCCATCATGAAGTGTTCCGTAATGAATAAAATATCTTCTCGTATATTTTTTTCTGTTAACTCTTGTAGGCAGACCGTAAGCGCGTTGGACTTCGTTAGTAATCCTGCAATATTCTGGTGCATGATATATATATATAATTAGTCAAGAAAAACTTGTGGTTTGGTTCATTATACACTTGTTTATCTTTCTGGTTGAACTCCATGTCAATGTTTTGTGTGATGTCAGTAGTCAAGTCCAATAAATCTTTAAAAATAGTACATAGTCCATAATTATTTATAGCGCCTGAATATGTATTAAACATGGTGTAGTCATATTGTAGATTGAGATTACTGTCTACAAGAAATGCATGTCTGTGTGTCAATACATCCAGGTAGAGAAGGTTATTAAATGTTTCCACTCTACAGTTGAATAAGCTAGTATCAAAGGGATATTTATAGGTCGGCAAACATATAATAATATTAGTATGTTGTACAGCTTGTATTGTACTTCTTAGGTGGAATATAATATCATAATAGTTGCCGGTTCTTTTAAAGTCTTCTTCTCCCAGGAATATCACACAGAAGTCGTTCATAGTATAATTCTTTAACTTCGTGTTCAGTCCGATAAGGAGCTCTTCTGTATTTCCATGAGGCTTCAAGTAGTGACATAGTTTGTACTTATCTTTAAATGTATATTCAGCAGCGGATAGCATGTTGTTATTTTTATTACTGCTCATTATACATATTTTAGGTTTTACCACACAGTTTGAGTGTAACTTTGAATTGTGATTGTTTACTTTATTATTATTAGGTCCTTTTGGTTTTTGTACTTGTGGAGTTGAGCAGTTAGTTAGACAGTCCGTTTCCTTTAATGGTTGGTTGTGTAATTGAGATATATTGTTTGCTTTCAGTGTTTTCGAACGACGTTTTTTCCTTCCTGATTTTGGTGTCAGTGTACTTTCAGACGTTCCTACTGTTTTATGAACCTCTATTACAAGTTTACATTTTCCTAATTCATGTTTTAAATTAGTATTCTCTAAATTTAAATTCTCTATCTCTTGATTTGCGCTTAATAGTTCTTCCTGCAATTGCTTTATTTTTTCATACAAGTCTTTATTATTTTGCGTTTCATTTACTGAGGTATTTGGCATGCTTAACATTGTCGTATCGAAGAGTGATCCATTCGAAGATATGTCACAAAGTGAACTTGATCGTTGTGGTTTTCTATAGGATATATTATCTATTTGCTGGTGGTCATGCTCCATTGTGTTAACGACGTTTTGTTGTAGACGTTGGTTAATTTTATTTGTAGAATGTTATTTACATTACAAAAAGTGTACGAGAAAGCGGGGTTTGAACCGCCCGCTCTAGTCGTCAGTTCAAAGCGGCGACCTTCTACGCGGCGCTACAGACACGATAGTTAAAGTTGCAAAATTGTTGATTACAATCGTCGGACGTGCGTAGGAGTCAGCGGGCGGTGGTAGGAGTAGTGCGGGGAGTATCGAGCGCTCCGCGGGTTGCCGTAGGTCAGGGACATTAACAGAAAACAGTATTTTTTAAACGTTTAACTGATTTTTATAACTGTTTTTGTCAATAATTACAGTTCACATAGACATATCACAATTTAAATTTCACATTTAGAAGTTCACATAGACATATCACAATTTAAATTTCACATTTAGATAATTCACTGTTCTGATTACATGTTTTTCACAAAGTTATTCACAAACGATAACTTTTAACAACACTTATGATTTAAAAATTGAGAGAGCACAAAATAACGTTCTGCCTTTGACAAGGTAAGACAAAAGATTGACTGATTAGAGTTATTAAACGGTCTTGCGGAATATTGTTCCATTCTTGTGAAATCGCTGTTCTTAGGGCTGCCACTGTTGTGGGCACAGGATTTCTCGCATATACAGCTTTTTTTAAACTTTCCCAAACATGCTCAATGGGATTAAGATCCGGGCTGCGTGCTGGCCAATTCATGGTACGCATCCCAGCCTCTTCGCAATATTGTCGAACTTGTGCAGCGGCGTGGGGTCGGGCATTATCTTGCATTAGAGTAAAATTTTCGCCTATTAATCCCATGTAAGGTACCACGTGAGCTTCTAAAACCTCTGTTATATAGCGTTGTGCCGTTAAACCACCTCTTCTAATGTTTTGACGAACCATGTCGATGAACACAAGTTCCGTTCGCCCGATCATCGAAATGCCACCCCACACCATACACGAACCGCCTCCAATAGAAACACGCTCCTCATTGCAACTTTGAGCATATCTCTCCTCACGTCGACGATAGACTCTTCTGCGACCGTCTGCACCATTTAAACATGTCCTACGCTCATCGGTGAACAATATGGAGGCCCATTGCTCTTCAGTCCAATTAAGATGTTCACGCGCAAATCTTAAACGAGCTTGTCTGTGAGCTGCAGACAGCTTTGGACCATTTGCTGGTCTAAATGGGGTGATTGCCGCTTCCTTAAGCCTCCTTCTTATTGTTCGTGTACTCACGTTTACTCAACGCACTTCATTCAGCTCTGTTTTGGTGTTTACTAATGTGCGTAAACGATTTCGTAAGGAAGTTGAAACAATAAATCGGTCGTCACGACGGGTAGTTGCTCGAGTTCTGCCGGTACCGGATTTCCTTTTGTAAAAACCTGTCTCTACAAACCTTCGGTATACTCTAGAAACCATAGACTGGTTTAAATTTAAATTTCTAGCAATCGTTCGTTGATCCAAGCCTTTCCGCACGAATGCCACAATTTGAGCGGCTTGTTGGGACGAAGTATCCATATTTATGGTTACGAAAGTTTTGTTGAGTTTAAAAGACTAATAATCAATACTATTGGTAACAATAATTTAAAAGGCAAATGAAAAAAAAGAACAAAAATAATTAATTTAAAACTTTAATCTAATAACACACGAATTTGAGACTGCATAAATTTTATTTTCTAGGCTATAATTTTATCTATCACCGCAGTTCTATTTTAAATATTGTTTTATTTATGAATAATGGACAGTCTCGACATTTTCCTTTAGTTTGATCTTAAAAGTTTGCATACTTATCAAAAATATTAATTCGGAAGTAATCCTGAAGTTTGATGCAGTTTATGAGTCCGTCAGTGTAGATAATATTGCAATAGCCGATAGTACCGCCTGTGACATAGAAAATATTTGTGCTGACATGCTTTATCCTATTAACAAGTCTTTAAATTTGATTGTCCAAAATATTCGAAGTATACATTGTAATATGCCATACTATGAAACATTCTACCACATAATATTCTACCATATACACACAACACCATCTAGCCCAAACTAAGCAGAGCTTGTACTATGGGTACTAGACAATGGATAAACATACATATATACTTTTTTTTTTTGTAAATACATACATATTATACATAGAAACATAGAAACACCCAGACCAAGACAAACATCCATGTTCGCGCACACAAATGTTTGACTTGTGCGGGAATCGAACCCGCGACCTTAGGCGTGGCAGTCGGTTACACTAACCACTACGCCATCGAGTCGTCAACATACATTATTGCATATATCCAACATCCACTGGGATCTACTTATCCTGACCGAATGCTGGTTACACAAAAATGAGTATATACTGGAGATGGAGAGCTATAACCATGCTTGTACCAAAAATAATAAAACACAAAATGAGGGCGTTGTGGTATACTTCAAATCTACCCCCAAATACA
This sequence comes from Catocala fraxini, assembly GCA_930367265.1. Classification (NCBI taxonomy): domain Eukaryota; kingdom Metazoa; phylum Arthropoda; class Insecta; order Lepidoptera; family Erebidae; genus Catocala; species Catocala fraxini. Next base: position 23,051,118 of record OV884045.1, read on the forward strand.
TTATAACATAACCACCTCTTGTTGATGCTAATTGTCTTATGATAAAGGTTAATAGTAATACCGTTATTTTTGCTATATATCGTCCCCCTGCCGAAAAATAAACCAAATTCTAGAATCGATAGATAATACACTCCTTAAACTAGCATCTACACATACAATAAAACTGTCAATATCACGTGTCTGTACATTTAAGAATTTTGCGAAACAAATTATTTAGTGGCGCGCTCGCTCGTCATTAACTAAACACATTTCAATCATTTAAAAACAAGTCTGTCTGTCTATTTGTTTGTTTTCGCATCACGCCTGAAGTACAAAGTTAATACGATAGACTCAGTAAGAACACTATAAAGAATATCCTCAAGTAACATTTAGTCCTTATTTCATTAAAATCGGTCTTCTCTATCAAAAGTTATGAATTTTGAAGTCAAATTAAAGTTTAATGTAGTCGATGTGATCGTACTGTACTAGATCCGCCGTAATGGTTTACAAATAAGGTTGAGATTTGCTTAAATTTAAGTTCATAGATTGTGATAATAGAAGCGATAGCTCAGTGGGGAGACCAACAGACTGCAATGCAGAGTCTCGGGTTCGAACCCACGTCGCGCACCTCTGACTTTCGAAGTTATATGACTTTTCGGAATTATGTGCGTATTGATTGACAATTATCGCCTGCTCCGTACCTCGTCGAGCACGTTAAGCCGTCGGTCCCGGCTGCCATGAACATCTATGGCAGTCGTTATTGAGAAAGTCAGTACCCTCTAATATTCTGACACTGGTCTAGCCTTAGGGTATCGTTAGCCTTCGGGTTGCGGAGGTCAGGTGGCAGCCACTCCGTGTAAAAACTGATATCCAGTCAAATCCGGTTAGACCAGAAAAGCCGACCCCAAGTGACTTGGGAATAATAAAGGCTAAGAGAGAAGAAGAAGATGTAATTACAGATCAGGATCGTATATAGAAAGCCAGTAATACGAAAAGAATGTAAATTTCTTAACTTTTGTTATAATAATAAATAATAACACGTATAGGCTTAAAAAAATTGCAATAATATAACTCAAAGTACCAACATTTTACCTATAAAGTTCGCTATATGGCGTGCGCTGGGAAAAAAGATTGATGATACATAAAAATCATGTACTACATGATTAAAGTATTCATTACTACCATGGACAATTGTTTATTGATCCATGACACTGAGACAATGTTTACTGTAACTGACAACGACATCTCTTAGTGTTACGACGAAACGTCGATAGATGACGTAGTGCATATGGCGTCATTTTCTGAATCGCGGTGTTAAGATTCTCCGGCGCAGTATGACAACGGAACACGATTATTCTCAATCAGTGCGAGCTTAAAGTCTTTGTAGTTGTATATCTTTGAGTTAGAATAATTTGTTTCGAAAATAATATTTCGTTCGTTTCCCTTGATATGTGTTTTACCGAGTTGGACCTTGAACCATTACTATGAATGGTAGACGTCAACGACGCCGTTAATTTTCTTATTACTACCCCAAATAAAAGGCTAACAGTTGCACCAAAATTACAAATAATCCCAAGCGTCAGCAAATAGGAAAGTTTAAATTTTTTTGGAATTGCTATTATTTTAAAGATCGACTCTTGTTTATCATAAAACATATATTTTATTTGAAAATACAAGTATCTTCGATAAGAAAATATACTAAAATAGAAGAATATTATTTTTCCCGCTAAACACTCTCACAGCTGTCACGTGACTACATACGTCACTAACGGCTAGAGATTGTCCGCGACTCATTCGAATTTGTCGAATTTATGTGTTATCTTCATATAAAAGTGAATACAAACAATCAAAATGAACACAAAGTTTTACTAATGCTGTGCAGTGTTCATGTGTAATATAAACAGTACTACACCGGAAAAATTGTTTATTCACGTATGATAGAAGATCATATATCATGAGATAAGCAAATCAGAAGAAAGTGGTTAAGACTTGCTAAAAGAGATATAGCAGCATTAACAACAATAAGTACCGCCTATTTTTGCGAGGATCACTTCGATCGCTGTAAGTTTTGATTACCTATATACAAAATATCAGAGTATCTATATAAATTGGTCTATGAATACATATTATCTTTTTATTTAACCTATCCTATAATAATTCTCATTTCAGCTGAAAAATATTATTATTATTTCATTATTTTATGCACATAACCTAACTTTGTAAACAGTGATTTAAACGAAGTTCTAAACACGATAAAATAGATATAAAAGGTATAGAATCATCTATTACTTGACTATTATATAAGTGTTAATTGATAGTTAAATATTTAGTATCGAACGTAGAACTGTACTTACAAACATGTTTTCACGTTCCTGAATTCTGCAGCACAAAAGTCGTTGGTTCTTGCAAAGAAGTTTGCCACCATCAAAGAATCTATCTTTGGTAAGTTGGGACTATTTCCTTTGATGAATCCAGTTTCCATCGTGGTATTAATATTAAGTAATTCACAGTTATTTCGTCGGTATGAACACAAACCAAGAAAAAACAGAGAAATAAACAGCCTTTGCGGCTTTTTTAGCGGTTAATGACGTAATGTGCTCTTATTGGCGTTTGCAGTCACGTGACAATAGATGATAAATCTAGCTTTTAAAATTAATTTTAATAAATACAATATTATCCTTGTGGTGACGGAGTAAGAATACTAAATGTCACCAACCCATTTCATCCCGTAGGTGTCGTAAGAGCCGACAAAGGGAGCACATTAAGCAGACAACAACTCTGCAAAGAGAGGGAAAACTCGAAACAAACCCTATACCAACCCGTCTGGCCAGCGTGGTATAGTAGGCTAAAATCCTCTCATGAACAGAAAACCACAAAAATGGCCACCAGTTCCCGGCAGTCCCGCTATTCCTAGCCACGGCAGCGGTCGCGGTAACGGCGGGATAGGGGGTGCGAAGAATCTCCGGGCTACGGAAGACTGCCAAAAACAAATACACCTGGCGACGTATAACGGCAGGTTACTTCGGCTCAACCAACACCTCACCGAACTCGAGGTAGAACTAAGTCGCATTAACTGGCATATATTGGGGTTGTCTGAGGTCCGAAGACAGGGGGAGGACACGATAACCCTTGAGTCAGGCGACTTGTTCTACTTTCGAGAAGGTGATCGGCTCTCCCAGGGTGTTGACGGTTTCCTGGTCAATAAGGCCCTCGTAAGCAGCGTTGTGGTAGTCAGTAGTGTGTCGACACGGGTAGCGTACCTTGTACTAAAGGTCACCGCTAGGTATAACCTGAAGGTGATACAGGTATATGCGCCGACCTCGACTCACTCTGACGAGACAGTCGAGGCCATGTACGAAGATATTGCAAAAGCAATACATGGTACGGCCAAGGCTCACTACAACGTTGTGATGGGGGACTTTAATGCCAAAGTGGGAGTACAAGAACGCGGCGAAACGATACTCGGACTCCACGGCCTGGGGCGAAGGAATAACAGGGGGCAAATGCTAGTCAACTTTCTAGAATTGCAGGGGCTCTTCTTAATGAATTCATTCTTTAAGAAGAAGCCTCAACGAAAGTGGACTTGGCAAAGCCCCGATACTGTGACAAGGAACGAAATAGATTTTATCATTACGGATCGGAAGCATATATTTAGAGATGTCTCCGTGATCAATAGGTTCAATACCGGCAGCGATCACCGACTTGGCCGAGACACTCTAAATAGATAGATAGACTTCAAAGTAGAGAGGGTTCAAATGGTAAAATCTACTCTGCGTCCTACACCGCTCCAAAAAGTTTCAATTGGAACTTCAAAGTCGCTTCGATTCGCTGGAAACCACAGGCAATGTTGATAAGAAAACCGACACAGTGGTCAGAACGCTACAAGAGCTGTCTCGGAGATGGATGCCCGCAAAGTGTAAGAACAGGGAGTCTAAGCTCTCGCTCGAGACTCTCGAACTTATGAGGGAGTGACGAGAAATGCCATTCAGAGTCGTCTTCGTCAGATAGGAGAGTCTTGAACCTACGCATACGAAAGCTGATGCGACGTGACCTACGTCGCTCTAACTCTCGCCTCATCGAGGCAGCGATTGAGCGAAATAGAGGGTCAAAGGTTTTCGCTCAGCAGTTAGGGAGACCCCATCTGACGAAACTCAAGACTACCGATCGCAGAGTCTAGGTTCTACGGATGGCAGAGACCGGATGTTGTGGCGTAAAATGAGAGAGGCCTATGTCCAGCAGTGGACTGCGGTGGGCTGATTGATTGAAATACAATATGATATATTAAATTAAAAAAATGTGAGTTTTTGATATTCTAATAATAAAAACTATAATAAAATTAACACGAAACATGAATTTGTGATTAGTGTCAACATCCCTATTCTAAAACCTTCTATTACACAAGGCATGCTAAGGTGCATAAGGAATAGGGATAAAGCCAGGTTGTATCAAATCGGCTAGACCCCTTGGCGCTGCGTAGAGATGTAGCCTCGCAATGCTTCTTCTATAAATTCATTACTATGAGAAGTGCTTCAAGGAATTGTTCGGACTGATCCCTGCCGCCTCTTTTCGCCATCATCCTACGCGACAGAATTTCTATTCCCATCATTTAGATGATTGGCAGTCCACTACTTTGCGTTTTCCTAGAAATTTTCTGCCTCGCACAACTAAACTGTGGAATGAACTGTCGCCTGCGGTATATCCGGACCAATCTGACATACAAACCTTCAAGAAAAGAGAGTACTCCTTTTTAAAAGGCCGGCAGCGCACTTCTAACTCCTCTGGTGTTGCGGGTGTCCTTGGGCGGCGGTAATCGCTTACCATCAGGCGATCCGTCTGGTCGTTTGCCCCCTATCACATAAAAAAAAAACTACCTGCGAAAACAAAATAGTATCCAAAAAACGAAACTTACAAATTAACTTATACCCGCTATCGTAATTTCTGTAATTTGATGATAAAAATGCTAAAAAAGAGTATGGAAAGTATTAAATCAACCAAACTAAACACAATACTAAAAAACTTTGGAATGTCATAAAAAATATTACACATAGAACTAAAACTAAATCCCAAGCGTCAGATTTGATTGCTAACGGCAACCCTATAGAGTCAGCTAATTCAGTGATTCGACATTTTGTAAATATCGGAAAAATCCTGACAGACAACTTACGGAGACCCAACTCAACTTATTGTCCCCTTTTGTCTGATATGCCAAATAAGTCACAATCGTTTGTTCTTTCTCGGACAAAACAGATTGATCGACTTTTTTAAATAATTGTTCTATAGGTTTAGTCTGCATTTCTAACAGCTTCATCAAAAGATATAGAAATATTCTGGTTGAACTGCATCTGTAATTTGGCATTTTCAACGGGAGTCTTCCCAAAAGCATTCAAGCGAGCACTTATCTATCCTATTCATAAAGGTGGCGACAGAAACTGTGTTAACAACTATCGACCCATAAAAATTCTACCTGCCTTATCAAAGATTATTGAAAAATTGTCAACAAAAGACTTTCTAACTACCTAGAAAAGAAAAGTCTTTTATATAACTCACAATTCGGTTTTCGAAAGAACAAGTCAACTGATAACGCAGTCCATGAACTTACCAGCACCAAAGTTACCAGTATAGACGAAAAGAGAAAAGTAATCGCAATATTCTTAAAGTGTTCTCGAAGTGTCGCCGGTCTGCACTGACTGGCCCCCACATAAGATACATAATGGGGTCGGCTTTTCTGGTCTAACCGGATTTGACTAGATATCAGTTTTTACACGGAGGGGCTGCCACCTGACCTCCGCAACCCGAAGGCTAACGATACCTTAAGGCTAGACCAGTGTAAGGATATTATAGCGCACTGACTTTCCAATAACGACTGCCATAGATGTTCATGGCAGCCGGGACCGACGGCTTAACGTGCTCTCCGAGGCACGGAGCAGGCGATAATTGTCAATCAATACGCACATAATTTCGAAAAGTCATATAACTTCCGAAAGTCAGAGGTGCGCGACGTAGGTCCGAACCCGAGACCCTCTGCATTGCAGTCTGTTGGTGTCCCCACTGAGCTATCGCTGCTTCAAGCCGACCCCAAGTGATTTGGGAATAATAAAGGCTAAGAGATATATTTCCGGTAGTTATTCATCTTAATAACTTCGTCCATAATTGCACAAACAAACTCTTCGGTTTCTCTAAAGAGGTCACCGAAGCGTAGCCAGTTCACGGAAGCGAGAAGGTCTACATCAGGCCCACATAGGGCCTGGTAGAAACTATCGTGAAGCTATTTGCTCTGCCATACACACTTGCGGTCGTCAATGCTCAGTACTACAGGCATGTGCCAGTTCTCTTTAGCTAGATTAAGCGGATTGAGTCCGTTATCCACTGCAATAACATCATGATGCATACCCACGTTCGCCTGAAGGAAATACTCTCTAAGATTGCACACCTCACGGTTATGGAGGGTTTTGGTATTTAGAAAACCTCTACCTATAGACATAGATAGATATATAATAGACATTTCTGCGGGATGTACAACCTCTTCACAGACGAACGAGGATGATGCATTCGGTATGCCGTCAACAGTGTACGGACCTTCCTGTCCAGGGCGTCTAACTCAGTCTGAGTCCACTTGAGTATGCCAAAGGAGTATAAAAGAAGCGGCATGACCTAACCGTTAAAAGCACGCATCTTGTCGCCGCCTGATAAAAGACTGTTAAGTACTTTTCTCAGACGACCAAAGAAGCGCTCCTTCAACGATTGCTTCATGTCCGCATCATTTATAGCTAAGGCTTGTGACATAACCAAGAATTTGTAGGTATCAGTAATGAGAAGCGATCTTAGGTTAATGGAATCTGAAAGTTAAATGCTCTCAGATTCCACCATCCTCCCTTGCTTTACATGTATGACTGCACATTTATCCACACCAAACTCAATGTTGATAAATTTACTAAAGCAATCAGTTACTCTTAGCAAGTCTATCAAATGTGAATCAGTGCGGGCAAACAGCTTTAAATCATCCGTGTATAGCAAGTGTGATACGATTTGACCGCCTCTCCTTAACCTGTAACCTAGCCCTGAACCCTCTAATAATGTGCTGAGAGGGTTCAACGCTAGGCAAAACCAAAGAGGACTCAGACTGTCGCCCTGAAATATACCTCGCTTAATCTTTATTAGGTCGCTGTTCGCTCTGACGACACCCTATATAGTAAAAAAGCCGTTTTCTACTGCCCCATACACAACTTCAATAAGGTGCATAGAGTTGTATTTACTTTATACAGCTCCAGCACCCTCAAGATCCATGTATGCAGCACAGAATCATACGCTTTATTGTAATCTATCCAACATGTCGCCAGACCCCTGCGATTACGGCGAACCTGTTGGCTAATGGCCATATCAATGAGGAGGAGTTCCTTCGTACCACGAGCCCCCTTCCTACAACCATTCTGAGAGGCCGACATAATAGAATTGATTTCAATATGTTTCGAAATTTTGGCTCTCAGAATAGACGTAAGAAGCTTATAGAGCGGTGGTAAACAGGTGATCGGTCTATAATTTCCAGGCTCGTGAGTACTACCTGCTTTGTGGAGCAGGTGCGTAACTCCTGTGGTCATAAAATCTGGCAACGACCCAGATTCTACGGCTGATTGAAACTTCGATGCCAAGCGAGCATGCGAACTACGTAGCCACTTCAGCCAGAAGTTATGCCGCCCGTTCAGATCTGGAGACTTCCAATTTGATAAAGAATGGACTGCGCTAGTAACATCCTGGCCTTCAATGACTACGTCTTTCATCTCTGGAATTTGTTCAGCCGCTCGCTCGACATCACGGATTCAATCGCCCTCTGTGTGGCCCATGAGCACCGACCAGATGCTACGCCAAAAGGTGTTTGTGGTATCAGCATCTGGTAGCCACACATTGATCCGATTGTTCCCAGCTTCACACTAAACACATCTCTGGTCTCTTTGAAATATGCAATTCACGGTATACCGGTACACGCGATTTTTGTATCTGCGCAAACGTTTTGCCCATGCATAAACTTGCTGCTTTTTTATTATTATTATTATTTATGTAAGGCTTAGATTAGTATGAGTATGGTAATACAATGGCGGCATACCTTGTAGGCGTCATGGATGTCGTTGCGCATGCAGGCGGCCAGCATGGAGCGCACCAGCATGGGGTGCGGCTCATCGCACACCTTGAACACGAGGTCGGCGCTCACGTGCGCGAAGCCCTGCGCCGTCGCCTGCAGGTTGTTGAGCGCCGCGCGCAGGTCGCCCTGCGCCGTGAACACCACCGCCGACACGCCCTCCTCCGTGTACGACAGCTGCTCGCGCGAGCACACCTCCAGCACCTGCAGCCGGCGAAACAACACGACCTGGTTAGCCTGAATAGTTATTGTATACACCCCAACAGGCTTCACACACTTTTACTTGCTAAATGAGTACCTACTGTTTAAATTAGTTTAAAGAAATGCAAATGGTGATCTCACATGCACTTTCTTCTAATTGAAAGCAGTAAGTACAAAAAATGTTAGGCACCTTAGCGAGAATCTGCGCGTCAGTAAGGCGCGAGTAGCGCAACACAGCACAGCGCGACTGGATAGGTTCAATGATCTTCTCAGAGTTGTTTGCAGCGAGTGCAAAGCGTGTGGTGTGCGAGTACAACTCCATGGTACGGCGCAGAGCCTGCTGTGCACCCTCTGTCATGCTGTCAGCCTCATCCAGTATGACCATCTTGTGTCGCCCGGAGGGCAGAGTCACCTGCAGATTTACATATGAAACATTTCATTTTGAAGAACATTATCACTAATGCCTGTCATGTGCCAAAAGTTAGACTGCCATATTGCCTGCGCTAATTAAAAAGATGTTATGCTATGTTTTTAAAAGCACTTAACATCCTTTTAATAAGTGGATGGCAGCTTAGCCTGTGGCCAGGCAACAATAGAAGTATAAGAACAGTTGGTTTTTATTTCATTGAATGGCACATGGCTCAAATTAGGTGTGTTGTCTTCTCCAGTATGGAACAAATAAAAACTTAATGTCATGAGGTATTTTCCAAGCACTTAACCTATTGAGTTGCAGCAGCACAGTGGTGGCCAGACATTATTGGTTTTGAATTATGTCTGGCATTCTAACAGTTGACATGTTAAACAAAAGCCAACAAATACTCCAACCGAAAACAATAATTTATGGATGCCACTAATCTTTGTTTTGTCTGTACTTGAACCTACGAGGCACATCAATGATGAGTTAGAATTTAAGGTCGCTCAACTCAAATGGCAAAGTCTATCCTCCTATTACAGAAGAACAGAATACTTGAAATTTCGTGTTGTAATCATAATCATGTATTTTGTAATGAATTGTGAAAATATATAAAGAGTAATATAATTTTATTGGTTGTCATGGAACCTTTTGTTGCGCGAACATCTTGATTTTATTTCGCACGACATCAATGCCCCGGTCGTTGGACGCGTTCAGCTCCAACACAGCGTCACGAAACGCCGCGCCCAGCAGAGCGCGTGCCAGGCACAGTATAGTGGTTGTTTTGCCCACGCCTGGTGGGCCGGCTATAATTATATTAGGTGCATTGCCTGTGCGTGCGAACACGGCCAGGCGAGACACCGTGTCTTCATTGCCCACTATATCACTGAACGTCACCGGCCGGTACTTCTCTATCCACGGCAAGTGCGACACAGGTTTACTCGTGCCGCTCGCTCCCGCGCTGGATTTCGACGTCTTCAGTGGAGCTTCGTCCACTTCCATTATGGAAATATCTTCTTTACTCATTATGTTTTAAGTATTTACTATACAAACTGAACACAACAAAATATTCTTGGCGCGAGAAACCAAATAGAATTGTCAACTGTCAGATTGTAACTGTCAAGTGTGAAGTGTCAGTTCAACAGTTGACAGGTTACGCATATTGAAGATGTCTATTATAATTGATCCCAGCCAGCTTTGATCTAAATTCATTCTAATAACAGCTGATAAAGTCTATAAGCCATGGATTGACTGAGCCACTGCTAACCCAGTTTCAACTAAAATGCTTAACTGATTTATCCCCTGGGATTAAATCTATTTTAAAAACACTTATCCATGAAAAATATTGAACATATTGTGAATGATGCTGTTGTATTCTTTTCTTTTCATATGACACACACATAATCATACTCTGTTTCAATTTCAAATACGAAGTCCCTTTTGACAGTTCATAGCACGTAACTCCGCAGTTTGCACATTTCATATAAATTGCTAAAATAAACAATGATTAGGTACTTATGGTACTCAAGACTATTTAAAAATAATTATGTAATTGTTTCACAAAGATTATCAACTAATAATTTCTATTGATTATATTAGTCTAAAATAATTTCAACATCAAAATAAAATAACATTCAATTATATTACCATGGTTACGCACTTAGATAATTTCTTTACTTTCTGTCGTAGTGGCGCGACAAGATGAATCTGCAATAAAATTGTACTAATTCGAGGTAAGAATCCTCCACCAAACACCGTTTGTCTCTCATGTACATTCCGGTCACATTCCATCAACACATGGTATTATGTCATCAATCACTCCACAAACCTCACAATTGGGGGAGGTACTTATACCCATCAAGAATTTAAACTTGTTGCACGGGATGTGACCAGAACGCATCCTTAACAAAGCTACTACATGTCACCGATCTATCTCTCCTCTGACTTGCGGTTCTAACCATGGGGAACGAAGTGGTTCAGCTTGTAAGGTTTTATACCAAATTCCTTTTAAACTTTATCTTTCGTTATAATATTCATACCACTGTTCTCTGTACAATTTTTTGACATGACTAAACCACTGTTTATAACTGTATACATGGAAACGGTATACCTTCGTAAGATGCTTGTTGGGCTGCTACATCTGCTTCTTCGTTACCCATGATTCCGATGTGAGAAGGTATCCACTGTATAGTGATAGTTTTATTTAAGGCCTGTATTTTATTGTTATATATAAAGATATAGCTATCAAATGTCCTCGAAGACTCAAGGGAACCCGAGCCAAATGTTACAGACTGTTCTTTAAATCCAAAAAAACAACAGAGTTTTGTTGATTTATACTCAATGAGTATAGCAATGCTTCCGAAATCGCTACGAGTTCACAATGCATTATAGAAATAATATAATTAATTTTGAATTTTACTTTAGTGTTAAGTTGAGGATAAAAAAAAAGCAGCTCCTATATCTAGGTCGACCTTAGACCCATCTGTAAATATTTTATAGTGTCGAATAAACTTATCAATTATTATTTTTACACAAAGTACTATTGAGATTCGTTACATTATACAGTCTTTTGGCGCAATTTAAACCTACTATTTCAGTACAAACAACCTTCCTTAGATCTATGTTGGTAATCCAGGTGTCTAACGAATAAATGTGCAATATTGGGCTAGAACACAGAGGCAATTCTGAATAATCCCTACGAATTTCTACAAACAAAGGCAGTCTTTTAGTGCGCCAGTAGTTACCTTGGCATTGATTGGACAGCTCCCATAAGATACTAATAAGAATATTATTGCCAACCGATTTTGATCTCAAATAAAATTTACCGCCCACAACAAGCCTTCTAATAAATAGGGGTTGAAGACATAGCACGCTCTCCATTACGTGGATAGGTATGCTTCTAATAAAACCTCCTATTGTTATCATTGCTTGTGTGGAGGAACAGGGTGTGATGTCTGGGCCGCGGCCCGCCAGGTACGATTAATCAGCTTGGTCGGAGGATCCTCCCTTTGTGTTGGAGGGATATTACGCAGTGTTCCTCCACATTGGTAACCCCGACGTGATCATCTCAGCACCCGACATGATCATCCAGGACCCGACGTGATCATCACAGCACCCGACGTGATCATCCAGGATCCTACGTGATCATCACAGCACCCGACGTGATCATCTAGCACCCGACGTCACTGGAAGTATCCTTCACGGAGCAGATCAGCGGCAGCAACCATCGCCATCATCTTCACTCCTCTCACACAGCACCTCTCCAGATGAGCAGTAATCAAGTCGCAGCCAGCATCTTCGGCCTCAACAAGGACCACCACAGGCCTGCAGCGAACGTGCAGCTTGATATTCCCTACGGCCTTACCAGCGTCACGGCTCAACCCACTGCACACACGGTCTACGCAAGCAGGGCACTTCCGACTCACTGTGGGACTCACTGCACCGCAACAACCCCGACTCACTGGGGCACACGCACCGCTCACCGCACTTAGACCCGACTCACTGCGATCTAGCGGCATACAGTTCCGACTCACTGGAACTAGCGGCATCATTCACTGGCACCGGCAACGCTCTTCAGCAGCATCAACAGCTGTCTCATCAAACTGATCGACCTTCAATCTTAGGGGGGAATACTGTGGCGACTCTGCACAGACGAAGAAGTACCGCCTACATCTAACAGATGGCGATACAGTCGCGCTTAACATGACGTCATACATCCACAGCCACAGGCCAAACCATTTTCCAAAGTAATAAAGAGATACCATCGTCGCTTACCAAGCCTATGGGTACTAATACGGCTGGTATGCCAGCGGTGACAAGGGCATGGTGGTTTATGTCATTAAGGTAAGCGTGTCGTGAAATACGACCACCGCTTCTGCTGCAAGACAGCCCATGGTGTCCGAGACTGTCGACGTTTTCATCGCTATGACAGCGACGACATGGCAAAATACACGGAACACCTAAACTAAGACAGACGAGGTGGAATGTTGTATCTTTCAACATTGCCCGAAACCCGATTTTCTCACTCTTCTGCAGCCAGCAAACGTACGCGCTCTGCAATACTTACAGAAGTAGAAAAAGATTTTCTCGTACCGTGTTAGATGTAACACGGTATGGGATGCCACTGTCTTTTCGAGAATAGGTTGGTAGGCAGTATTTGTACAAGCCATTTTCTAGGCGTTCACGGAGTATATTTTACACGTCACTTCCAAACTAACCAGTTTGGTTGCTAGAATGTTCCTGGTTAATTCTTCCGTGTTGTGAATCGAGGCCAGGAACTCGCGAATGCCGTATCCACCTACACGAACAGGTAGAGAAGCTTGTAGCCAAGCTCGGTCGTTCAACTCCACATTTAAAATTTTCCTTAATATATTCTCTTTATGTTTTGTGTGATTTTGTTAATTTTGACTAACAGTGTTAAATTTTTCAAAACTGTGATGACCTTAGAGCATGAGTAAATTTAGGGATGGAAAAGCAGTATTGCATTTTAATAAAAGCTGAATGTATCTTGATTTTAAGGAGGCGGGCTGAAAGTAGAAACCCGTTTCTGGGCGTACCGCTACACGAATCAGATATGTACCAAAAAAATTGTCTATTTTGCTTAATTAACCCATTTAATTATTAGCCTCAATACCAATGGCCAAGTATAGAAAATAATTAGAAATCTATTTTTTTATCTTAAACAAGCCTTGTAAACCGTTAGAACTCTTATTTCACGTATATATGGTATGGTATATGGTATGGTATGGTATGGTATGGCATGGGTATATGGTAGACTTACTCTTCCAAAAAAGAATCAAAAGCTTTTTCGAAATCCAAGGAGGTGAAGTGAATGTTTTCCAACTTCTTATATTTCAATGCGCAAATTTCATTGCCTGTGGTGGTGATATGGCTGGGTCTATAGAGAGTAGAGGTAAGGAGAGTATATAGTGTCTTATCTATGGTAAGGAGAACCGTCTTATATGGGGGCTCAGAATACAGAATTATGGGGAACAAGTTGAAAAAGAGTGCAGCTGTTGGCAGCAAATTACAGTCCAATAACACATCAAAATAGCTATGATGTGTAACTAGTTCGTTTTGTGCGGAGCAAGAGAAAATTACTGTATATGATTTAGCAGATGTAATCTGTGTAGTGTGCTAAGCTAAAAATAATATCTCAAGTGACTAGTGTAGTTGAAAACATTGCAGTATATAAAACCTCAACAATTTACGTCCTCTTAAGTAATTTTGTAAATAGGTATAATACTATAAAACTAATATAATAAATCTACCCATTTGCACCACCCTAATTTGACGCGTTCGATGGACACTTTTTCATACACTAAGATAGTTCTTCTTTCTCCTTACGTCTGTGAGTTGTGTTCTCCTTACCTCTACCCTCCATAGCTGGTTCATCCCCTTGCCTTCAATATGGCGAATGTGACAGAAAGGGCAATGGCTGGGTTCACTATATATTACTTTACTCTTTATGGCTGGGCCATACATCGTACTCGTGAACGAGTATTATTAGTGGTGACTGGTCGACATTAGTTTTGTGGATTCGAGCATTGCAAAAAGGACATCGGCGAATTTCGGCCACTCACAAAAACAACGGACAGTAGTTAATTTATATAGAAAAAATCGCTTATTTATATTGATTCTTAATTACTGTAAACAGATAAATCTATGGTGGGGATATAAATACCACGCAAAAAGGTAATAAACGTACTTTAAAACTGGAAACAGTTTTTTCGAGTTTCTAATGTTGCCAGCCCTATATATTATTTTTAAATCAATGTTTATACAATATATAGTACAAGCTCTGCTTAGTTTGGGCTAGGTGGTGTTGTGTGTATATTGTAGAATATTATTATTATTATTATACATGGTCTTGGTTGTCAGTTTGAACAGTTAAATAATTTAAATAAATATAAATCACGTATGTATAACTATAATTACTGGCGTTTGACTTTATGTTTATACGTGCGCGTTTTATAATATAATTTTCTTTTTGTGTTGGATCAAGGGTTTATATTCAATAACAGAAACGGAATGGCAACCGCGAACAATAAAGCTGTCAAAAATAGTAACGTGTTGACTTTGCACTCGTGCGCAGTGAACGATAATAAGTAGATACCTACTTATTTTTGGCAGCTGTGATTTATTTGTGACCTGGCTATTCATTTGGACTTTAAAATTAATTTACGATTGAATTAGCTACAAAATGGTGTCATTATTATAACCTAGAATTATACTTATAAACTCAAATATCTCTTTAATACCACCATTAATATACTTTGTTTTTACATATGATCATTTGTATGTTTTTAGCAGTAATTTGATAATATTTCCATTCTTGTCCGCGATGGGCCTGACGAACTAAGGGATTCCGCTCGTTTCCTTTGGCACTAAACATAATAAATATTAAAAATGGGCGTGCAAAACCCAAGCCAAACCCCTAATACGCTAATGATTGGACATCACTGAAATATACTAATTTTTTTAATTATTGACAGTTTAGTGACACTTCTGTCTGACGTGACAGATGACATGTTTATGAAGTTTGGCTTTTTGTATAAAAGCTTGTGTAAAAATCCGTCGTTTCATTTGTGTAAACAATATATTTATCTTTAAGCGTTCATAATCTTAACTAGATTCAACAAAACAACAAGAGACATATATTTTACTATTAAATGCAGTTTCTAAAATTTGGTTATTGTTAATGAGTGATTAACCTTCCTGGTGATGGTGAATCATCACTCCAAATAGTTGTCGCCTGTTGTTATTTATCTATCGCTAGTTCTTGTATCGTTTATACCCTAGGTAAGAATTATCAATATCTGTTATTAAATTTGTTGTAGTTTTATATCATGTAGGTTTTCGATCAAGAATAATTTGTTCGATAATTTAGAGCAAAGAAAATTTAATTATAGCCCTTTGATTTAGTTATCTAAGGTCTCCAAATAGAGTAGTGCTAGTGCATTTTATTAATTCGTATAACTTATGAGATTAATTCGTATGACTTGAAGTATGAAATTAATGTATAGACAAGTAGCTACTAAATTGATTGTTAATTAATATCTTTGAGTTTGGGTATTAGAGAATAAAACATTATCTTGCATAATCTTTTGGCAGCCACAGTCGTGTATACATGACGAAGCAAAATATGTTTAGCATACCACGGTCAGAACTACATGATAGACTTTTAAACCCCAATAAATCATAATATAAGAAAAG
Source organism: Catocala fraxini (assembly GCA_930367265.1). Taxonomy (NCBI): domain Eukaryota; kingdom Metazoa; phylum Arthropoda; class Insecta; order Lepidoptera; family Erebidae; genus Catocala; species Catocala fraxini. The sequence continues at coordinate 23,067,056 of OV884045.1, forward strand.
TTTTGTTTTTCTTATTTGTGTAGTTAATTACGTAGTTAGACTCATTCTAATTTATGTTATGTGAACTGCTTACTATTAATTTCATCCATATTAGCATAAAATCACTAAAACAATATATTAAAGGATGAAATCATAGCTTGGTGCTGAGAGCACCCATTTACTTATTTGATGTGGCAATCTAAGGGTTAAATATAGAGACATCACAATAAAAGCAATATATAAATATGTAACATTACCACATAATCAGTTATAGTGTATGTTTTACACAAAAACATAAGTCTATGTGGGCTGGTGACAAGACTGCCATCAAAAGAAATCTTTTATATAGTATTTACACACTATTTCTTAATATTTATAACTTTTTGTACTACCAAGGTTGTAAATGAGCGTATCGCCTGCCAGATGATATGATTCTGGTATACCTTATGACCATCAGAATGGCGGGTGACTACCCATATTTTACATTGAAATAATTACCCATAGAAAGTTGCTACCTAGGTGCTACTAATTGTCATATAACTTCTACTCCTGTTTTTTTTAACTATTTTTAAAGGTGACGGGCCATTCTGAAATCGGGATGGCTGGTCACCTATCCAGTCAGAACAAACTGCACAAATTAATGGAGTTTTTCTTTAAACAATAGTTGCTACTAGGCTGCTACCTTTATACACATGGTTTTGGGACTCAGCTTTCATGGATAAAAATTATTAACAATTTACTATTTTGATGCCTAAACACCTAGAATTAAAAGAGCATATTTGGAATCAAATACAACAGGGGTATTTTATAAGCAGGCACTACCTCAAAGAATTATTAAAGAGTTATCTATTATATATTTTGTAATTTATGTTTATAATATATTATAATACAGTGCAAAGCAGCTTAAAACAAAAACAAAATATCGTTAATTTGTGAAATTAGTTGTGACGATGTTATCTTTATTTGTATATAAAAAAAATCAGACAAAAATTAATGATATTTTGCTATTGGTTTAAGCTGCTTTGCATGCTATAATAATTTATACTAATATTATAAAGCTCTAGAGTTTGTTTGTTTGTTTAATCTCAGGAACCACTGGTTCCTGAGATTAACCAAACAAACAGACCAAACCCAAACATTTTTTTAGTGTTGGATAGCCCATTTATCGAGGCAGGCTGTAGGCTATATAACATCATGCTACGACCAATAAGAGCAGAACATCTATAAAAAAAGTTGCATAAACGGGATAAATTCTCTCATGAGATGCAGACAAAGCTAGTATATATTATAAACATAATTTACAAAATGTATAAAATATATAACTTTAAAAATAAATTCAATAAGGTAGAGCCTGCTCATTAAATACCCGTTAAGTATATAATTTCAAATTTGCTCTTTTATTGTACAGGCGTTTAAGGCATCAAAACAGTAAATCGATAATAAATTTTTATCCTTAAAAGCTATGAGTCCCAAAACCATGTGTATAAAGGTAGCAGTCTAGTAGCAAATATTGGTTAAAAAAAAACTCGTTTCATTTACGCAGTTTGTTCTCACTGGATAGGTGACCAGCCATCCTGATGTCAGAATGGCCTGTCACCTTTAAAAGTAGTATACTTTTAAAAAAACGAGGGTAGCAATTATATGACGATTAGTAGCAATTAGAAGCAACTAGGTAGCAACTTTCTATAATTATTTCGATGTAAAATATGGGTAGTAACCCGCCATTCTGATGGTCACTATACCTTGCGCAGGTTGCCAATGCTTCTAAAAGCTAGTTGTTGCGCTGGCAGTATAAGAGAGCTAAGACTTAGAAGAATTGTTAATTGTTTTTTTGTTTTTGACTGTCTTTCTATTGAGTGAAGCATTTAGAAATTTAGAGTTAGCTGAATGTTGAACTAGCTCAGTTGGGCTGTCTTAGTTTGAGCTAAATTCCAGATATTCAAGTATAGAGTCTGATGCCATACATTTCTATCATGTCTAATTTCATATCAGTTGCAGTAAGCAAGAATGGAGTGGTTATTTGGGCACCGCATGACTGCAGAAGAGATGTTGCGTAAGAACCAGCGTGCGTTAAATAAAGCCATGCGCGACCTCGACCGTGAGCGCATGAAGATGGAACAGCAGGAGAAGAAGGTCATTGTAGACATCAAGAAACTTGCCAAGGAGGGCCAGATGGTTGGTAACTGTAGTTAGTTTATTAGTACCACCTTTTACCACTTGCACTGCATCCTATATCTCTGAAGATTTAAGCAAAAGTGTCATACACCCACACTTTGCACTTAATCAGATATAAGTCTATTTAAGTTTACCAGGTAGTGCTGCTGCTTACTGTTTAGTTGGGTCTGTGGCCCATTATTTAAGATACATTATTTACGTTTTTTGAAAAAACGGTTGCTTCTAAATAAATTTATTCATTTTATTTATTTAAGTTGATAGTTAACCTTTCGAATGCCACAGTTATGTATACATGAAAAAGCAAAATGTGTTCAGCACGTCACAGTCACGAATATATTATAAATTAAGGAATGAAATCGTAGCTTGGCGCCGAGAGCACGTTTTTGTCTTTTTTGACGTGGTGGTCAAAGGGTTGAAGCTAACATTTGAAAGCTGACATAAACAGTGATTCTGATATGTGAAGATTATAACATATGTTCATATATCAGAAATATAACAGAATTAAAAGCGAAATTGATATAAAACTGTTAACGTTAGACAGCTTATCTTTAAACTATTCAGTTACAGCAGCACACCGGCAGCCAGATACAATAGGTTCTCAATTATGTCTGGCATTCCAAGAACTGACAGGTTAAGAAAAGGTTGGCAATATGATGCTTTATTATCATTTTTAATATTATTGAATATGTTATGTGTGAAAGCTTTAAAGTAATGTATTTATTACACTTTGACAGTTAAATCTCTGCAGACAAGGTCACGGGCAATAGTTATATTATACAGCCCAAGTTCACTTACATCATGTGCTACCTGCACATCAGGCACAGGCAATGTTCTGTGTGTGGTTCCACACAGAACATTGTGTATGTTTTACTTATTACCATGTCGTATTCTCACACTTGTAGGATGCAGTAAAAATAATGGCGAAGGACTTGGTCCGCACGCGGCGATACGTGCGCAAGTTCATGCTGATGAAGGCGAACATCCAGGCCGTGGCGCTCAAGATCCAGACGCTCAAGTCGCAGAACACCATGGCGCAGGCCATGCGTGGCGTCACGCGCGCCATGGCCACCATGAACCGGCAGCTCAACATGCCGCAGATACAGAAAATATTACAGGTACCGTGTACACCTACCACTCCACTCTTACTGATCTTGACTTATTATATAAAGCTAGTAAACAATATCATACAGCACCATGCAGATATGTTTGTGAAGTGTTTCTACATTAGTACACAATAACACAACACTACCCACAGACCCAAGTAATGTTTGGCTGACAGTACCAGACTTTATACTGAGATGTTTTAATAAAGAGTACTCTTAATATTAAGAGGTGTACGTAATGGTGTACTATCACTTTTACCTCTTGATATGTATATACAATCTTCGTTTTCTCTTTAATTTCTTGTTTGCTTCTCCCTCCTTTCTTATATCTTCTCTTCAAGTACTGAAAATGACATGACATGAAACTATAACCTTCTCTTTAACTTATTCTGGTTATCTGTGATCACTTGTTTAGTTGTTGCGCTTATATGCTCAAGCTTAAATCTAGCCGTCTACGTCACGCAGAAAACGTTTAATTTCATGTGATCTTGATACATTTTAGTATAGGTATATAAATCACCGTAAATATGAGCCTCTCTCACCTGTCTGGTATGTGTGTTAACAAATGTTTTGATAATTACAGGAGTTCGAGAAACAATCCGAGATCATGGACATGAAGGAGGAGATGATGAATGACTCCATCGACGAGGCCATGGAGGCCGACGACGACGAGGAGGAGAGGTCAGCACCGACACACACTTTATATGACGCTTCAGTTTTATCGATCAAAAACACCTCTGTCGCACTAGGAATAGTCTGCGTGCTACTTAAAATTTACTGTCGGAAAACACTTTAGTCCGAAGATAATAATAATAATTACGAATTTTATTTAAATTAAAACATTGGAATTATTTTAAACCCACCAAACTGCATAACAGTTTGTCGGCGGGATTAGCGCACGATTATAACATACATTCAACCAGTTTTACGCTCTCAGTTAATACAGTGACTTAATACTAATTCAGAGTATCTAATGGTAATAACAATTAAATAAAATACAAATAATAAAGAAGTAACTCTAACTTGAAATCTGGTGGCGCGAGCGCCTAGTTTTATAATAGACCAAGGGAACCGGCCACTGAACCGGCTCCACCAGGGAACTGTAAACTACGTGTATGGTTCCGTTGACAAATAATGAGGAAGTTGTTTGGTGCACAGCGACGTGGTGGTGTCACAAATCCTGGACGAGCTGGGGCTGCAGCTCAACGACACGCTGTCCGGCCTGCCACAGGCCACCGGCTCCCTCTCCGTGCCCGGTCAGTACCACTCATCCGCATTTACTTTCTCACCTAAATCATAGCTCCTAATCTAAATTTGTTTCAATTGTGAATCCTAGTATCAAGAGTGGATTTGTTACCTCCTCCTTCACGACAGTCACAGGCAAGTTTATTTGAAGGAAACATAACTTACATTACTAGCTTTACAATCCTAAATCTTAATTATATTGTTCGTCTAGACCTGTAGTCGGCAACCTTGTCGTAAAGAGCCAAATATAGACAATCCACAAGTGAAATCTAGTCAATGAGCCATTTTTCTTAAGCTTTGCGTAACAGGAGACATTATTACGGAAAAATTAGGATTAAAAATTCATTCTCGAACTTGCTTTTGTCAAATAAGTCTTAGTTTAACTAACAGTAAATTAAATAAAATGTGTTATCATACTGTTACATTCAGTGCCATTTCTCGGATTGTGGGGAAGACTCGGCAGTTCCGTCTAATAATTTACTACAGCGCCATCTATTGACATCTTGCGGAACTACGTAGTTCGTACGAGAAGATTAGAGAAAACGCTGGCACATTATCGAATCTTTATACTGTCTACATACCGGTATGACGTTTCTAGAAAACTCGAAAAGGCCAGCGCTCGCCGAGTCAGTTTACAATCGTAATCGGTTAGGTATACATCGGAGCGAACGGAAACGAAAATACTACTGAGTCTAAAGCTAGTGGAAAAGTGTAGTATAGTGTTTATTGTGTTTTAATTATGATTGTGTTCTAGAATAAAACGTGATTTAGTCGGTAATATTGTTTACATTCTTATCCCTCGAACCCAGCACGTAACAAATTGGTGTCAGAAGTGAGATAAGAAAATGTCAGTACTACCGAAGGGGGAAGTGGAAGGGGGGCGCACCAGGAACCAGCGCCAGTAAGATGTGGACCAGAGGCGCTTTGGAGACGCCCCCTCGCCGACATCAGGTGAACCACGTGACTCCGCGGCTGCAGCGGAACCATCTAGTGCAGCTCACTCGCCAGTGAACCCCGAACTCGCGACCCTGATGGCGTTTATGCAGAAGGAGGCACGCCGTCAGGAGGAGCACGCACGCCGTCTCGAGGAACAGCTGCAACGCTATAAGGAAGAGGGCGTGCGCTGCCAGGAGGAACACGCACGCCGCCTCGAGGACTAGCTGCAACGCGATAAGGAAGAGGGCATGCGCCGCCAGGAAGAGCAGGCACGCCGCCAGGAGGAGCAGGCACGCCACCAGGAGGAGCACGCACGCTGCCTCGAGGAACAGCTGCAACGCGATAAGGAAGAGGGTATCCGCCGCCAGAAGGAGCAGCTGATGATGTTAAAAGACTTCAGCGCAACGGTTGGCAAGGACATGAAGGAGGTGAAAGAGCAAGTTCAACGCCACGAAAGTCGCGTCGTCAAGTCGGACAAAACGATATAACATCTGCGGTTATGGCGCCCTCACCACGAGGCTTTAAAGTCCCACTATTCGACGGCTCATTATCATGGTCAGCCTAAAAGATCCAGTTCGAAGCCGTCATGAAATGGAACGGGTGGACACAAGAACAGGCTCTGAAAGCTTTCACCTTAGGGCTTCGCGACCAGGCCTTGACCGTGTTAGAGGCGCTTGGTCAAGACGACACGTACGAGAAGCTGTTGGAGGCATTGGAAGCGAGACATGGCGACACACTCCTGGAACACGTGTTTACCGCCCAGCTGAAAGACCGATCACAACGTTTTTGTAAAACCTTGCAGCAGTGGGCCCTGGAGGTGGAGAAGCTGGTTCGAAAGGCGTACTAGTCCTCACCTACGCTCATCGACGACCTCATTCAAGCTTTCACTGACGGGATCCAAGACCTGGAGATTAGAGCTGCAGTGAGACTCGGACATTTCAAACATTTCAAAAACCTGAAGGACATCCTAGCTCACGCTCTGGAGGAGGAAGCATTGCGACAGGACGATCGCGCTCACCGTATCAGGGAAGTGTCTTCACCCCGGTGCTATAGCTGCGGCGAAAGAGGCCACATCAGGTTGAGCTGCCCGAAGCGAAAGAGTCTACGCAGCAGAAACCAGTCGCCGGTAGGAGAAACAACGGATGTGCCTGCCGGGCAACAACTATAGGACTTCGTAATACAGCATCGCAGTGGCAAGTCACGTAGTAATGCAGATGCCCTGTCGCGTAGACCATGTCCCGACCAGTGTAAGCACTGCGCCAGGGAAGAGGCCAAGTAGGAAGGACTAGTGAGAATGTTGAGGACGGATCTTAGCGAAGATTGATTAGAAGGAAACACTTCAGAGAACGCAACAAGAGGACTAAGACATAAGAGCCATCCTCGAATGGAAGAAAACAGGTGCTTCGAGACCTCAGGGGAGTGAAATTGCGGCAATGAGCTCTATCACCAAGAGTTATTGGGAACAGTTGGAAAGATTAGTTATCCAGGTTGGAGTTCTATGCCGGAAATGGGAGAATGCTCGAGGTGACAAGTGTCACCTGCAAATGGTCGTGCCGAAGCTAAAGATACCAGAAGTTTTACAACTCTATCATAATGTGAGTTCGGAAGGTCACATGGGAGTTAAGCGAACTCTGGTTAAGATCCGAGAACGATTTTATTGGATCCATTGTTGAGAAGACGTTGAGGAATGGTGCCGCAAATGCACGAGTTGTGCTACCATGAAGGGATCACACACTCGCAGCAGGGGTGCATTAAAGGTGTACGATGTTGGAGCCCCGTGGGAACGTACCATTAGATGTGCCGGACCGTTTCCTGGAAGCCAAATTGGGAACAATACTTCTTGGTGGTCATGGATTACTTCACAAGGTGGCCGGAAGTGTTTGCAATTCCCAATCAAGAGGCATCTACGGTGGCCGACAAACTAGTCTACGAAGTCTTTTGTCATTTAGGGGGGTTCCCTTAGAGATCCACAGTGACCAAGGTCGGAACTTCGAGTCTGAACTATTTAAGGAGACTTGTCGTGTGATGGGTACCCACAAAATGAGGACGACTGCTTATCATCCGCAATCAGACGGCATGGTTGAACGATTTAACCAGTCTCTGGAAAGATATCTGGCGAAAGTTGTAGAAAGCAAACAAAGGGATTGGGACAAACACTTTCAACCGTTTCTCCTGTCATACCGAAGTGCCGTTCTCGAAAGCACATCAGTAACACCTGCTTTTACTTACTTCGGAAGAGAACTACGATTACCTGCAGACTTGATCATCGGCATCCCACCTGAATCCCCACGCAGCATAACCGATTATGCGAATGATCTGCGCAACAGGATGAATGATGTATACGAGCACATCAGACAGACCAGTCAATAGATGTCTGAGAGGATGAAGACCCGGTACGATCGGAAAGCGAACAATAAAGGCTTTGAGAAAGGATTGCTTGTGTGGTTACATAATCCGATACGCAGCAAAGGAAAATCTCCTAAGTTGCAGGCAAAATCAGATGAATGACGTCTCCTACCGGATCCAGAAAGGACCACGAGGCACACCAAAGATCGTTCATGTGGATCGATTGGCACGCTACTACGTATCCAACAATGTTCGAAACGAACATGTCTAAGACAGTGTCATCTCTCGGCATTGTGGGGAAGACTCGACAGTTCCATCTAATAATTTATTACACCGCCATCTATTGACGGAACTACGTAGTTCGTAAGAGAAGAGTAGAGAGAACGCTGGCACATTCTCGAATCTTCATATTGTTTACATACCGGGTATGACGTTTCTAGAAAATCCGGAAACGTTTTAACTGCGTATAAAAGGGGAAGGCCAGCGCTCGCCGAGTCAATTTACAATCGTAAGAGGTCAAGTATACATCGGAGCGAACGGAAGCGAAATACTACAGAGTCTAAAACTAGTTGAAAAGTGTAGTAGTGTTTGTTGTTTTAAATTTAATTGTGTGCTAGAATAAAACGTGATTTAGTCAGTAATATTGTTTACATTCTTATCCCTCGAACCCAGCACGTAACTAGTATGTATAAAGCTAGATAAAAAGTAATATTCCGTGCCTGCACTAAACATTTCGTGGAAGAGCCGCAGCCGAGGAGTCAAAGAGCCGTATGCGGTTCGCGAGCCGCGGGTTGCCGGCCACTGGTCTAGACTGTTTTCATACTTAGGTCACTGCAGGAGACCTTACGCACAGTAGTAAGGTTTGCGACCGCCCAACGGAGACGGTTTCATTGTGATTCCAAAATCGAAATCGTGTCCATTGGGCGGTTTAGCATACATTTTTCACTTTACTAATTGACTCTCATTACTTACACTATGAGCACATCGTTACACTGTGGGTATGGGCTGTCGGTTAACGTTAGATGAGTAGCGAGCACTTATAATTTGTGTGAGTATTTGAATGTGTCGTGTTTAGCAGCGAAAACGCCGGCGGCGGCGGCCGCGGTGGCGGGCGGCGCGGGCGGGGGCGGCGCCGGCGCCGGCACGTCGGACGCCGACGCCGAGCTGCAGGCGCGCCTCGACAACCTGCGCCGCGAGTAGCGCGCCGGCGCCGCCTCACCACTAGCACCGGCGGCGGCGCGGGCGCCGGCACGTCAGACGCTGACGCCGAGCTGCAGGGGCCCCTCGACAACCTGCGCCGCGTGTAGCGCGCCGCCGCCGCCTCACTACTAGCACAGGCGGCGGCGCGGGCGCCGGCACGTCGGACGCCGACGGCGAGCTGCAGGCGCCCCTCGATAACCTGCGCCGCGAGTAGCGCGCCGCCGCCGCCCTCCGCCGCCGCACCAACACCGCACTTCTGCTTCGCCACCCGACTGGACCTCGCCCCGCACCCCGCCCCGTCGCCCGCGCGGGCCGTGTCCCTCGACATGTTTCAATTAACACTAATGTATATAATACCATGTAAGTTGTGTACGGGAGCTCACCGCGACACTCGCCGACAGCGGCGCCATTGTACACACTCGTTGTTAAGTTATTGTACGGACTAATTAAGTTTATATAAGTATATTATACTTAATAAATATATTTTATAAAACATCCGTATCTTATTTGTGCGCGTAGTGCGCTACTAGAGGATAGGAAAACCAGCGCTCACCCGTACAGATCGTTTATTATGTATGTACATAATGATACTACTACAGTCTACAATATGTATAACTTACTACAACTATATAACGTTAATAAAATATTTGTTTACATAAAAATCACTTTCAATAATCACATCTAAAAGGTAAAAGAAAAGCGAGCGCACCGACACAGGTGCGCGCGCGCACGCGCTTGCGCACGCACACATGGTCGGCAGGTGACGCTTCGTTCAATATTAGTACGGTAGTGGTGTAGCTACGTGTGTCGCAAGTAGATATGTTTGTGTTGGTAGTGTCGGAGCGTACCAGCCACTACGTCCAACTGAACGAGGCTGTCGTCGGCGGCAACACTCGCTGTCGAGATTCATAACATCGTTGTGTTTAGTGCGGCGGACTACCGGTGAGTGCGAACAGAAGCCGCCTGCTGCTACTGCGGGCGTGTGACGTGGCGCGCACATGCACTCACACCTGCGTTTACATTTACTCAGACCACTGTACTTAGTTATACAACGACCCTGACCGATATAGGGTCGACTTGCCAGCTGTTTTTTGTGGAATGTTACCATTGAACCATTATTTTGTAAATCCTCAACTCGAGCAGCGGCGCACACACAAAAATATTTATATTTGTACTTATTATATCAGTCTTGATAACTACCGAACACTTGTATTGGTGTAACACACATCGACTCGCACGTTCTCCCACCACCGCGGGGCCAACGGGCCAGCGGGGCCGAGCAGCGCTTTGGCACTGAGCGAGCACATGCGCGGATACGAGTACCGCGCATGCGCGCCGACTCCGACGATATCAACCAACACGCAAAGGTAAAACTTTAATAAGAAGACAGTAACCGATCACATATCACAGACTGATTGTATTCAACTTTGTTGAATATTTGTGCGAATCGCGCGCTCTTATAAACGCTCGTATAAAATATATCTAGTTTCTATGTACTAACATTATAACAAAATACCTACGATTCTCTAACTACAAGACCGATTCCACAGATACTCGTATATAGCTTACGAACTAGAGAGGAAGAAGACGAGCCGACGAACACGTGCGCTACTGCATACAGGGCGCGGCGCATGCGCGGGGGTCAGCGCTCACGAGCTCGCGGGCGCCTCCAGCGCGCTCAGCGCGATGCCCAGCTGGCCCAGGTAGTACGTGGACATCACCAGCACCTGCACACACGAACCGCCGTTAGCGAGGTGCGGCACCCAGGCCGCGGCGCGGGCGGCGCGCGGCACACTCACTTGCTTGTAGGGCACGGGGCCGGCGAACAGGCTGTAGCCGAGGATGGCATCGGACACGAGGAACAGCAGCGAGCCCGCGGCAGCCTTGCGTCCGCGGAGCGTGCCGCGCCACGCCATGGTGGCCAGCAGCAGGCCGTAGGCGGGCACGAGCGCGCGCAAGGTGGGCGGCGGCGCCAGGTTGGCGAGGAACAGCGCGGTGGCGGCGTACAGCGCCGCGGCCGTGGGCAGCGCGCGCCGCGTGAACCCGAAGGCGGCCAGGTAAGCGACGTGCGCCGCGCCGAAGGCCGCCATGCCGGCCACGAAGTGCTGCGGCCACACCAGCAGCGCGTCGCCCAGCGCCGACAGCGCCAGCCCCGCGCACACGCGCCGCGCGTACCCGCCCCTGCGCACCACACACTCACTACACTACGCAGGATTTGACCATTTCGCGACAGAATGAGTAACGTGGCAAACAGTTCATCAAGTGGGCCGTATGCCCTGATGGTAAGTGGTCACCGTAGCCTATGAACGCCTGCAACACCAGAGGCTTCACTTGCGTGTTGCCGACCCTTTAGGAAAGAAAGTGGGAAGGAGAAGGAACGAAAAGAGGAAAAGAGGGTAACTGGGCCTCCGGCACTCTCACCCACCGAACGAATCACAACAGTAGGAATACTGCTATTTCACGTCGATATTCTGTGAGAGGGTAGGTCCTTCTCCGATCGGGCCGACCCATTAATGCTGAAATCAGTAAAGCTCTATTGCTCAACTTGGTCCAAGTATTTTAATAGAAACAATAGCTTTTTACTTTATAAATAAAGTAAATTTTCGTTGTTGTAATTTTAAAGTCATAATTTTTAACCGACTTCAAAAAAGGAAGATGTTCTCAATTTGACAGCATGTTTTTTTTTTGCATTTCGTTTCATTTTTTTTGATTGATGATTTTGATCATTTGATCAAGATCTGACCATTCGTTTTCGAGTTATCTGTAATAATGTGTATTTGGTTGACTTCGGCTACATTGATGATTTTCTCATTTTTGGCAAGAACAAAATAAACATCTGTGTAGGATGCTTTGGAAGCCCCTCGTAGTGTTTCGAGGTAGCCCCATTCTAATTTGGTGATGTTCTGATAAAGATCTTCGGTTTTATACAACGGAATTCTTTGATAAATGACAGCAAATCTGTCGTGATTGCTACAATCACATACATACGGGTATGGAGTAAATAATGGATAACCCTGAAACTGGCGACTGGCCAGATTATCATCTATCATTTACCCCACATATCACCGTGGATGAATATGAACATATCAATATGCCCATGGATGACCAAATTATTGATATTTTAGATATTTTAAATAAAAATCGTACTTACTCATACAAAATCAACTGCCATTTCTACAATTGGCGACATTTTCTCATAATACAAATTTTAATAACTAACTAAGCACTATGCCCAAAAATTATTTAAACGGTATATCCCGAGTTTTCCTGTCCAAATCATTTTTCATGTAACCCCACCTTTTCGAGAACCTATTTTTGCGCTCTTCACATGTCTCTTTTGAAATGGATTTCCTATTTTAAGAGAGGCGTTTATCCCTTTTCTCGTTTGTCTCATTCAAACAGCGCTCATATTATTATGAGCAGTGCGTTTAGTAGTTCTACCCATATGCAGACAAATAAAATCAGTTATCTAACTTCAGATTCACTATAAACCGAGATATAAACAAAATTTTAACAAAAACGAAAACAGACATCGAAATCACATATTCTAAAATAAAAAATGCACTAAAAATATGTAAATATATATTTATTTTTTTGTCTGACTAAAGTTTCAAACAAACATACGGCCCACCTGATGGTAAGTGGTCACCATAGCCTATGGATGCCTGCAACACCAGAGGCGTTACTTGCGCGTTGCCAACCCTTTAGGAATGGAAGTGGAAAGGAGAAAGAGCGGGAAGGGGGAAAGAGGGTGATTGGGCCTACAGCACTCTCACTCACCGAACGAAACACCGAAAAAAACAATAGTTAAATTATTGTTATTTTTGAAGTCTGTGTCAGCCGCCCGCGCCGCGTGCTCTGAATATGTGTATAATTGTGCATGCCAATGTTTTGTTATGATTATAGTAAGACATTTCATGTTTAAGTAGTTACAAACCTTCCTTGGCTGGCAATAATTTAATTATTCACAAGAATACGCAATTATTTTTATACCTTTAGTGCATTTTTTGTTTTAGAATATACGTTACAGAAGTTGGTTTTCTTTTTTGTTAAAATTTTGTTTATAATATTAGGGGTTAAAGTATGAAATTGCCGATTTGTACTGGAAAATTGAACCTCGTTTTTTCTAAGATGTACCATATGTATTTAATGGCAATATTTACCCTCGTTATCTATACATTGCTGCCATCTAAACGGAATTTCATTTATGTCTTTACGATAGAACTCCGAGGATTTAGATTCGACAAACTGTGTGAAAGCATTTTGTACTGCCTCCAGGGAAGAAATTTTTTTATCACGTAAAAAATTGTCCACATCACGAAAAGATAGAAGAAAAAATGGTAGTCCGTTGGAGCAAGGTCTGGCGATTACGGAGGATGACGTATGGTTTCTCACTGCAGCTCCTGTAGAGTTACAACGGTTTCTCGTGCAGTGTGAGCTCTTCCGTTATCATGGAGCAATAATGGTGGAGATCGATTCACGAGTCGGGGCTGCTTCACTGCCAGTTTCGCCATCATTGTTCGAAGTTCGGCACAGTAAACATCTGCTGTTATTGCTTGACCAGACCTGAGAAAGTTATATTGAATAACATCATGAAGAGACCACCACACAGTTACCATTACCTTTTTATTAGTAAGCTTTGCCTTAGGGCACTGTTGCGGCGTTTGACCTGGGGTTACTTACTATTGCATTTTTCGCTTACGGTTATCGTAAAGAATCCACTTTTCGTCACATGTCACAATTCGATCCAATATTCCTTCATTTCTGTACCGATTCGATAAGGCAACACAAGTTTCAACACACATTTCTTTCTGCAGATCAGTCAAATCATGGAGCACCCATTTTTCATATTTTTTTATCTTATTGATTTGATGCAAATGAGCCAATATTGTAGGTAGGGTAACGTTATACCATGTTGCTTATACCTGGGTAGTTTAATTCGGATCGGCTTCGGCTTCCACCATCTCCTTCAATTCAGCGTTATACACCTGTGTGGGCAGTCTTCCACTTGGTTAGTTCTTCAAGTTAAAGTTTCCATTACGAAAGCGTTTAAACCAAAAACGCACGGTGCGTTCATTAGCAGTCTCCTCTCCAAACGCAGCGTTGATATTACAAGCCACTTTTGCCGCGATAGTACTGCGTCGGAACTCGTATTCAAAAATGACTTGGATTTTCGAGGTATCCATCTTTCTCGTTTAAGTTGAATAAAAAAAACATTTGAAAGTCGATAAACGTAAGTTGCACATTTTTTAAAAGAAGAATCTTATGTACCTAACAGTCTGCAAATAAAAAATAATAATTATAGGTATCATGTGAAAAAATTTCACACCATGAAGGTTTTATGTCAATTCAAAGTATCTATTACTGTACAACGGCAACTTCATACTTTAACCCCTATTATTTATCTACTACAATAAATAATACAAACAATAATACTTATTGATAATCTGGTTGTACTTGCAAACATCTATTGCGTACAAAATATTGCATGAGTAGTCGGTCAACAAATCAATGTCTACAAAGTCGCGCACATGTATCACATTTGTAAACATGATGTATTGTTCGATAGCGCGTATCTAATCGCGCGTGTGAAGGACCGCGGCGGCGTGACACTAACTTGTGGTAGGGCGTGGCGGCGAGGTGCAGCGCCACCACGAGCAGCAGGCACAGCACGGGCGCGCACTTGGCCGCCACGGCGCCGGGCGAGGGCGCGCCGTCGCCGCCGGCGCCCAGCGCCACGAAGTACACGCACACGCACTTGAAGAACGGCACCAGCCGCCCGCCCACGCCCATGCGCTTCACCTGCCGTCACCCACGCACTCATTACTTTTTTATATTTTTATTAAAAGACACCTCTCGCTCTAGGAATGAATCCTGTCGCAGGGGACTTTACAAACATTCAAACAACGGACATAAATAACATTCGGAACAACTATTTGAGTAACTCACAAATTTTTGTCCCGTTTGGGATCGAACCCACAACACTCGGCGCAGTAGCAGTAGTGAGGCGAGCACTTATACCACTACGCCATCTGTGCAGTCAACAATACAACATAATACTTACCTACAAGTTCACACTTTACTTATTCGCAGAATGAACGAATAAACTTTCAGCAGTAGGTACTACGTGCACGTTCTAATCACTGCGAGATATGGCGCAGAACCATAATTATAATGAAAGCAACATGCTCAAGTAATGCTGTGATACGTTCTCCAATGTCTATAAGAGAGCGAAATACAGCGCGGTAGTACTCACTACACACAATATACCGTCATCCTTCTTAGGTACTACTTACGTACACGGTTATTTAACTTTACCAGATGAGTCCTCAGTAAACGAGTTCATGTGACGAACATACCAACACGTAAACGGACACTATGTTATCGGCAATAATTCTCTCATTGATCACTAATCAATCAACCGTTGAACAACAACGCTGACTGACTGTCAACCGTCTATCTATTCTATCTATCTACTGTGATTTCCAAAAACGATTCCAAGACATTTTAAAATTGGAAACACCGGACTGAGTGTTGGATCCTTTTTTAAATGCCAACACAGCAATATCATCCCAGCTTGAAGAGGCATTTATAGAATTGACAACAAACGAGGCATTAAAAATCGAATCCAAAAATGGCTACCAAGAATGTTGGCTACAAAAGCTGATCTCGCAATTGTACCCCAGATTGTAATTGTTTTTAATAGCACTCCCATCATCATATTTGTATAAAAGTGGATTTAGTGCTGTGGCAACGCTGCCAACGAATAAGAGAAATGGTTTGCATGTTACTGAACGAGGTGACTTATAGCTGTATTTGACTAAACTCGAATCTGATATTAACAAACTTATTAAAAATCATCAGATTCATCCTTCACATTATTAGTTTTAAAATTTAATTTGACTTGTATGTTTTAATTTGAATAAAAGTTTCTCTAAATATTATAAAGTTGCCTTTTCATTGCTTTTATTAGTCAGGAAAACTCGTTTAAAACGTGTATATAAACTCAGAAGCAGGATAAGACTAATATGGCACACTATAATTACATTACAGCAATAATTGCAGTTGCGATCTTTAAAATTTTTATAGGGCGCTAAAAATAATAGATTGTCAAATTTGCGCTAGATAAAATAATTTTGAGAACCTACTCTAAATGCTAGCAAGTGCATAAGAACGTTTCCGTGTGTGAAAACACAAAGGCGCCATCTTAATAAAAATCGCTTCCTATAGTTAGGTTAGGTTAGGTTACACACAGAACATAGATTATAATAATTATGTAGGTAAATGGCGGCCTGTCACGTTGCGTGCAGCACTAGTCATTTGTTGGATTTTGAACAAATTTCAATGACAACGTAGCTTTACTCAAGTCGTATATTCGATTAAAGTTAAATAAAATAGAAAAAAAAAACAAAAACTGAAACTAAAATAGCCAACATTTAAAAACTGTTGCAGTACTAGTGTCGTTTTTATATCGATTGTGTTATATGGTTATATCATTAGATGGGCGGACGACATACTTGACCAATAGGCCTTCACCTAAGTTTCTTTTTATAATATTTTTATTAATATTTAAAGACTTGCTAAACTGAGTTCTTAATACATTCGCATCCTCAAAACTTTTACACGCTTTATACGCCATACGGAGAATTCAAGAGAATCAAGAGTCTTAAAGCTACGGTTATTGATGTCACATCCCGTACCAATCAACTAGAACAGCAGGCACGATCGTGTAACATAGAATTACAATGTGTACTTAAGAAACCTAGTGAAAATCTTTTTCAAATTGTCGCTAAACTAGGCGATGTAGTTGGCTGTAACATCAGGGTTGTAGATATCCACAATTGTACACGTATAGCCAAGTTAGACCGTACCAGCACACGACCTTGCTCCATAGTTGCACAACTCAACTCCCCGCGTCTTCGAGACCAGAAAAAACGCCGAGAATAAGCTGAACAGTTCACTTCTTGGATTTACTGGATTTAAGAACCTTGTATATGTGATGAAACACCTCTTTCCTACCAATAAATCCGTGCAAGCCGCTGCAAGACTTAAAGCTAAGGAAATTGGATATAAATATGTATGGGTGAGAAATATTGGTGTACTAGACAAACTGTCTTAAATATCATATATGTCTTTTTATTATTTATAAAACATTGTAGTGGTTAAATATATTCATTAAATTCAATTAGTTAAAAATTTATTATCAAAACACGTGAGGATTACGAACAAAAACACACATGTTTTATAACCAGTTGTGTAGCACAGACTATGATATAATTATTTTAACAGAAACGTGGCTGAAAGGCAATGTTCTGAGCGGTGAGCTGTTTCACAACAGATATACAGTTTACAGAAGGGATAGGGAAACCACAGGTTTTCATAATACTACAGACGGGGGAGGCGTTTTAATTGCTGTAACCAAAAAAAGTAAGTCGGAACGTATATATAGTTGGTAAAGTAAGTGTGAAGATCTATGTGTTACTGTAGATATTCCAACCAGTCATACTGTGTGTCGTATAGCTCTCTGCGCAGTTTATTTGCCACCTCCGATAAAACGCGACATGCTCGAGCATTTTATTGATGAATGTGAACAAACAGATTTATATAAATGTATAATTGGCGATTTTAATTTAGGTAACGTGGATTGGAACTTGCTAAGTGACGCGGCCACAGCTAATAGTGAAAAAATAAAACTGAAAATAGTTAGTAAGCGATGATCCACTATGGTTATTCGTTATTATAAAGTTTGGTAAAGTAGTTTAATCCTTAGACTTTTTTTTTTAATATACAATATGCATGTAACCTATATTTACAAATGTACTAAAAAAGATAACATAATTAACATAATTACAAAAACACAAATAATTATAATACTAAATATTTACAAAAATGGTTTAGGCATCGTAGAATTCTTCAGCATCGCTATCAACTGGTAACGTGCCCACGTTGAATGGCAATGCTGATTCTTTGAGCTAAGAAAAGACCAGCCTTCTGATCACGCGAAACGTCGATCAGGCGTTTTGCGATCTCCCTGTACAAAATACGAGCGCTCGGACTCCATGAACCTAGAGTTTCCACCCCAAACGGCTCAAAAATGTAATTTCCAACTAAATTACTATATTTGCGCCGTTTGAGGGTTTCCGCGGTTGCAGCAGCAGCGCCGGCACATCCCGCAGTACTTGGAAGATGTGATGGCGCAAGGGTGTCAACGCATGTTGCGTCCCACACCAAAGGCCTGCCCATCTTCCAAGGCAACAATGACATTCCGTCCGGTCTCTTCCCATCGTCACGTACCAAGCCATTGGGTTCAAGTACAGCTGGAACGCCAGCAGTGACAAGAGCACGACGTATTATGTCATTAAGATTAGCGTGCCGAGAGATTCGACCAGCACTTCTGCTACAAGAGAGTCCATGGTGTCCGAGGCTATCGACAGCTTCTCCACAGTGACAGCAATGCGGAGAAACACACGAAACACCTAAACGGAGGCAAGTGGCGAGGCGGAAAGTGGTATCGTCCAACATGGTACCTATATTGGACGATGGAAGCGCCTGAAGCCAAAGACCAGATTCCCATTCTCCCACAGCCAGCAATCGAGCACGCTCAGCAACATTGGAAGATGTAGAAAAAAGCTTTTCTCTTACAGAGTTGCTAAGCGGCCCGTCCCACTGTCGCTGGGAGAATAGGTTGGTTGGCAAAGCAGAATTCGGACAAGCCATTTTCCAGGCGTTCACAGCGTCAGTTTTGCACAGCACTTCTGAATTAACCAGTGTGGGTGCTAAAATTTTCCTGGTTAATTCTTCCGTGCTGTGAACCGAGGACAGGAACGCCGGTAGACTAACATCAGAAATTTTGCGAACGCCGAACCCACCAAGACGAACAGGCAGAGAAGCCTGTAGCCAAGCTCGGTCGTTCAAATCCACATTTAAAATATTTTTTAGAGTATTTTGAATAATTTTATCAATTTTTTCTAAAGGTACTACATTTTTCCAAAACTGTGAAGATCTTAACGCATGCGTAAATTTCGGAACAAAAAGGCAATATCGAATAATTGTGAAAGCCCAATGAATATTAATTTTGAGGAGGCGATCTGAAATTTCACAAAAATGTTATATCTTCTCATCTATGAAGGAATTAAAAGCTTCTTCAAAGACTGGTGACCCAAGGAGGCGACGAGAACTTTTATCCATAATTTTGATGTTGGGAGCCAAAGAATTAAATTTTGAAAGTACCAGATGTTTGTTATTGCTTTCAATATTGTTTAAAAAAAGTTCACATTTACTGGTATTTAATTCCAAGCCAATAGATGCAAATTTGTCTTTAAGAAGGGCCAAATCCTGTAATATTGTATCTGCATCGCCTCCGAGAGTCCCATCGTCTAAATACCAGACATTAAATTTTGAATTTATCTGCCGAATAATAGGTTGAATTGCCAAACTGAAAATTACCGGTCCAAGAGGGTCACCTTGTTGACATGCAACAGCAGATTCTAAAAGATTATCCTTATATAGTAATTTTGTAGGGTACCTGTAACATTGCCAAAGAAATTTAAAAATTTTGGGTGTTTCTAATTTTGCCTGTGTCAACAAGGTGTCTCTGTTTACTGAATTAAAAGCATTTTTCAAGTCAACCTTGAGAACGACCTCTCCATCACCACAACCTAGGTACGTGGAAAGGGCATGTATGGCAGCCTCGCAACCCCCTTTGGAACCAAAACCTAATTGAAGGGGGTTGAAATTTTTTAGATAACCTAATAATATAATTCTTAGACGATGCCTTAAATCTGCAAGAAGATATAAAAAGATTGACCGAATGGAGTGATCGAAATGAGATGAAACTTAATACTATTACGTGCTGGGTTCGACGGATAAGAATGCAAACAATATTACCGACTAAAACACGTTTTATTCAAACACGCAATTAAATTTAAACACAACAGACACTATACTTCGCTTTTCCACTGTAACTAGCTTTAAACTCCGTAGTATTTCCGCTTCCGTTCGCTTCGATGAACACTTGATCGCTTACGATTGTAAACTGACTCGGCGGTACGCGTTCGCTCTATTTATACGCGGGTAAAGCGTTTCTAGAGTTTTCTAGTAACGCTACACCCGGTATATAAACAGTACGATGATTCGAGAAAGTGCCAGCGTACTCTATACCCTTCGCGTAGCTCACACTACGTAGTTCCGTAAGATGTCAATAGATGACGGTGTAATACATTATTAGACGGAACTGCCGAATCTTTCCCATAATGCCGAGAGATGTCACTGGGCGTAACAATACAAAACAATGCCTTCATACTAAATTCACGCGTAAAATCAATGTGCTAGATTTTAATTTCTATAAAATTAACGACAGGATACAAGAGGTACATCAGATTAAAGACCTAGACGTGATTATAGATAAAAAGCTGTAATTTTTGCGTCAATTAGAAAATGGTATTAAGAGGTCATCCAAAATGCTAGGATTTGTGGTACGCAATGGCAAGGTTTTTCGAAGCAGTAATTATTTTATATAACAGCCTTGTCCGTAGCATACTAAAGTTCTGTAGCGTAGTTTGGAGGCCAGACTTTGCTGTGCATGTACTCCGTCTAGAGCGGATACAGAAAAGATTTTTGTGGCATCTGTCTTATAAGCAGCATACTCTTAAAAACATAGCTTATCACGAAAATCTTCAACATTTTAGAATGGCTTCTTTGCAAGATCGTATGGACTTTAATGATAATATTTTTATATACAAAATTTTACACAACGTACATAGCTGTCCTCAGATATTAGGTAAAATTAATATCCGAGTACCAGCAAGGAACCGCTGAACCCGCCATTACGTAGGACGGTATTTAGAGCTAACTCACCGATTCCAAGGCTTTCCAAATTAGCAAATAATATAATAATATATAATATAATATTCTATCACATACACGCAACACCATCTAGCCCAAACTAAGCAGAGCTTGTACTATGGATACTAGACAATGGATAAACATACATATATACTTTCTTTTTTTGTAAATATATACATATTATACATAGAAACACCCAGACCAAGACAAACATCCATGTTCATGTACACAAATGTTTGACTTGTGCGGGAATCGAACCTGCGACCTCCGGCGTGGCAATCGGTTACACTAACCACTACGCCACCGAAGCCGACAATATAATATGTCAATATATATAAATATAGTGATGTCGCAGATATACACGCAGTCTCGCTTCGCACGTTTCGATCCACACTTATAAAATATAGCAAATCCCCAACCGTTTAATCTTACTGTGCTTATCTTTTACATTTATTTTTGCATTTCGCTTAAGATTTAGTTTAGTTTTAGTTTCTTAAGTTAGTACATACAATTAGTTTGTGTTCATTATTTGCATGATGTATCTGCCTTTAAATATTTGTTACACTTATAATGTTTTACTTGCGTGTCTACAATGTATGTAACGGAGTATACGAATGTTGACATTCTCAAATAAATAAATACCGCTATACATTTTACTAGTGAACCCGCTACCTGGGTCCTCGGTAATACAGATGCGCTGGGGTGAGCCCACGACGTGGGTTTGTGGTATACAGCAATGACTCGTAACACAAAACCCTCTTGACCAAAACCCAAAACCAGGGTGTCAACAGACAGCCAGGAAACCTGTGTCTTATAAGATGAATTACCTGATTCTCAACCTTTTGATGATGTATCCTATTCTAGAGAAATTGATAAATATATCGACAAAAATACCACTATCGCAGCAAGAGTATTTGGTGCTATGACGGAATATGAAGGCTGCAACATGACTGCAGAAAAGCAATTTCAATGTAACGAATATTTTTGGAGAATGGTAGCATTGGAGATGTCAAACTTTCACTGCAATACACGTTATAATAAGATGAAGGAAATAATGGATATTTTGAAGAATAGTACTATTTAAAAATATTTTTTTGCAAACAATTATATTCAGTCTGTTCACTATAGGAACTTATGACATCAAGAGTTCTTTTAGAAAATCTGACGAAATAATTACGTATTGACAGCTACATCGCTTTTGTGCTTTTACGACTAACAAATTATATGGAATAAAAATAAAAATACTTAATTATAAATTCATTTTTCTTATTTTGTTTCAATGCTTATGATAGATCCTAGAACATTCAAGACAAAGTCCAGGCTGTAAATAACAATCATTGCAATGATATGATGAGCCTCTCTCGGGTGCCACACACCATTCACCAAAGATATCCACGCCGCCTGCGGCGCCATCCGCACGGAGTCGGTTAAGCAGTTTGAATAAAAATTATTCGTATAACTTCAAATCATCGATATGACATTTAAATTAATATAAATTTCAGTTGTTAATATTTATTGAAATTAAACTGCTATATACGGATTTTATCGCGTTGTTTATTTGACACTTTATTACAAAATTTTGAAAATTGTTACACTACTACTACTATTAAACTTTACTAATTTTTAAGCTAATTAAATTATTATTAAACTGGTCACGGGGAGACTAAGATGGCAGTTGTCTCAGATTGAGACAACTGCCATCTTAGTCTCCCCGTGACCATGGCTGCTGAAAAGCAACCGAAACGTCGGGGAAAGTGTGAAAAAAAAAAAAATTCTAAATAGTTTAATAATAATTTAATTAGCTTAAAAATTAGTAAAGTTTAATAGTAGTAGTAGTGTAACAATTTTCAAAATTTTGTAATAAAGTGTCAAATAAACAACGCGATAAAATCCGTATATAGCAGTTTAATTTCAATGAATAATATTCGCGTAAATAGAAGACAATATTATGTTAATATTTGGCTAAAATGTCCTTAAATTAAGTTGATTTTGTGAATAACTGTCTTAACGGAGACTGGCCGCCATCTGCGCAGGAGATATTATAGTGCACAAGAGTGTACGCAAACACAATTGCACTCTCTGTTCCCCAACTCTCATGATCCGATGGGACGGCAATCTGACACGACCGGAGAGAGATCAGACGCAGAACCAAACGGCTTTATATGTTTACCGAGGCACGGGGGTGTCTAACACCGCCAACTTCCTAACTCTGGGCTGCTATTGAGATTTCTTAACAGAAAATCCCAATATTTTTTCTTGGCCCCACCCGGGATTCGAACCCTAGACCTCATGCACAGCAGTCGTAAAGGCTTAAAAATTGTAAATATATTCTCAGTTGAATCAGTCTACGTGTTCCAATATAAAAAAAAAATATATTACCAGTTAAAGAATACAATTTATCGATATCCGTCGGCCCCACACTAGGCAAAGCCTGTCCTGGGTGCCTGTTGCGTTTCCCAATGCTCGATTTGTTACATAAATAGCTCGGTCGACATTATACGCTACCACTGTTTAATATAATATTTAACCTTGTTCGGTTACGTTTCGATTATACAAAAACAAAAGACAATGTGTTTAAAATACTTGTAGTTACAATCATATATGTATGTACATACAAAAACAAAAGTTAAAAAGAAATAAAGGACTATCCTATTTTATATACTACTGTTACACTATTTAAGCATTATTATATTAAATATATTTATATGTATATACTAAAAATGTTTATATGTATAAGATAAAAAATAAAGGACTGTCCTATTTTATATACTACACTATTTAAGGATTATTATATTAAATATATGTATATGGTTATGTGTAACAATATATAAATATTAGGACAAATGAGCCATAAGAGTTTCGGTTGCGTCATATGACAATGAAAGAAGCCACTCCGTGATTTTAGATTTTGCTTCCTTAATCGTACACCGCTTAATGGAGTTCACCACTCTATTATATATGTAGTGCTCTATATAAGGACTACAACGCCTAGGGAACGACGTCTTTATTGTAGGAACATCAATTCGAAATACCCGGCGTTTGAGAAGTTTTTGATACATTGCGAACTTCATAACTGTTGGATGTAAATTTAAGCATGATTTTAATATAAATAACTGGCGCACGTTAAGTAGCTTACAATCGCTGTAAAGATCGTTCGTGGAGTATCTATATGGTTTTTTGAGCATGGTTTTAAGGACGGATCGTTGAGCTCTTTCTATCTGTATCATGAAGGTTTTTGCAGCACTTCCCCAGGAACTAATACAGTATTTTATTAACGACTGACACAACGCCAAGTAAATTGTTTTCAAAATATTTACTGGTGTTGATGATCGAAGTAATCTTATGATATTTGCCGTTTTCCTGACTCGATTTGATAAGGAGGATATGTGTACCTTAAAGTTAAGATTTTGGTCAATGATTACACCCAGATACTTAATAGTTTCGATTTTATTTAAATGTCGACAGGCACAGAACTCTTTTGTTGGACACTTATGTAGCTTAATACTGTGCGAGGCATTAGGGGCAGAGGCAGCTGTCCTATGGAAATTGATATACTTTGTTTTGTCGGTATTGAGAGTTAATAAGTTATTCTGTAGCCAGTTCACTACCTTTTTTTTTTTTTTTTTTTTTTACGTGGGGCGACGGAGAGGCTATTTCGGGCTCACCGGGGAAAAGATACCCCGGTAATACCGACTAAACCTACCACGGTGTTCCTCGACATAACCATAGACGACGAGGCCGCGCGAATCGCTTTCACATGCAATCGCGACCCCGCCGTGGTTTCGGCCCGCCGTGTGAAACGGCAGGCCACTGCGCGAAGTATATTTCCTCCACCATCCCCCTGAGCGGGGGGGACAAAGACACGATACAGAGGCGCACGTGGGAACACGCACGCCGCCTCTCGGACCTGGTGCTGATTGGGTGGCGAACAGGCCCACGCAGCCCACCACCCCCAGGTCAAACTTCAAGGTGGCTGGAGGTCATCTCGCGCCCTCCGGGTCCCGGTTCTGCGGTTGGGGAGAGGGTTGTTTAAGCGCTCCCTCTCCCGCTCCGCCGCCTCCTTGATGGAAATTACTTCCTCACAGAAGGAGGCGATGGCGTTCCACGATCTCTCACTCCGGACCATAGACTGAACCACGGCCGGGAGTGAGAGGGCAACCAGTCCGACTGCCGCGATCAACTCACGGCGCTGCAATGCCCAGGCGGGGCAATCCGCCAAAGTGTGCAGCGCCGCGTCCACAACAACATCGCGGCAGTCGCCGCAGTGATGACATCTGGGCGTCGCTTGCCGGCCTATACGACACAGGAACTGGACAAAACAACCGTGGCCAGTCATTACCTGTGTTAGCCGGAAAGTGACGCCATGCCGCCTCTCCAGCCGCTCCTCAAAAACGGGAACGTGGCGGACTATGGCCTAACTGAGAAGAGGCCCGTGCCCAGCAGTGGGACTGTTGATACTGATACTGACTGATATAATATCTATATATTTATACATGAGGCAAAAACTTTGAACCCCTTTTTACGAAAATTGCGTGGAGGGCTCCTCCCTCCCTATGAAATTCGGCACAGTTAAAATTTATAAGGAGAAGGATGGGCGAATCCTAATATTTATATAAAATATGCATTAGAAATACATTAAATTAATGAAAAAGCACTACACGCACACAACCATGCATTTTGACACACGCAGTCGAATGGCATTCGTAGCATTTCCGCATTTTTCGGCTGATATAGTACTATTCTTCGTAATTATGGTCACATATTGTTACGCCCAGTGACATCTCTCGGTATTGTAGGAAAGACTCGGCAGTTCCGTCTAATAATTTATTACACCGCCATCTATTGACATCTTACGGAACTACGTAGTACGGTACAAGAATCAGAGATTACGCTGGTACTTTCTCGAAACATCATACTGTTTACATACCGGGTATAGCGTTACTAGAAAACTCTAGAAACGCTTTACCCGCGTATAAATAGGGCGCACGCGCACCGCCAAGTCAGTTTACAATCGTAAGCGGTCAAGTGTTCATCGAAGCGAACGGAAGCGAAAATACTACGGAGTTTGAAGCTAAAAGCAGTGAAAAAGTGAAGTATATTGTTTGTTGTGTTTAAATTTAATTGTGTGTTGGAATAAAACGTGTTTTAGTCGGTAATATTGTTTGCATTCTTATGTGTCGAATCCAGCACGTAACAATATTTATATCAAATTAATGACATATATTATATCAGCAATATCTTACAGGCAAACTTTGGGCGGATTAGAATGATAATATACTATTTATATTATAATATATTTACGTATTTATATGCAACAAAGAAAAAAGGAATGTTAAGTAAATAATAATTTGTTTGAAAAATATAATGTGATAGTCCTAGACAATAAAACCTAAACATCTATAAAGCTTGTCTCGGTCTTCAGTCTCCCCGTGACCATGGCTGCTGAAAAGCAACCAAAACGTCGGGGTAAGTGTAAACTTAAATATAAATAGTTTTAATAGTTTTAATAATTTAATTAACTTAAAAATTTGTAAAGTGTAATAGTATCTACACTCGCGTGCAAGTAAATCGACTCAAGTCTCAAGTGCGCATAAAAAGTGATATAACTAAAAAATTACTTATTTTACCTCTATATAATGTTTTACATAATTAAAGCCTAGTAATTAGGCTTTCAAATGGTAGCATAATATCAGTAATTTAAATAAACACTTGTACTTAGAATGCAACTGAACGCAACCTCCCGTAAACTGTTCTGTGCTCTATACACAACTTGCGCGACACAACCCCCTATAAAAACCCTCTGTAATCGTTTTTTCTTATCAGTCACTCATTAGACGTTGACCTGAACACATCTCTGCAAATTAAAGCCGTCATTTGAAGAAAATTATGGATACAACACCTGAAGAAGCCGCTCAAGTCGTTGCCCTATTGCAAGAAGGGTTGAACCAGCGAGAAGTCGCTCGTCGTTTGAATATGAGTCAGTCCGCTGTCTCGAGAGTATACAGAAGGTTTCAAGAGACTGGTGCCTTCACTCGGAGGCCTAATACCAGCCGACGCCGGTGCACCTCGGAGCGTGACGACCGGTTTTTGGTCTCGACCTCTCTCCGAAATCGACACCTTACCGGCGTAGATGTGCAGCAGGAGCTACGTCAAGTTCGCGGGGTGATTGTCAGTCAGTGGACAGTTAGAAGAAGGTTGAAAGAAGCTAACCTTACTCCGAAAAGACCCGCTACAGGCCCGAAGTTGACCACAGCTCATCGTCAAGCACGCCTTCACTTTGCTCGAGAGCATTTGGATTGGAGCATAGAGCAATGGCAGTCAGTCCTGTTCACATATGAGACGAGGATGTGTCTCCATGGCAGCGACAGGAGAGGTCGGGTATACCGTCGTCCCGGTGAACGGTTTTTACAGTGCTGCTTTGTGGAAACCGTTGCATATGGTGGCGGATCTTGCATGATGTGGGCCGGAATTTCCTTAGAAGGCAAAACGGAGCTTGTTTTCGTTCCTGGGGGAGGCCGGGGAGGAGGTCTGACCAGTGATCGTTACATTGAAAATGTTCTACTGGATCAAGTTGTCCCTTATCAAGGCTTTATTGGGGAAAATTTCATCTTGATGCATGACAATGCCCGATGTCACACTGCTCGGGCCACACGTGATTTCCTGAACGAAGTTGGAATTCACACTATGCATTGGCCAGCGCTCAGCCCCGATTTAAATCCCATTGAGCACATATGGGACGAGCTCAAAAGGAAAGTTAGAGCGAGGAATCCAGCTCCGACAAACATCAATGAGCTCAAGACTGCGTTGGTAGAAGAGTGGGGTCGAATACCACAATCATCCATTAAAAAGTTGATAAGGTCGATGAAGAATCGCATGAGAGCAGTGATCAGAGCTAGAGGAGGAAATACCAAATATTGACACGAATAAATTTTTTATCTTACGCACATTTTGTTTCATTTAAACACAATAACCCCATACTGTGAAATTGTATGAATTTTCAACATTTTTTACATTATCATTGGCATTAACCTTTTTTACTAAACTACTGAATCGATTTTCATGCAACTTACACCATTTTAAAGCTCAATTACTAGGCTTTAATTATGTAAAACATTATATAGAGGTATAATAAGGCATTTTTAAGTTATATCACTTTTTATGCGCACTTGAGGCTTGAGTCGATTTACTTGCACGCGAGTGTAGTAGTAGTGTAACAGTTTCTAAATTATGTAATTAAGTGTAAAATAAACAACGCGATAAAATCCGTATATAGTAGTTTAATTTCAATTAATAACATTCGCGTAAACAGAAGTCAATATTAAATCAATTATTGTCGAATTTCGATCACTAGGCCACGGTAATGTTATTAACAGTATTCTATCTTCATACAAACGGTCGGAACTCGAGTCACACACTACGCGCCTCGGCGTTGGTATGCGCTTGGCTCGCAACCAGTCGCGAGTGCGCCGCAGTGACGAACGGACAGTGTGATTGTTTTGTAAGCAGTAAGCGTGCGATTTGTGATGATTTGAGTCAAAGTCAAAAATCATTTATTCATTTAGGTCACAAAGTTACACTTATGAACGTCAAAATATATAGGTTAGTGAGTTTACTAAGTTACTGAAGCTACATTTCGGTTAGTTGCTAGGTTCAGGCAAGACCATACAGGGAACGGGTGCAGGAGTTCATTCCCTGGATCTCAATATTAACACATCTATGACACTAGGCTCACACAGTTCCATCTTCCAATGCGAATGTGTGGCCATCACGGAGGCCGCCACCGCGATCGATAGGAGACGGATTGAAGGCTACAGGATACGAATCCTCTCCGACAGCACAGCTATACTTAGAGCCCTAGAGAGCAATAGCTGCAACTCCAGGCTCGTTTACGAATGCCACCTTGCTCTCGAAAGAATATCCATAAAAAACACAGTGACCTTACAATGGATAAAGGGGCATAGTGAATCGCTGGGCAATGATGCTGCAGATGAGTTGGCTAGAAGAGGGTCGGGAACCACCACGGAAGGTCCATCTCCATTCCTCCCTCTACCATTCTCACAACTAAAAACATGGATGCGGCTTCGCACTCAGAGCCAACATAATAAACGCTGGGCACGGACAACGGACTGTAGACAGTCGAGAGCAGCCCTACCGGCCATCTCACCACGTCTGACACACCGCCTGCTCAACCTACAAAGATTGGACCTTCGGACCATCGTGGGGATCCTAACAGGACACTGTCCCCTGAACAAACATCTTTACAACATCGGAGCAACAGACAGCCCACTCTGTAGGGGATGTCTGACCGAAGAAGAATCTGCTGCCCATGTAGTCCTGGAATGTGTGGGAGTAACAGCACAACGTAAGGAAATCCTCAACAACCCGAGGTCACTCCGCGAAGCCTGCGAAGACCCCAGGAAACTTCTGTGCTTCTGGGCGGAGTTGGGCTGGCTATCTCCGTAACCGGCCGACTCTCACGCATAATGGACCAACTTAGAGTTCAAATGCGGAAAAGGGAGTCCAATTACAATTACAATTACAATTACAATAGGTTCAGGCAAAGGGTAGAGCCTATGAGAAGAAACCTGCAAGAAACTCACGGCCTCTCTTTTAAATCGTCAATTAAATATAATTTCAATATTTTACAACTCATATCAAGAAGGTGTTGCAACCATTATACCATTTGCTACTTACTGACTTTAAAATACTAAAGATAATAACAATAATAAGTTAATAATATTATAGAGATTAAATAATTTGGGTCTAGTTATATTTTTCAATATAAATCGAAAGTAGGCAGTAGGATAGCATGATGGCGCATACACTTACACTTTGTGACAATGCAAAGGGAGTCCGTGACTAAATGCGGTTGTGGATTTGTATTTTTAATAATAATTAAATTGAGAAGCAGGATACTTGATAACATCACATATAATTACGAGGTACCTTTACATTACTAAATTGACTTATAGGTAATACAGATCTTTGAATCCTGAATGCAACAAGCAACTAATGCCATGAGTTTTTATCAGTTAAGTAGTCGTTGACAGAATAATAACCCTTCCGAATGAGCTGTATTTTTACGGCACTTTTAAATTTAAGCAATGGTAAGAAAAGAATATAGAATTAAATTTAAATAATAAGAATATAATTTGAAGAAGTAGAATATAGAATTAAAGAAACTTATACCGACTCCCATAAACGTATTGTGAACTTTATGTAAACGATGATATAGGCCGAATAACTATATATATTGCGAAGCAACAGTAAGTATGTCTATTTCCTTAAATCGATATTTCAGGGAAACTCGTGGACCTAAATTATAAATACTACGCGCTTGCACGCTTTTGGAGAATAAAAATTGTCTCAATATCAGCTGCCTTGCCTCACAATAATATACCGTAGGACATGACACTGTGAAAGTAACTGAAGTATACTAGTCTCGCAGTATCTACATCAGTAAGCTGTCTTACTTTCCGAATTGCGTATGCGGCTGAGTTAAGTTTCCCTGCAAGACACGATATATGATCGCCCCACTGAACTTTGTTATCTAAAGTCAAACCTAGAAAAACTGTCAATTGACGAAAGTAATAATTTCATTATTTAAATTTATATTTATGTTAGGACACTTTACATTTGGCAATGTAAACACATTTTGTTTTTTTTAGTGTTTAGTAAGAAATTATTTGACGTAAACCCATCCAGGATGTGCGTATAGCGTATGATGGTCAACGCAGTCAAAGGCTTTAGAGAGATCACAGAATACGCCAATGACATCTTGCGAATTTCCCAGGCACTATACAATATATGTATTAAAAGCGTAACACGCGCATCTATAGTAGAACGGCCCTTCCTAAAACCATATTGATCTGCATGAAATAAATTGTTTACACTAAAGTGACTCTCTAATTGCTGTAATATAATCTTCTCAAATATTTTACTAGTAGCAGGTAATATTGAAATTGACCTAAAATTACTAGGGTCACATTTGCATCCATTTTTAAATTAAGGTATTATTTTACTACATTTTATTAAATTTGGAAAAATGCCTACATGAATGCATCCGTTGAATATTACGGCTAGGTGTGGCGCTTTATTAACAACTAGTTGTTGCCCGCGACTTCGTCCGCGTGGACTTTAATTTATTACCCAATACCTACTTTTAATTTGTTATCTAATTTTAATATATAAAATTACAACTGAAGAAATTAATAAGTCTAACTACACCTATATAGGTGTAGTTAGCTATATATATAGCTAATATTTAAAAACTACCTACTAATATTTAGAAACTACCTACTATATCTAAATAATTATATCTTTTAAATGAAATGTCTGATTTTAATAATTTAAAACTTGTTTTACGGGTATTGAAACGGTCTTTAATAAAATATCATTTAATGGGATAAGGAATGAGGTATGAGGTATGAATAATATGGTTTGATTATTGTCGGCACCTTTATCAACTTTTAAAATGTAAAGATGTAGTTATAGTAGCATAACTACAGTAGTTGGACATATGGTATCGCAGACTTTTTTGTAGATATTGATACGTTCTATAATACTGTAAAACATTTTTTTGTTCTATCATCAATAGTTTCCGCAGCGCACGTGATGACAGATTTTTTATGACTAATTTTTTCACACCTTGGGTTATATTATTGCATTTTTATTAAGGATCCCTATTTCTTTTTAAAATGTAATGTACCCTATGTCACCCAGTGAAGACGCAGCTTTCTAATGGTGAAATAATTTTTGAAATCGGTCCAATAGTTATTGTGTGAAAACATTACAAACATACATACAAAAACACAAATGTTTCCTCTTTATAATATTAGTTT
This sequence comes from Catocala fraxini, assembly GCA_930367265.1. Taxonomy (NCBI): domain Eukaryota; kingdom Metazoa; phylum Arthropoda; class Insecta; order Lepidoptera; family Erebidae; genus Catocala; species Catocala fraxini. Next base: position 23,098,725 of record OV884045.1, read on the forward strand.
AGATAGATAGTTTAGATAATACTTTAAACTAATTTTACCGAAATACCCCAACAGACGGCTGATTTATTTGAGTTGAGCGACTTAAATTCTTTTATTATATCATACGGATGTACACATTCAAAACTAAATTGCATCTTGCACTCTTCCACGCTGCTCCTAACCAAGTATTCTGCTCGAGCTGGGCAAGACCTAAGGGTACTAGTTGTATTTAAAGGTATTTTGCGAAGTAGTTATTGAATGTATCGACTACTTCCAAATTATTTGAAATTACGTTGTTATTTACATTCAGTTCAAATTTATTATCACGCACCTTGCTGCGACCTGTTTCATTGTTATAATGTTCCATGTAGTTTTAATTTTATTACTACAATTTTAAATTTTAGTTTTTAAGTAAAGGAATTTGGCAGTGGCACAAGCCTTTTTAAATAATTTTGAATAATTGTACGAGCAAACCCGTACATTTCTTATTGTTAAGTAAATTGGCTTGCGCTTGCATATTTTATAATCGTGCTCATGTTTCATTCATACATATATTTTACTTGAACATTTTTTGTACACAATTTAAATTAGTAGCAATAAAAGTATTGACCGGTTAACTTGTCTACTCATTTAGCAAATCATCATCAAATTATAGTAAGGGTTAGTACCCCTACAATATTGAATAAAATTTTGATCGAAATTGTATTGTTTCATACCATACCATCATGCTCACTCAAATGTCATTGCTTGTGGTGGCGTCATGGACCGGGTCGTTCCCTTCCCTACAATATGGCAAAGGGGCTGACCCATGCGTCGTACTCGTAAACGGGTGCTACTTGTGGTGACTGGTCGACCTTAGTATCGTGGAATTCGATAATTTTCTTACTACAATTTTATTTAAACAGTTAGATTAAACTACGGACTACAATCATGCCTTGTCTTGATTATTTATGTATATGTAAGCGGATGCTCCATTAGGATTATCATACTACTGCTTTAGAGGCTACCATCAAATTTTATTAAATGCTTGAGTATGTTCAGTAGTAGTTCATGGAGAAATGGTTGCAGCACCTTACAGCTGTTATGATTTGTAAACGAAACACTTATCGATTAAACAAAAAGGCCATGAGTTTCTTGCCCCTTCCTCTCATGAGCCCTACATCCTTGCTTTGCTGAACGTGGCAGTACCTAAATGAAATTCACAAAAAAGAAATTGTGTAACTTAGACATTCATAAGTGTTACCTTATAACCTAAATTGAATAAATTTATTTTGAATTTGACTTGAATCATATAATTTGTATAGTTTTGCTCTACTTCTATATATCCCAGATGTTCCCCAATCACAAAACTTAATCTCATTATTCTGACTAAAGGTCTTACATTTAAAAATATTATTATATTCCAAAGTAATTTTATGTTAAGTAAAGACTCGTATAGTTCGTCTGGATTATTCAGAGAAAGGTCCATATTGACAACTTTGGCACTTATGTTATCGTTAAATTCCTTTAAGCGATTAGATGTCATAGGTCTACACGTGACCTTATTCTCTTTATGAATTGTACTCACAGGGAATATTACCTTTTGCCCACAGATGATTTTGATTTTATTGATCACTTTCTATTTCATTCACTACGAATTCTCTTTTTTATAATATAGTATACAAAATGGCGCAAAACTTATCACATTAAATGATATACTGCCTTAAGCAGGTTGATATAAGACGCTTAACATACGGCGGGCCGAAACCTCGGCGGGGTCGCGACCGCATGTGAGAGATTCGCGCGGCCCCGTCGATTGCGGTTTTGTCGACGTACACCTTGGTGGGTTTGGTCGGTATTCCGGGAGGTCCATTATTATCTTCATTACCATTTTTCTCTTTTACCCCGGTGAGTCCGTCATAACCCCTCCGCCTGCCCCAGCGGAGCGGTATGCATCAAAGCATTCCACAAAGTAAAAAAAAAAAAACACGCTGAACATAAACAAAAATCCTATTTTCACAGAAATTAAGAAATTATTATTTTAACAAAATAAATATAATAAAAACACTATTGTAATAAGCACACACTGACCTATTTCTTTTCGTCACAAGGACTTATTTTTTTGTTTTCATTTTTGTTTCTTTTTGTGTTTTTTTTTTTTCATTTGTTTGTTTTGTTTTAATATCGCTGCTTGAAGTCTTTGACTATCTCTTAATCTAAATTATAATTAAAAAGAATGTCCTGTGGCTAAACTACTGAATACATTTGGTTCATAATTTGTAAATCGTCAAAGAATACCATGTAGTATATGTGGTATCAATTAATGTGATAACATTTGCGCCACTATGTATAATATTTACAATCACTAAACTAGAAAGAAACTCACGTAGGTAGATAAAATTAAAATACTGTAGGCGGGCAGCCCTAACGCGTGTCTACGAACCGCGCTGTTGTAGGTAATTATTTCAAGGACAGGGCTGAGTTACAATACTGTATAGATGTCATTACCGTGACTAGGCGACCGCCAGTTATTATTATTTTTAATAGATTTTAAAAGTTCTTTAGAATTTTGGTAATCTAACTAGGTATCGCTATTACGGGCTAGCAACGTCGCTTGCGTTGTCGCGTCAACGTCCGACATTCCGTTAGTCTCATATTTGTGCAACCATTCTTGACCAGATATTTCACCGATAATACAGCTCTGCCATCCCTTTCGTGAATACAGGCGTGAGGCTGTGTAGTTGAGTAAATTCTCGAAATGAACGTCAGCTACTTAAAAGTCGGGTATAATTGGTTGATAGGTAGGGTAGGCTTTGCGGCAATCCCACGCTTTATCTCCCACGTAAGGAGAAACGCGCTCGAGGTGTTTATTTATGGGCTTCAATGGATTTTCGTTACGGCTAATGTATACTTCTTTTTTGCATTTATGCTATTACACTTAATTTTACTTTTGTTTCGTTCAGCTATTTCGACGCACTAAGTGCGGCGCTATGTCCAAAACGAATGTATCGATCCGAGTGGCATCACTCGAGCATCGAGCGCCTGCACTCGTCACATCGAGTAGTTCACACACTTACAAGCTTGCTGGTTTATATTTTTTGTATTATCGGCAGCTACATTACTCGTTTTAAAGTTTTAATGTAATGTTTATTACCTATATTCATTATGTCGCGATGCCTTTTTATTTTCCATTGTAATTTACTAACGAAAATCTAACTAACGGATAGGGATGCGTTTGTTATGCTAGTTACCATTGTATGTAACTAGCATAACAAATATGATAGCTCAGTGGGGAGACCAACAGACTGCAATGCAGAGGGTCTCGGGTTCGAACCCACGTCGCGCACCTCTGACTATCGGAAGTTATATGACTTTTCGAAATTATGTGCGTATTGATTGACAATTATCGCCTGCTCCGTGCCTCGGAGAGCACGTTAAGCCGTCGGTCCCGGCTGCCATGAACATCTATAGCAGTCGTTATTGGGAGAGTGTCGACACAAAAGATCCCACTGGGTCGAAGTGTCGCCGGACTGCACTGACTGGCCCCCACATAAGATACATACATACCATTGCATGTGGTGTTTGTTAGTGATCGAAAATCCGTTGTAAATTTTTCACTACCTAATAATGAGAACCATAACCAGTATACCACCAAAATATATCTAAATCTAATTGTATTGAAGCTAAATAAAAAATGAGGAATGACGAAAAGACTTTATAAATAATTAAAATATTAAGTTATTCGTCTTTTGATACTTACTAATCATACAAAAATCGTAAATGCCTTTTGTAGGTAATAGGTTTTCCTTGATCATAAAGTTATGATCAAGGAAAAATTGATTAGCGAAAATATGTAATGGTAAAAGTTTACACGACACTGCTTACAAACACGAACAAGGCAAGTAATATAGATGTAGAATATGCTAACAACTGTCAAAGTTGAAGGCGAATGGGCGGTGAGTCCGGTAACCGCGCTTCGAGCAACGGAACTATTTACGTAAATACTGTGAGTTTTACAAGGCCACATTATTTTTTAAATGAATGTCTATTTGCACTTTGATTTTACATTTTTAAAAGAGACCTACAATACATCAAACCCATTTCCAAAATCATACTACTTATGTTGTATGTACGTATCTATCTGACGAACTGACGAAGATAAATAGTGTGTAGGTACCGTTATAACGTAAGAAGTTTCAATTATACGGGCACACTCACTAAATAGAAAACCTCATAAAATAATAACAGTCAGTAACTGCGAAACAAAAAGATGGGGTGAACTTCGTTGTATAAGTCGTATATATACGTGATATTTACTCTACGCAGTGTAAATAAACATTACATTCACTCAATCATTATAATATAATAATATTTGGATTGGTTGAAACGTTCTTAAACAATCTGTTTGTATATAATATAAACACATATCAGAATTCATTGTAAAGAATTAAATAAAAACAATCATAGCATTTTAATAAGTAGGCATAATTATTATACCTTTTACCGAGAATTTCAATTTACTAGTCTGTAAAACACTAATAAAAGCAATACATGCAAATTAATTATTGATCTATTTGTAAGTATTTGTATTGGTCTTAACTACACAGGGAACAAAACAAAGCACTAACCAGGTCGACAGGAGAAATCATTGTATATGCGTAGTGTGCGACGACTTCCTTCAATGTAACAATAAACAAACTGCGCACGACTGGCTGAACACATCCACTAACCAACAGTAACGAGCGATGTTTGACTCCCCGCGACGCCGACGCGAGAACGGGGCACGAGGGGATCAAACAATAAAATTAGATGTTTGTTGTTTTCATTCTTGTTTTGATAGCAGTACCGATGCGCAGCTATAACCTTGCCAAAGGCAGTACTTCAGCGATTTGGGTAATCCGTCAGCCTCGATTTGTCTCTTCAAATCTGCACCATAACAGAAGTCGTTTAGAAATACGAATTTTGTAAGACTACTATTGATTTTGTACATTCTTTCACATTTTTGACTGATATCTTGATCATCTGCCCGAAAATTTATGATGCTGTCTAATCCTATGTATTTTGAAATATTTTTATAGGATTTGACTGGTTATTAACAAAATCTGATAAATGATTTATGTTCATATTTACAGACGAATCGGTCGAAAATGGTCCAATTTACGCAGGTAACTAATAATAATAATAATATTCTACCACATTAAATATATGTGTACCTCAGTACACATAGATTTAATCTAAATTATTTTACATTGCAGGCAGTTATGTTGCTTAACACGATGCAAATAAATAAGGAACCAGAGGAAAAGTTTCTTCTTCTTGCTACTTTAAAAAATATGAAAGGCAATCCAGCAATTTATTCGAGTCAAAGCTTCAAGAAAAAAAAATATCAAAGCTGTCAGTACGTCTATGCTGTCATTGGGAATTGTCATTGTCGTCATTTTACATGGATGTATAAAACTTGCACTTGTTTGACTAATGCATCCAATTCCTTAACCATCGTGTAAAAACCGTATCCATATTTTTTACGCATAATAATCAGCTGATACGTTTGACGAAATTTATAATATTACACTCGTCACGAGATTCTAATATAAACTATGCCTAAGAAGAAGACCGGACAACGGAAGAAAGCTGAAAAGCAGAAATTACGGCAAAAGGAGATTCGCAATGCGCGCGACAATGTCGACCTGGCACAGCATCCTTGCAACGTGCCCATGGATTGCGACAAGTGCCAGAAGTAATATTTTAACCTCTCCTTTATAGAACGACGGACTCTGGTTTTCAATATGTAGTCATTGTACTGAAGTTATAACGGATACTCACTTGCCACGCTAAATTGTTGATTTGATAACTTCTCATACTGTTGCAATCTCTTCCTCATATCTATGCCTATCACATTAACAATTTATATAAAAATGCTTAATTATAATGTATGAAACAGACAGCCTACAAATATTTGCATTTAGAGGTTACTGTTGTTGAAATAAGGTACTGCAAATATTGTAATGTGGCGAATTGCAACCATACTGTGACTGGTACATAAATATCTTATACTAAATTTATCTTGACTTGTGAATTTATAAGCTTACTTAAATTTTAAAACTTGTTCACAAAGTTATATTCTCAAAAAGTCAGATTCTTTGCAGTACAGTAGCGGTGCAATTGCAACACACATTATACTTAGATGTATCAATAAATTATTTATACAAGGATAAGGGTGCGTTTCCACTCACATGGCGCTGGATGAAGTGGAGCAGAGAAGAGCAGTGAAAACTATTGTTTCCATTGAAGAGGAGCGGAGTATGGTGGAATAGAGCTGAACAAACCAGAGCTGTAATGGTCTTGTAATCGAATGTCATTCACTATGATTTCCCACACCATATCATTGCATTTGTATGTTGTCAGTCGTGTATCCCATAAACATGGAATTATTTTGACATGTTCAATTAGTTTCTCATCCATTTTGATTCACATACAATGTCGATGACCTGTGAAGTGTATGACATAATATCGCTAATTACAGGGCACGAATCTGCACCGTCCCGCTACCCTCCGCTTCGTGCGCTCTGTACGGCACCACAGCCTGCTCGACTCCGTTATATCCGGCTCAGAGCCGCATGTTCATTTATTTTATTTTAAAGTCCGCTCCGCTCCACTTGCACTGTTTCCACTGATGCAGAGTGGAGATATTGAGCACTGTGATTGGCCAGTTCACGGTTCAGTCTTCTCAGCTCTGCCCAGCTCCAGATCAGTGGAAACGCACCCAGAGGTGCAATAGCTTATAAACATGGCTTATGTATATAGGCAGACCTGTCTATAAGCTATTACTTGGCAGGACACTGTTCACCATTCTAGCCCATAGGGGTTAGTAGGATTAGTAGATTATAGAGAAGAAAAGAAGAAGTTTGCTCAGAATATTAGGGGTATTTATGTGATAGCCTAATGGCACCATCACTGATACATCATATTCTCCTTGTTTGTCTCATATTACAATATTGCCTCACCTTCACTAACATAAACTGCTCGGGTTAATGTTGTTAAACTATATGTGTGTGTGTGTGTGTTTAAATGTTTCTGACCGCCCAAACTAGGCTAAAGATTTGGTGTGCAAAGCAAAAATGTTTTGGTTCAAGAAGTTTATAGGTGGACATATAGCTTATAGATGGCAGATGAATAAAAAAACAGTTTAAATATGTAATTACGTTTTATATTTTTTTTACTTATTAATATTTAATCATAGATTAATAAAAATTCAGGAGAATCCGACAATATCTAACAGAATGAGCATGTTATATCCATTAATGATTTTTTATCGTTGAGTGAAACTTGTTTGGGACTCAAATTGACCTTTTTTTTATTTACCTACATAAAAAAGTAGATTAAATGCAGTACTTCAGGGTATATATTTGATAAATATATTTACTTTTCTACCACATAAAGGGTATTACCATTTTGGCAAATGGTATCTTATTATCATTAACTACTTATCAAGTTAAAATATTAAATCAAATGAGTTCATTAAATATAATTATGTGGCCCAGACACTAGCAAAGCCACTAACTCTACTAATTATTGTTTAGAATGTTATGCCATTCAGTATCAGAAGATATTAACCTAGATAAAGAGCAAACACATTGTGATGTTCACAGGAAACAGAAGAACCGTGCATTCTGCTACTTCTGCCAAGCAGTACAACGTTTGCCGACATGTGCTCACTGTGGCAAGGTTAAGTGCATGCTCAAGTCTGGAGACTGTGTGGTGAGACACCCTGGGGTGTTCACCACAGGGCTTGGCATGGTGGTGAGTTGTTATCTGGCTGTCAATATAATATGACGTTAGTAAACATCCCCTGGCTATATTAAGGAAATATATCTTGATGTCCTAGAAATATAAATAAATTATAAAAGTTTCAAATATGTTCACTTTATATTTTATGTGAGAATGGAACACTAAACTTAGGTAATTTGAATATCAGTGAATACAAATTGCTAATGAAGAGAGAGGTAATGGCGAAATACACATAGAACATTACAAGGAGTCAAAACATGCCAGATGCGTCATCTTCTAGGTGGGCTCATGACCCACCTGGTCTCTGTTAAATTTATTTTTGTATTTACGTGTGAAACAGTACAAGGGTAGTAATTGTATTACAAGTATTAGGGCACGTGCTACTTGTGAGATGTCGCTCTAGTGCAGTAAGCTGCTGCTTACTAATGTAATAATACGCGATGTTGTGTGGTGTTGCAGGGCGCGATCTGCGACTTCTGCGAGGCGTGGGTGTGCCACGGACGCAAGTGCCTCACTGCGCACGCGTGCACCTGCCCGCTCATGGACGCCGTGTGCCTGGAGTGCGAGAGAGGTGCTGCTTTATAATACGCCTGATATAACCTTCTTACAGACTCGACTGCACAGAAGCCTATAAAACTTTCGAGAGCAATAATCGATGCAATAGATTTAAGATTTATGTATACTATACATTTATACAGACAAATGATTATTTATGAGTAGTCTGTATCAAATCACGCAAGTAGGTATGTGTTTTTAGTTAGCCCTTTTTAGGGTTCCTATCCAAAAATACCTTATGCTACGTTTGTCTGTCCGTACGTCTGTTTATTATAGCTGCTTATCTCAGCTCAGCAACGTCTAATGCTATTAACTTGACACAGCATTATAGCAAATTTAAAATTACTGAAGAAGACTTTTTCTTTTTTTAAATCCAACTGCGGTGTATCATGTTTTGGGTTTAATTTCCGGTTCGTTCCGGTCCGGTACAAAGTATTATTGGATTTTATTGTTAAATAAATTCTCGACCGCAATAGGCTCGTTCTCTAACAAATGAGATTATAGAAAATACCTTTGTCTACCCCTACGGAGACACAGGCGTGAGGTAATGTATGTGACTTTTTACCGGCGCGGTGTTTCAAAAATAATGATGAATGTTTGTGTAGCAGGTGATGGATAGGTATAATTGCTTGACGATATGTAAGTAAGTTTATATAATATTGTCCTCTATTTACGCGAATATTATTCATTGAAATTAAACTGCTATATACGGATTTTATCGCGTTGTTTATTTGACACTTTATTACAAAATTTTGAAAATTGTTACACTACTACTACTATTAAACTTTACTAATTTTTAAGCTAATTAAATTATTATTAAAGCTATAAATAAATATATAAATACATGGTCACGGGGAGACTCAGTCTCCCCTTGACCATGGCTGCTGAAAAGCAACCGAAATTTAATTTCAATGTAAGTAAGTTTCTCATGCAGGCGTATGGGAGCACGGCGGGCGGGTGTTCCGGTGCTGTTTCTGCGCGGGCTTCCTGTGCGAGGACGACCAGTTCGAGCACCAGGCGTCGTGCCAGGTGCTGGAGTCCGAGACGTACAAGTGCCAGTCGTGCAACCGCCTGGGCCAGTACTCGTGCCTGCGCTGCAAGACGTGCTTCTGCGACGAGCACGTGCGGCGCCGCGGCGTGCGCCTCGACCGCCGCGCGACGCCGCCCTGCCCGCGCTGCGCCTACCCCACGCAGCTCACGGCCGACCTCAGCATGTCCAGTAACTATGCCCTGCGCCTCTTACTGCGGCCTGCGCGGCCTCGTGCCCCGCTCCCCCCGCTCCCTCCGCTCTACGGATACAACGTGTGCACTGTTCACAGCTCGCTCGCACCGTTACGGACGGCAGGGCGCGGCGACGGCCGACGACGACGACTACGGCGACTCCAGCTACGGCGACGCCGGCTACACCGGCTACACTTATACGGGTAAATATCATGTTCATCGTTATTCTAAACCTCATCCTGTAATAGATAGGTGTCACAACAATAACCTTTACCGAATAGGCGAGGGTGAAGAAGGCGGTACTGAGGGTGGTGACTACTCGTACTCGGAGTCGGAGTCGGGCTCGGAGGAAGAGGACGAGGACGAGTCGGAGGAGGGCTCCGAGGAGGACGAAGCGACTCCCGCGCAGACCGCCGCCGGCGGCGGCACCAAGTAGCGCGTACACTCGCCTACTCTCGACATCAACTCGTTCAGTTTTACTTGACAATATAATTGTACTTGTATACATTTTACGCTTTTATTTACTACTACTACCTTTTGCTTGGTTTATCTCTGTCCGCATCTACTTTATTTTAAATACATTTTATTCATTCCTAAGGAAAGTCGAAATTTATTGGCAATATTTTATTAAATTTTTTGTTAATATTTTATTATCTAAGTACACACCAAAGAAGCTGAAGCCTAAAGGCTCTTCAAATTTGGCGTGTACTTAAGTAATAAAATATTACCAAGAAATTTAATAAAATATGACTATATTATAATAATATGGCTCTAATTAGGCAAATTAAAAATAATGCATAATAAAAACAATAATATCAGGCCTGTATTAAACTGTCCCACTGCTGGGCACGGGCCTCTTCTCACTGTGAGAAGGGTTAGGGCATAGTCCACCACGCTGGCCTAGTGCGGGTTGACAGACTTCACATATCTTCGAGAACATTATGGAGAACTCTCAGACATGCAGGTTTCCTTACGATGTTTTCCTTCACCATTAAAGCAAGCTATAATTAACAATTTAATACTTACGCATATAACTTCGAAAAGTCAGAGATGCTCGCATTGGGTTCGAACTCGCGACCTCTGCGTGGCAGTCCAACGGTTTCCCACCAGGCTATCGCTGCTATAATAATAATGAAAATTATAAATAACTAGATGAAAGGCACCCTATGTCCTTTTCTTTTCCCTTGACAAAGCGTTTGCGTTTCGTGATAATCGGTCGAGTAGTTGAGGCGTTAAAGCGTAACAAACAAGCAAAGACACATTCGCATGTATAATATTAGTTAGGATTAATTATTAATATAGCAAACTATAGTATGTTTCAAATACGAAGTTCTTTTCGACACTTCATAGCACGTAACTCTGCACATTTGATATAAATTGCTAAAATACAATGATTACTTATGGTATATTACTTATACCTAATAAAGACTATTTAAAAATAATTAGAATCTATACAAAACATGATGTAATTGTTTCACAAACATAATCAATTAATAATTTAAATTAATATTAGACTAAAAAACTTTAAACTCCAAAATAAAGTAACATTTTACTACAATACCATGGTTACGCACTAAGATATTTTTTTACTCTCAGTCATAGTGACGCGACAATATGAATCGGATAAAATCGAACTAATTCGAGGTAAAACAATTGTCCGAGAAATAAATTTTGTAAAGGAGATTGCCCATTTAGTATGGACCAAAATACTGACCTTAATATTTTTGCGTCCTGATAAAAATGCCTTTATTTGATTATATAACCTTAATGAATTACATGTCATTGTACCAACTTTAGTCAATGTTCACTTCAGGTGTTAAGAGATATTGAACAGAATAAGTTTGTTTTAGGTTATAGTAGACTCAGTAATATGGACTCTAAGCAGGTGTATTTAAGATTTGCATTTGTTTTATGGATGTAATTGACAAATTGCAGTTCTACCAACTCATTATACTATTAGAAAATAATTATGATTTGGTGCCACAAAAACAAAATGGGGTGTGAAGGTTAGTGCCACAAAAGCAAAATGGGGTGTAAAGATACAAAAACTTAATTGTTAATCTACACCGTGAATTTGTAGTCGTTTTGGAACCGAAAACCTTATACTCTATATCAATAATAGAATCGATTAAACTCATTATTTTAATAAAATAAAATGTTTTTTTTTTAGAAACAATAAATTTAATGTCGTTTACGAGAAATAAATGAGAACTCGTAGTAACGCCACTCAATTTCACGTACTACGTTTACCTACGCGTCACTACGATCGATATCATTCATGTTTGACAACTTAAAAACATTCGCCAATAAAAATACAGAAACTGCCGCGCCCGCGCCGCCCGCCAATCCCCGCACACTACCCCAGGCGCCGGCAGAGCGAGCGCGAGCGGTTTTTCCCGTCCGACTCTGGTGCAAGCGCGCCCCGCACGCACCCCTTCCCGCCCTTCAGTACTGCAGCAACTCGCGCGCGTAATGGTCGTAACGTAATTATTCATTGTCACGCGAAAATGAGTCGTCAATACGAATATTCTAACGCTGAGTACTTGGCAATGGTACAGCTGTATGCTGTTGCCAATTTCAATTTGGAACAGGCCAGATGCTTATACTCCCAGCCGGAGCATTTGAATGCGCTGCGGCTACGAGGAATTGAAAGTCCTCAAGTGCCATCCACTCCCACTATCTTGGCTGCAACTCAGCGCCTTCTCGATCATGGAGAATTCCGTACGCCGACTCATGCGCAAGGCCGAGGACGCCTTAATGACTCCCCGGAGATCGAAGAGGATATTCTGGAGTACTTCGAGCGGGATCCGCGGCGAAGCACGAGAATGGCGGCTCAAGAATTTAATGTTAGCCAATACTTTATATGGAAAACATTAAATACCAATGGGTTACACCCTTATCATTTTCGTCGTGCTCACGTAATAAATAACAATGATGCACCAGCAAGGATCGCCCTATGTGAGTGGTTGTTGAATAATCCGAACGCGAACATACTGTGGACAGATGAGTCATTGTTTACTCGAGTGGGATTGTACAACGTGCACAATGAACATTATTGGACTCTTATAAACCCTCACTTAATACGGGAAGACCACCACCAAGTGAGGTTCAGTGTGAATGTTTGGGCCGGCATTGTAAACGACCGTTTAACCTCTTGTATGCCGGAATACCAGACATAATAGAAAAAGCATTGTGTCTCGCGTAGATCCACGTTCCGGCATACCACAGGTTAATAGGGCCTGTTTTTATTGAAGGTCATCTAACGGGTAGCTCGTATTTAGAAATGTTACGAACAGTAATATCCGAGCTATTGGAGGAAGTACCATTATCGATTATACACGATATGTACTACCAGCACGACGGCTGTCCCGCTCATTATGCAAGTTCAGTAAGTGCCTACCTCAACAATGAGTTTGGCGATAAGTGGATTGGGCGCGGCGGTCCCGTGGCTTGGCCGCCGAGAAGCCCGGACTTAACGCCCCTAGATTTTTACTTGTGGTCGGAAATAAAAAGACTCGTGTATTCTCGTGAACATGAAAGTCGTGACGAGTTACGTAGTGCGATAGTGGACGCATTTGATAAAGTTAAAAGTGATAGAGACACATTAAGAAAACTTAAAGACAATGGTATCAAACGTGCTCGTTTGTGTATTGAACGTGGCGGACTTCATTTCGAGCAGTTGCTTCGATACAGGGAAGTGTAAATAATTTGTAAATAAACTGTCCATAGATACGTAAGTTGATTATTTTGTAAATAGCTCCAATTTTTTAAATACGCCTGAAATACTCAGAGTTCCTTCACCCTGTGATTATTTTTATTACATAATAAATAAAGTTAGCTATTTATCGAAGAGTAATGTTCAGATAAAGTATTTCCGACGGTCCTAAGCCCGTGTAAAGTATGAAGGAGAAATTGGAGTATCCATTTACGTATTAATTGTGTTGTTTCACAATGCAGGTTTTTCATAGTAAAAGGAGATAACGCATTGCCTCGTATCAGCTGATTTTGGCTCTATTGAACTGCGATATGCCTATTATCAATTTCGTAGTTATTACATTTACTTAATTTTATTAATACTTGTGTAGTCACTAGTTTTTAAATCGCGCATAGGACTCGGTCGGGATACACGCGGCTCTTTTGCGTCGATCTGTGTAGGCATCAGCTGATACACGTAGTTATCGTGCGTCGTTCATAAGTACCTACGCGACTGAGTGGCAACGCCGGCCGCCGCCGACGACGGTTCGCAGCCGCGCGAACACGTGTGCATGCGTTTGTGAATGAATTGTCCGTGCGTTACTACGATCAAACTCGAATAAGTGAAAAATATTATTCATATTCCAACTTGTTTACTATACACAGTACAATTAATTTACTATTTTTTATTGATACTACTAATTATCCTAAGTTACCACGTTTCGGTTCCAAAACGACTATAAATTCACGGTGTATATAATATTATGTATATGTGAAACAAATAAAATACACATGTTACGTGTATTATTTTATTCATTAAATATATTATCGAGACCTGGAGCTGGTGCCCTTACATTGTTATACCGTTATAATAATGTAGGGGCACCAGCTCCAGGGCCAAGCTCAAAGACCACAATATGCACATTACGTGTGCACAACAACCAACTGTTCGTTTTCCTACAAGACAAGAGCAGTAGTAACGAGATATGGCGTCTAATGTATCTCTTACATTTTTATTTTTATTTATTAACATGTATGTATAGTACACTTTACTAGATATATGTCTAGATATAATTCTTCCACGAACTAAATAATTGTTAACTCCTAATATCAAAGGCAAGTCTTCTTCAATTTCTTCAGATACTTCTATCTGATAAGTGCCCTTTTGACTAATATGCTCACCATAGTAAGAACTGGCCTGTTTCATTTGATACGTCCCAGAAATTACTCTCCTGCTGTTTATGTTGTCCCTAATAATGTAATCACCTAAATGGTTCAGTAGGTTAATTCTGTTTTTGGCTATGTTCAGATATTCTACGTCTTCAGGGTGATTTTCAATCAGCTTGTGAAACTTATTCAACAAGGCACATGCTATTTTAAAATCATCCATCACATATCACATAGCCCGATTGAAGAATTCTTGCCTTAAGAGTTTGAAGTCTCTTTTAATACGTCCATTAACAACTTCCACAACCCAGCGACACATTGTGACACATCTGGTTTTATTGCTCTGTAATGTTGTTAATTGATTTTCTCCTTCTAATAGATATTCAGGCATATGTGACTTGTAACCTAATGCTTCTATTGTTAGTAAAGCATCTCTAAATCCTCTGTCGAGAATAAAGACATCATTATTCCGGAATAATCGTCTCAATTCACTTTCTTCATCTAATAAGACATCTGATAATATCGAAGAGTCATTCTTTGTGGCTTTAAAAGGCCCTAAGCAGTGTAATATAGTGCCATCACAACACACAATTAAAAAAGGTTTCACAAGATTAACATCCTTATGCAGACTGTATGTATCTTTTTGGAATTTGTAATTACTGCTACTTTGTACAAAGATATAGGTACCATCACGTATAACAATAGCTGGTTTTTCGTGGGGTGGCAAATTAGAATTCCCAAAGAGCTCCTCTGGTATTATTTTGTTTTTAGCAGCCACTTCCTGTATTGTTCTACAGGAAACTCCTAAAAACAAAGGAACAAATTGTTTCATCAGACAATTACGCACTATATTCATGTACCTTTCTAAAGTACTACGAGGCAGGCTAAAAAACTGAGACAGTTGTTGTAGTTCCAGTTCTGATTTTGGCTAAATATATGCTAAAAGCTAAAGACGGTAATGACACCTTTTCATTTAAGGATGGAATCAGTGATAGCAACTCTTGTAACTGTTGTACAGTAAATCCTAACCAAAATTGACGCATATTGGCATCCACAAAATTTAAATCTTTAAAATCGAGCTTTCTTTCCACAGCTATCTTTAAAATTGCCATCATGTGTTCTAAAACAACAACAAGTCGAAAAGTTGTTGTGGGGTATGTATGGCATCGATACTCAGCAGAGGTCTTCTTTGGAGTATATTCTATGCGTGTTCAATTAGGTTGAGCTCTGGAGATTAAGCAGGACGTCGATACGAGCATCGGCAAGAGTACGTATTACGACTCTAGCGTGTGTGGATGTGCATTGTCATGCGTTAGTCGAAATTAATCATCCAACGAGTTTCGCAAAGGGATGATCACGCCTGAAACAATCTTCTCCGCATAAATCTGAGCATTGAGGTTGCTCCTGATCCAAGTGAGATGGGTTTTTCCACCGATACAAATATTGGCCCAAACCATTATTGTTCCACCTCCATATGAATGAACTTCCAGACAAAATTTCAAACGTTCTTGATGCCCAGAAGGCCTCCAAATCAGGGTACGTCTTGTATCTGGTCTCTCACCGAAACGAAATTCATCGAAAAAGCAAACACAACGCCAGTCTTCTTCCTCCCAATTTCTGTGTTCGCGAGTCTATTGCAAACGGGTCTACAATTGCAGGTTGCTATAGGTGGAAACCTCAGCGGCCTTGGGGAACGCAGACCCACTTCACGTAAACGATTTCGGATGGTTTGGTCGCTTATCAGCAAGCCTGAAGAGCTGTGGAGCCTCGTAGCTAACATCATGGCGGTCATGTTACGATTCCGTCCAGCAGTATTTTGGATGTACCGGTCCTGTCTGCGAGTGGTGATGCGAGATCGTCCTCCATGTCGCTCGGCCTCGCTGCCCGTGATACGATAGCGTGTCCAGAGATGACTTATAACGCTCCGTGTAGTGCCAAGAGCGACAGCCACAATACGATGCCTGGAACCAGCTTGCAACATTCCGACGGCTCTCATCATCTCTTCTCGTGTTAAATCATGTCTTTACTCCATATTGATGCAGTTATTTTCAATTCCGATGCAGAAATTGTAATCTATATATATAAAAATGAATCCCTATTTCCCTTGGTCACGCCATCACGTGTGAACGGCTGGACCGATTTCACAATTTCTTTTTTTATGTGTTTGTTATTGTCAGGAGAAGGTTCTTATGACAGAAAAAATTAAAAAATAGCGTGGAAAATTAGAAAATTTAAGAATACTTATTTAAGAATATTTAACAAGCATTTAATATTATTTCTAATCTAACCTTAGCGCTTTGGACAATATAAACTTTTTTAATGTAACATTATGACATTTGACATAAAATTGACAGAATGCGTGCTCAAATATCATCAAAGAGGATGTAAAAAAACTGAATATCGTTTAAAACAAATGCTTGGATCGAAGTTATTTTATTTTATTTTCAAATGGGACGCTATGTCAGTAGTTACGAGGCGATGTGGCGTATTTTTTCGTTTCCAATACATGAAAGACATCCTACTGTAGTTCACTTGGCCGTACATCTGGAAAATGGTCAAAGGGTGTACTTTACAACGGAAAATATATTACGAGTTGAGAGGCCGCCATCCACAACATTGACCAGCTTCTTTGAAATGTGCCAGAATGATGACTTTGCTAGAACACTGCTTTATTCCGAAATGCCACGATATATTATACCTCGAATCAATCGTCAAAGAAATTTCAACGACGGAACAAGGAAAACCAGTTCCAGGTGACCCTCAAGTATTTTCCACCGATGTACTAGGACGTCTTTACACAGTCCATCCCAACCAAGACGAGTGTTTTTATTTGCGTTTACTGTTAGTCAATATTCGTGACCCAACATCATTCCAACATCTGCGAACTGTTGATGGTGTATTGTGCGGCACATACAGAGAAGCCTGTCAACGTTTGGGATTGCTAGAGAATGACAGTCATTGGGACCACACTCTTGAGGATGCTGTAATTTCGTCAAATTCTAAACAAATACGAACATTGTTTTCCATAATTTTATTTACATGCTTCCCATCAACACCGATTGATTTATGGAACAAATATAAAGATCACATGGCCGAAGATATATTACATCAGAAGCGTCTTAGAACATCAAATGCAAATTTGCAAATTAACGAAGAAATGTATAATGAAGCTTTAATTTTAATTGGAGACATGACGTGCTTGATGCTTACCAACAAAGGATTAAAACAATTAGGAATGACATCGCCCAATCGCCCAATGCACGACGCATTTAATCAAGAGTTGAGATGCGAAACCCAATACGATTCCGAGGCATTAAAAGAAACTGTTCTAAGAAACGTTCCCCTATTAAATGAGCAACAAAAATATGCCTACGAAACGCTAATGAAAGTAGTGAACGATGGAACTGGCGGATTTTTTTTCTTAGATGCTCGCGGTGGGACTGTGATAACGTTTTTAATATCATTGATTTTGGCAACGATTCGATCGCAAAATGGTATCGCACTTGCACTTGCTTCATCAGGTATTGCAGCTACGTTGTTGGATGGCGGTCGAACAGCTCATTCCGCAATCAAGTTGCCGTTGAACATGCAAATAAATGAAACACCAACTTGCAACCTTTCGAGAAATTGTGCGATGGCCAAAGTGTTGCAGCAGAGCAAACTAATAGTTTGGGATGAGTGCACGATGGCACACAAAAAATCTTTGGAAGCATTAGACCGCACGTTGCAAGATTTACGAAAGAACTAAAACCGGTTTGGTGGTGCAATGATTTTATTGGCAGGTGATTTTTGCCAAGCACTCCCAGTAATACCACGATCAACGCCAGCTGACGAACTTAACGCATATTTAAAGTCATCCATTTTATGTAAAGACGTTAAAACGCTCAAATTAAATACGATCATGCGAGTCGAATTGCAGAACGACCAATCTGGAGAAGTTTTTCCTAACAATTGCTCGATATTGGTAATGGCAAAATACCTGTTGACTCATCGTCTGGATACATCATATTTCCTACCAATTTTTATCACTTTACTGAAACTAAGACCGAACTCATCGAGAAGGTTTTTCCAAACATTGCACAAAATTACAAAGATCATGTGTGGTTGAGCGAAAGAGTTATATTGGCTGCAAAAAACGTTGATGTCAACGAAATCAATTTTCAGATTCAAAATAAAAGAGCTGGCAAATTATGACATGTAATCGATTGATTCCGTTACTAACCAAGATGATGTTGTCAACTAACCAACTGAGTTTTTAAATTCGCTGGAATTGCCTGGAGTACCACCTCATAATCTGCAATTAAAAATCGGATCAGTAATCATTATGTTGCGGAATATAAACCAGCCACGTCTTTGTAATGGCACTCGACTTGCGATGAAGAAATTAATGAACAACGTCATCGAAGCCTCAATTTTGAAAGGGAAGTATAAAGGCGAAGACGTTTTGATTCCACGGATTCCTTTGATTCCAAACGACATGCCATTCGAATTTAAACGGTTGCAATTTCCAGTACGGCTAGCATTCGCAATGTCGATAAATAAATCTCAAGGGCAGTCGCTAAGTGTTTGTGGCATCAATCTTGAAAATCCATGTTTTTCACATGGCCAGTTATATGTCGCCTGTTCCCGTGTCGGAATACGAACAAAACTATTTATATACGCACAAGAAAAAAAAACTAAGAATATTGTATATCATAACGCATTAGAATAATAAATACACTTTTTTTATTAATTATACCAATTCGAATTAAATAGTCATCGTTAAGATAGGACAACGTCTGTCGGGTCAGCTAGTGGTTTTATAAAAACACTATTACACACTTTTAAAGAAATCCTGATTTACATTTGATTTTCTATTTTTTAAGGAAATTTATAGAAAATTCTTTTTTCAACTAGTGAAAATCACTAAAAAGAACCAATTACAATCAAAAAAAGTTGAAATAGTAATCCTCAATTGCAGTGAGCCTCTAAAACGTATTTCATCCCTAGACTCTTATGATGTGTGTATTTACCTGATGATGACAAATACGAGCACTTAATGGCACATATATTTTATAAAAGCGCAATAATAATTCTTTCACCACTGATGGTACTAATAACCTTTCTACATTCTGACAGTCATAAAAGATGCAATGATTTAGTGTAGCAGCCACATGTTTATATGTATTAGAATTAACTTTTTGAACTGTCTGCCTAACTGGCTGAGAGACCACTCGGATTTCTGGTAGTGGAGGTGGTGCAGGAATGTTGATTTCTGCTTCTATTTGTGATTGAGGCAAAACTTCTGGAACATATTATGCACTATCCTGCCTCTAAGCATTTGAAGCTGTTGCCTTTGAACAGCCCTAGTAGCAGCCATCCAACATGTACGACAAACTCTCACCAATCTATTTATCTGAAACAAAAAGTGTAAGTGGTCAACCTTTTTTTTTTTTTTTTTTACGTGTGGGAATGCTTGAAGCATACCCCTCCGCGGGGGCGGGCGGAGGGGTTTTGTCGGACTCGCCGGGGTAACAGAAAGATGTTAAGGAGATAATGTACCTCCCGGAATACCGACTAAACCTACCACGGTGTTCCTCGACAAAACCACTATCGACGGGGCCGCGCGAATCACTTGCACATGCGGTCGCGACCCCGCCGAGGTTTCGGCCCGCCGTATGAAACGGCAGGCCACTACACGAACAGACCTACCCAAAGGCACTTCTCACAAATTATCCCTACTGTAATTAAAATTATCCCAAATTATCCCCCCTAGAGGGGAGACGGACTCGACACAGAGGCGCGCGTGGGAACACGCAAGCCGCCTCTCGGACCTGGTGCTGAACGGATGGCGGGCAGGCCCACAAAGCCCGCCACCCTCAGGTCAATCCTCAGGATGGCTGGAGGTCATCTCGCGCCCTCTGGAACCTTAACTTAAAACATCATAGATCTCTTTACTGTTAGGTCAGTTTATACACAAGTACTCTTTACATTTTTATTAACTTATACTTAAGCAAGTATACAGTGTATGTAAAACAAAAAATAAACTGTGCATTTTTACTATACATACTGAAGTGCACATAGTATGATGATTACTAGTTTTGAATAATAAACAGCACATATCAGACTGATAATATAATACAAATATCTAATAGCTGTTGTATACATTGGTCAATGCCAGAAAAATGATTTATTATTTTCAGACTCAGAAAATCTACAGAATTATATTTAAAATTACATTGTAAATAAAATAAAAATAGGTATGAACTGTTTATTTCGACCTTTATATAGGTATAGGCTTTATATAACAGCTTTATATATGTTTAGCTTACCTGATGTGGTGGCACTCATTCCAATAGAAGATTTCTTTGTGAACTATCAAGTGGTACAGTATGAGTTCTGGATCTCAATATAGAAACTCCGTAGCCGTAACAAACACTTGTATGTCCAACCGCAGGTGTTACAAGCTCTTGGCTTACATGTGCATTTTGTAAAAGAGTGTAACAATTATCACAAACTATATCTTCATTTGAAAACTGAAAATAATATACAAGTAGGTAAATATTAATATTATAAATGTGTGTGAATGTAAAGATGTGTGTATAAACCTATAAAGCTTTACACACATCTCAATTATTTACTCTAAACAGACTTTAATTATTAAATAATAGGGTAAGTAGGTTTTCCTTATTTGTCTTACATAATAAACACAACAAGCTGTGTACTATACGTAGCTTACGTAAAAAGTTGAAGGATTTAAGGATAAGAATAAGATATTGGTTAAAAAAATTAGTAAAAACTGTATCAAATAGGGCTGTTTACTATGCTTTTGTTAGTATAGTAAACAACCCAGCTCAGTTTATCATAACGATCGTCTGTCAAATGGAACTTCGTATTTGAAACGCACTAACACGTTATAAATATTGTACCTAACTTCGATGTAACTATTCTTTCGATATGTCAAACTTAGGTGGACTCCGTTTTTGTTTCGATTCTAAACCCACGATTACAGTCTGTATGTAAAGTTATTTGGTAATCGATTTCGTGATGTGTCGATTGAAAGAGTCCTTCACTATCGTTGTTCAACGATCATCTGTCAAATGGGATGGGACTTCGTATTTGAAACGCACTAACACGTTAAAAATATTTTTGATGTAACTATTCTTTAGTTTTTATAGGGGTAAGTATGTAAGCAGGTCATCAATCACATACTGTTTTATTGGGAACAAGTCGTACTGTCAACGGTTTTTTGAAATTGTTAGGTATGAGGATCACAATACAAATCTAAGGGTTCGAGATGCACTGCTGCCTACGCATTTTTTTCAAATGTTCTGTAAATTTTGTTGAAGTACCGAACAGTAATTTATGTGCGCCAACTTCGATTTTATATCTTGGAATTTCTACGTCCTTTGGTGATTTTTATGTGGTAGGTAACACTAGGAACTGTATTATCGTAGATGACGTAAAGGCATATAAATATACTAGATGTGCCTGCGGTTTCACCCGCGTTTATAGTTACTGCGACGCCCCCGTGGGTCGTAGCGTGATGTTATATAGCCTATAGCCTTCCTCGATAAATGGGCTATCTAACACTAAAATAATATTTCAATTCGAAATTGTTGTTCCTGAGATTAGTGCGTTCAACCAAATAAACAAACTCTTCAGCTTTATAATATTAGTATAGATATAATAAAAGAACAACCTAGTTTGGAAACCAGTCTCCCACTGCTATGTCATCAAAATATTGTATACTTATTTTTGTCAACTGGGAGAAAAATAAATAAATAATTATTATTATGTTAGAAAATAAAAAGTTATAGCAGGGAATAAGTGAAGTGACCATAGGGTAGGTCTTATCGTGTAGTGGCCTGTCGTTTCATACGGCGGGCCGAAACCTTGGTGGGGTCGCGACTGCATATGCAAGTGATTCTCGCGGCCTCGTCGATAGTGGTTTTCTCGAGGAACACCGTAGTAGGTTTAGTCAGTATTCCGAGAGGTCCATTATCATTTCAACATCTTTCTTTTACCCCGGTGAGTCCGACAAACCCCTCCGCCCGCCCCCGGGGAGAGGTATGCAATCCACCAGGTAAAAAAAAAAATAAAAATAAATAGACCAGCTAGTTTTACCAATGAAGTGTAAACCGAAAATCTGGTAAACATCAAAAGAGAAGTCGGACCGCGCTATTCTGCCGTGGTAATCGAGAGGCCAGTAAGTCAAAGAGGGCCACTTCTTTTAATTATTGAT
Organism: Catocala fraxini; assembly: GCA_930367265.1. Lineage (NCBI taxonomy): Eukaryota > Metazoa > Arthropoda > Insecta > Lepidoptera > Erebidae > Catocala > Catocala fraxini. The sequence continues at coordinate 23,121,331 of OV884045.1, forward strand.
TAGGAATGCTTCTCTATTGAAAAAAACATTTTTTTTTCTTTCTTTTGTCATAGGTATAGAACATAAAAATCGAGTATATAGTTTTATCACAATCGCTAAAACTGTAACAAAAACTTTGGGCGCTGTTTTCTAAAACTGCCTTTTCTATTATGACTTATTGACATCTCATTTCTAAAAAAATTACCACGATTGATTTTCAAACAAAAATCTGCTTATAAATGCGTGTTATATCTTGCGATAATATTTTATATGTTAATATTATATATATTATATAAAATATTAACATTGTCTAAAAGACTGCTCTGTGTTTGGTCCGAGTAGCTATAAAGAAACGTGACTATATGACGAAAGTGTTGTCGTGTATAAAATGTTGGTATCAGCAGACAGCAATCAGCTATGTATTAAGCTAGAGTACTAAATTAACAAGCTGTACCTGTAGTACCAATTAATTACATACTAAAAGTGGTAATTAATTTTATTTGATTATATTTTCTCTTCTGCTATTCTCAATATTATATGATTCATATAATATAATGATTAATGAGTCACTAAATCACAATGTATTTAGTATTTACTGTAAAGCTGTCACAAGTTGTGGGTAATATTTTGACATGGTAACATCGCTAATTCTCTGACAATTTGACAGCTACGCAGCAATCGTTTCGTCCAAGCGACAGGACTCGTAGTTTTTATTCTATTTATTGAATAGTTTAGTGCTAGTGAGTAGTGTAAAGCTCGCCCTGATCGTCCCCGACGTCCGTCCGTGTGTTCAATAGTAGTGTAGTCCGGGGACAGGCGCTGCGCAATGATGGTGGTGGAGCGCGCTCGGTGAAAGTGTCCGTGTCTGGTGTTGTGACCGTGAGCGTCGGCAGAGTGGGTGACGATGGGCGTGGGCCTGCAGCCGCTCGAGTTTACTGAGTGTCTAGCGGACAGCCCGCAGTTCCGTGAGAACCTGCAGAGGCACGAGAAAGAGCTTGAGCGCACCAGCCAACAGATCAAACGCCTCATCAAGGAAGTGAAGGATGTCGTGCAGGCCGCCAAGCGTGAGTGTCGCCCTTGTCCCTTCATCGGTGTGGTGCGAGGCGCGCGCGTGCCGCGATCCTGCAAATTATGTGCGCTCCAAGGTCACTCTGTTACTCATACGTTACACACAAAGGTGTCGGGCGCGCCAAGCCGCATGTGCAGCGAGAGCCAGGTGACGGCGCGCGCTGCACAGTGGCACCTGTCAGCAGCCGCAGGCTATTGTTGCAGTATAGTAGTTCCTACTGATAATTGAGTGATGTAACACAAACAATGAGAGTACCACACTCACTATCATTAGCCATGTTCATGACATTGTTTGATGGTTGTACTCCTAAAGATTAACCTTATAGATTCTGCCCTTGTACATAGGGATGTTGTGCTGCACTCTATGACCTAGTTTAGAATAGTTGTGTTAAAATGGATGTGTTGTGTGCGTACAACACTTACAAACTCACATTAAATGAAGAGCCCTTGAGAGTAGGACAGTGATGGTCCAGTTGTGTTAATGTTTGTTTTCGTTGTTAGTACATTATCTACTGTTTGACATCAATTGTTTGTTTGTATTGTATACTAGACACATGTAACACACACAATGGGTGCTCTGGTCATTTTGTGACTTAAGTAATTATATAAAGCCACAGTACAGTGTACTTTGTTGCATTGTGATCATTTAGTAAGGACTAATTATCTAGGCACCCAACAATTTTGTTACAGATGAGCTTAATAGTCTATCAATATAGAACTGACAATATTTATAATGGCTACTTGCACCAGTTGGAGCAGTAGCATATGCTCAGCTGGTCGCAGCAGACTAACAGTGATTCTCGCTTGTTGGTGTTGTTGGTATTTGTGTCAATGACTTAGTTAATTAGTGTGTCTCTGTTGGACACTCGCGGACTGTGCACATGGCTGCATTTTACTGCATACATTAGCTGCATTCTGTTGCACAACATCAAATCTTATATCTCATCAGTATTCATTATATGTCATATTTCTTAACAATTGCCATTTAGTTCAACTCAACAAAGCTTTCATCAATTATTTTAATTTATTCATTATTTAAATTTCTTAATAACCCATTTGAGCTTGCCAACAGTGCTCCAAGGATTATAGTACATTTATATAAATATTTTATGCATTAATAGTTAGTGTCTGGATATAAATTCATATACATATTTGAAATTTATAATATGTAAATTCCTGAAGAAAGATTTTTCTTATACAATATGAAATATGCATAACTGAACATATTTGGTTATTGTAGGAGTCTTCAGAATATGTGCAGTGTGTTTGATGATGTTTGATGTCTGCCATACTGGGTGTGTAGAGTTAGGGATTGTGATGTGACATACTGAACAGTTAGGAGAAATTGTCAAGTGTTTGCAGTAGAGTGTTGAGGGCGGCGCTTCGCCATGTTGCACGTAGCTAGTATTAGCTCGGTGAGTCAGGCGCGCAACAACTCCGCGCCTTATCAGCGTCGCCCACCGCCCGCGCCGCAACCGCACATCTCAGTTTGGACAAACTGCCGCCGCGCGCCGGCCCCTATACTGTTACTCATATTCAAATGTATAGACATACATAGGCGGTCAGGCTTACACAAACTAAACAATGCAACATTTTGAATTGACAATCGTGAACTTAGAGTGTAAATCGGAGAAGTAGAAGGTCGCCGGTGGAGGAGCGCGCGGCTCGTGCTCGAGCGGCGATAGCGCGCGATAACGCGCCTCTTGCAGTGATAGGCGCGGCGGCGGCGGGGGCGGCGGCCACGCGGGCCACTATCTGCACGTTTCTTAATCTCGCCCTTGAACATCGATGCAACAACGACTGATGCTGATAACGATATCATTAATATTCTTCCGATGGCCTTACAAGCATATCATTTCTTATTATTACTACTTATTTTTTTCGTGATCCACTGACTGGCCTTTATTTGCTGAGAAACACTCCTTTTGCATAAATTATAAAGATTACCATGCCTTGAAGCTTAATATAGTGAACAAACAAAAGGCGTTTGAATGAGTAGGTCCCTACTAGGTGTACGAATGACATGTACCTTATTAATAGCTGTAATAGTCGTTTTGGACGAACGAGCCGGTGTAGCTGTACGTGTGTACTTGTTGTGTGGTGCCGGGTGCGGTGACAGGTTGTTCTCCGAGCCGCACGGTGCTATTCACTTGGCCCTTGTCTTCTTGTGGTAGGTTACCTACATCGATGTTTATAAGTGAAATGCTGGGATTCTGCCGCTACCGCTCTGTCTAATGTATGAGTGAGGCCAGTAATCCCGGTACTACTGGTCGTCTCGACGTTCCGTCACCTCTCCCTGCGGCGCACGTCTCCGGCGCCTACAACTTTCCACAATCAGGTGTATAATGTTTGTGACCGTGAGACAATACCTGTCATGATAGGATGGCCACGTCGCAAAATTTCAATGGATGGCATTTTATATTCACTATTGCAATTATTGTAGCTATAATATTGTCTTCTGTTTACGCGAATATTATTCATTGAAATTAAACTACTATGTATACAGATTCTATCGCGTTGTTTATTTGAAATTTTATTACATAGTTTTGATAACTGTTACACTACTACTACTATTAAACTTTATTAATTTTAAGCTAATTTATTATTATTAAAACTATTTATATTTAAGTTTACACTTTCCCCGACGTTTCCGTTGCTTTTCAGCAGCCATGGTCACGGGGTGACTAAGATGGTAGTTGATTGATGATTATGATTAAATTATGTGTGGGTACTTTGAAATAACTACACTGGAACACTGAGACAACTACCATCTTAGTCTCCCCGTGACCATGGCTGCTGAAAAGCAACCGAAACGTCGGGGAAAGTGTAAACTTAAATATAAATAGATTTAATAATAATTTAATTAGCTTAAAAATTAATAAAGTTTAATAGTAGTAGTAGTGTAACAGTTTTCAAAATTATGTAATATAGTATCAAATAAACAACGCAATAAAATCCGTATATATAGTAGTTTAATTTCAATGAATTGTAGCTATGTTTATCTCATAACCTAACTAATATTATAAATGAGAATTTAAGTTTGGTTCTTTGTTACGTTTTCTCGCCGTAACTACTCGACCGATCATCATAAAATTTGGCATACACGTTGCCAGGGGTACAGAAAAGTAAATAGATTATTGCTTATATCAGAAAAAAATTACTGTTCTCGAGGGATAGGAATTAATTGACGAAATGACTTTAACGTGGCAACTCAGTACACGTAGTTGTATAATGCACAGAAACTGTACCTGAGTAGGCGACTGCCTATTCGTTCGTCCGCTTACTTTTCTTAACTTAGCAATTTCAACATACCAATACCAGTACCAGAATCATAGAGATGATTCTACTAATGTTACAAGTACACAACCTTAAATAAACTGGTATCTTTGTTATGTAATGGGACGGTATATCTGACATACTAAATAGATTCGAAAATTCTAATGAAGTACTCTTAAAACAAATGTAGGATGATGTAGGATTTGAGAGACCGTATTGTATAACAGGCAAAATGTACATAAGTCTGATAATATAACGTATGCCTACCTACTAAATGCACGCGAGTTTGTTACTTAAGTACTATACTCTAAACTATTGTTTAAATTGTCAATATATTATTATACGACATAAGTGGTTACGCGAGGGATATATTTAAGGACATTACGAATCCTCTTCTCGTGTAACAAATAGTGAAACTACGCGTGACTTTTGATAAGGCAGGAAGGCGAAAGAGGATGTTATCCGTTCTTACCTTGTACATTAAGGGAAACATTTAAATACTTGTATATACATTTAAAACGAAAATCGATAACTTCAATATGTCCCTCGTTTAGCCAGTCACTCTATAGGAGCGTTTCCACTGTGGATGCGCTCCTCTCCAGCTCTGCACGTAGAGAGTGCACAGTCATCGACAAGGAGTCAGTATATCTACAGTAGCGAACGTGTTTGCGCAATACTTGACATCACTTGATCAATATTTATTTATTTTAGGTATACAAAACAGAACAAAGTACAAGTCGGTTTGAAAATAAATACATATTACAGTTATGTTCCAAACTAAGTTCTTAACTATATGTACACTACATGATGACAATGGACTGTTGCCAACGACGAAATGACGTCATGAACGTGAATTATCTATATAAAACAAAAAATATGGAAACAAAATGCGGATAAAACATAAAGAAAAGAAAAGAAATTAAAATGAGAATCGTACCAATACTCGGCAATTATACTATTATACATTAGACATAACATGTTTAACATTACTTTTAAATTTTGCGAATCGGCTATTGAATATGTCCAAAGTGTCCAAAGTGTTACGATGTTCCGATAATAAATCACTGTACAGGCGACACATCTGTATCATCGGGTTGTAAAATGAGGTGTTATTAATGTGCACATTTAGAATAAAACTTTGAAGGTGGGGATGACGTGATCTAAACCTATTATTGAAGTTAATAAGAGACAACAAATCAGGGCAATCTATTGCAGCATGGATTATTTTGTGAAGACACATCACACAACAGATCAGTGCTCGCCCGGCGTGATTCCAAAGACGGTATCTTGATCTTATCTAGTCTTTTCTTATATGTTTGTAGGTTGTGGTTAAGATGAAATCTGTAACATATTATCCTAAGGCATTTCTGTTGTATCTGTTCAATTCTATTTATGGGAACATCGTAAAAAGGCGACCATATATTATTATGTAATGTGTGTATGTTTTATTGGCTGTTGTTCGGCAGTACAGGTGTGGTGTTGTGTTGTGCGCAGGTCTGGGCACGGCGCAGCTCGCGCTGGCGGCGAGCATGGAGCAGTTCGAGTTCGCGTGCATCGGCGCCTCCATGACGGAGGACGAGCGCGTCATCAGCCGCAGCCTGCACCACTTTGCGCACCTCATCCGCACCATCGAGGACGAGCGCGAGCGCATGGTGGGTGCCCATTCTCTCATGTAACTAGACGAGCCGACGCGATGGCGACGGCTCCTAACGTATAACATAGCTGTGGCCTTCGCGCCGAACCGGTTCGTCAACGCAGCGGACGTTGTATTGTAGGTAGTATTAGTAGTGCCAGCTTAGACCAACTATTGCAATATTAAAGAAAATTAACGCTTTGGAATCCTTCGGACTACTCGCACACTCACACACACAAACAAGCGTGCGTGCGCAGGCAGGCGTGTCGCGCGTTCGTAGTAGTCGGGCGGACTACTTGTTTATAAACAAGCGCGGGGCGACCTTCAGGCGATCACTTTCCGTTCGTTAAACAACGATCACTTTTACTGGTGCAGCGCGGGATGAATGCTAACGAGGGCGCTGACACAATTAGCACTCGTGACGCAAGCGACGTAACGCGCCCCGGACGCGGACGCGCACACGTCACGGCGCCGGCGCGCCGCCCGCATCGCAATGCGCTCCAGGAGCCTCACGCGCCGTCTCACGCTCACACGCGCCGATTGATGGCTCAGGAGCACGTTTACCCTGCAGCTTTGATTGAATCATCTCGCCGCGGGTGCGGACGCGGCCGCGCGCCCGCGCGGGGTCGGTGCCGCGAAAGTGAAACCGGTCGCTTAATCACGAGTGTGTTGATATCGGTTGATGACGTTACACAACCAGTATTCTGCTCTCGCTGCTTTTGTAGCGAGCTTCGCGTTCAGCGCTTAGACCTACTTCAATAACTATGTTAATTATATAGATACCGTTTGTTTTAGAAATTTTGTTGAAACCGCCTTGTACGATACACTTATTAATGTAAACGATACATTTTATATCGTCTCGCCAGCTTTGGTGTTGGATTAGATATGTTGCGCATGAAGCTATCTCTTTTATTTATCTGACGACTAGATATTGATTGCTTTCGGTAAGATCCTAAATACAAATTTTAGTGGCGCAAACCAAGTGGGGATAATGATTAACATCGTTCAGTCTCGGCGCAGCTGCAAGCTTCGCCAATTCGCGCAAAAACAATCATGTCGGTTTTTGTTTTGTAACATACAATTGATGAGATGCACATATGCAATACCAGACAATCGGAAATCAGGCAATGCAGTCTATATTTAGTGTTTATCTAAAGCGCGGCGATAGAGCAGCGAGTTGTGTCCCGCCACTGATAGGGAGACGCGCGCGGCGCGGCCCTCCGCCGCTCATTCGTACTGGGCGCGCGCTCCGACACGTCGCAGTGGTTATCGCGCACTGCTCCTCAAGTACACTTATTTTGCATTTGAGTTTGTCATCGTCTACTTTACTTTGTCGGCCTCGATGGCCTAATGGTTAGTGTATCCGACTGCCACGTCTGAGGTTGCGAGTTAGATTCCCGCACAATTCAAACATTTGTGTGCATGAACATGGATGTTTGTCTTGGTCTGGGTGTTTCTATGTAGGTATAATATGCATTTACATAAAACAAAAGGATATACAGTGGTGGACATATAATTAGAAACACTTGCGACGTATTTCACATTATACAAGGCACATTGCCGTGAAACTTTTGTTTTTGGAAATAGAACAACAAAATGCATAGAATACGTTCAACAACTTATAATTATTAATTAAAAAACAAATAAATATCCGAGTTTACAACTACCATTTAGATATTTAGTTACGTACAAACAACTAAACGACATTTGCAGTAGCATCCGTCATGGACAAGTAATTAGAAACAATAAAGAAATGAGGTAAAAATCCAAGTTGTTAATGTGTTAACGTCATCAATTACAAATTATTTATGTAAAATAATTGTTTGGTTCACAAAATTTCTTAAAAATTAATATTTAGTTGCATAGCCTTTGTTATTAATGACAGCCCTGCAACGACGTGGCATTGATTCAAGTAATTTCATACATTTATCGAGTGGGATCGAGTTCCATGCTTCAACAAAGGCTTCCTAAAGTTCATTTTGACTGGAATTACGTTTACGGAGACTTTTTTTTTAACGATGTACCACGAATTTTCAATAGGATTTAAATCAGGACTATTTGCAGGCCAGTCTAACATGGTAAAACGTTGCTCAATAAGAAAGGATTTAACACTGCGAGCCGTGTGTTTTGGGTCGTTATCGTGCTGAAAGATCCAGGTCACAGGCAAATGGTCGTCGGTGTAGGGAATCATTGTCTCTTCTAAGATGTTTTTGTATTGAAATTGATCCATTATACCTTCAATCTTACGGACGGGTCAAACTCAGCAACCAGAAAAACATCTCTATACTTTAATGTTACCACCGCCGTGTTTGACTATGCTCCTCGTTTATTTATAGTCAAAAGCATGGTTTATTGGACGTCTAACGTAGCGTTTGCCGTCTGAATTCACCATATTTATTTTTGTTTCATCCGAGAATAACACTTTTTCCATTCTCGTGCGGTCCAGTTAAGATATTTCTTTGCAAATAATAATCGCTTCTCTCGGTGTTGCTTGGGAAGAAGCGGTTCCTTTCGAGAAACCCTCCCGAACCATTTAGCTTCCACTAATCTGCGGCGTACCAGTTTCGAGGAAATGTTCCTTAGGTCATCAGGTGAAAAACTTCATTTCTAATCTCATTGGAGCCTTTAAACGGGTTTTGTTTAACTACACGTATTATTTGCAAATCTTCCCGGGGAGACGTTTTCCTTGGACGAGCCTTTCTAAAAACACTTTTAGTAGTTCCGTTTCTTTTATAATGAGCTATAGCGTTGAAAACTTTCTTCACAGAACATTCTAGATGATTAGCAATTCTTCTAAAGTCCACTTCCGATCTAAATGTAATTTAACAATTAATTGCCTAGTTGACTCGTCACAACTCTTATTTTCACCCATTTTTATCAAAACTTATTATTCACGTAATTCCAAATTGACGTTTAATTGCCGCCGTAACTACAGTAAAAGCGTAGACGGTTATTTTTTAATTTCAAAAATGGAACGAACTTTGGATCTTGTTTCTAAATAGTTGTCCAAGCGGCGAGTAATAGAAATTCAAGTATCATTCATATTTAAACTCTTTTAATAATTAAAGATAGAACTGATTTCTTTATTTTTATAATTTATGAGTTTTTAACTCATTGGCTATATTCTGGCATAGTTAATAGTGATTTAATCTATATATTTTTTACTCATAACGATAGTTCATTCTGTGTTTACCCAAGATTTATGTACTGTTTCTAATTATATGTCCACCACTGTATGTATGTATGTTTATCCATTATCTAGTACCCATAGTACAAGCTCTGCTTAGTTTGGGCTAGATGGTATTGTGAGTATGTGATAGAATATTATTATTATCTGGGTGGACAAAAATCAGGAGCCTATGTATAGGCCTATAAATGCCTTCGATATGATATAAAATGTGTTACAAGAAATAAAACCCGAAACTTAGTCAATAATATAAAGTTATTGCACGTTTGACACCATTTCTAAATTTGCACTTTGTTTGGTTATTTGCTTGCGGGAAAGTTTTCTTAATAAAGTAATATAAGGGTCTTAATACATTCATAAATATTTATTTAAATCATAATTAGGTCGGTGTCTGCTGGTTTTCATAGCATGGCCCAGTCCTCCTTGCCGGATTTCTTTATTTTATTGCTTCCAAAGCCTCCTCAGACATTTCTATTACTGGTATTATGGATTTTTTATGATATGGCTCGTCTCGGTGAAGTCAGCATCAAGTTTGTCACAAGCTCCAACACTTAGTTGCGCAGCTAAAGCTAATGGATCTATGCTGCAAGCAACTTAACATGATCAGTATGAATCATCATCATCATCATGCTTTAACTAACAGCCGTAGTACACCCCTGCTTAAGCCAAGTAGACGTGTTACAGTCATATTTCTAGGTCACCATTGTTTAGCTGAGCCTATTGTCTTTTACAGAGTCCACTTCCAAAAAACTTTAAATAAGAGATTATACTTTAAAACTCGGGAATCTGAACCGAGACCTTACGATCGGCCACCAACATAAGCTTAAATAAACGCCATGTGGTCAACGAGGTAGTTGCGTATATATATATATATATATATATATATATATATATATATACAGGATGTCCCAGAACTCAACGTCAAGCCGAAACAGGGTGACAGGATTGATTGTAACCATCATGAGAAAATCAGAAAAAAAATCTATCCCATGCAGTTTGAAAATTATGGGCATTTAAGAAAAACCTAGAAATTTGGTCAAACTGTAACCGTTTTTCGGTTATTGTGGTTAATTTTTATTATTTTTGTTCATTTAAACTTTGTAACCGTAACCCTAAATAACATTTCTAGAATCACAGTCAAAAATAATGACACAATTGCACCAAGTTTCCTAGAATTAAGACTATTTGTTAAACTATGAACTTAAAATTTTCAAATTTTGCCCATTTGGAAGGCTCTCCTTTAAAAAAATGTACTAGAGTGCCTTGGCAAGTGCCAATAAAACTTGGCACATTTAATCAGGATTGTAAAATGGTACAATACTTGTTAGTTTCATACTAAAAAAAACGAGTAAATAATAAAAACCTCAAGTAACCCGATTTTTGCTAACCCATTTTACTCAGTTAAAATGTTTTTTATTCGCACAAGCTCTTGGTAGGTTCTTAATATTACGGCAAAATGATGAGAGATGGATAGTGGACATGTTTGCCATGAGCGAGCGAGACAGATAGTGACGCCACGCAGTGAGACGGAGATGCGTCGTTTAAACGAGTGCGAATGAAACAGATACAGACGCCATACCAAGCAAATGGCTACGCTACCAATTTGACACCAGTTAGTACGTTTCGCTCATTCGTCTACTGCGCACCTTTCCGTATTCGCTTGTGTTGATTTAGTATTGACAACATTGGCTTCTCTTTTTGGACTTGGATTTTTGTGAATTGGACTTTTTGATTACATACCGGCAACTTTGGCTTCTCTCTATTGGAATTGGACTTTTGTGTTGGCATCCTTGTTATCTACCATGCCTACGCGCTACACTTCACAAGAATATGCGAACATGCACCTCATTTATGGGAAATGCAGATGCAACCCAAGTGCCGCCGCTAGACTTTATCGTAAAAGATATCGAAATTTAGAGCGCTATCCAGATCACCGCGTGTTTGTTAATGTGCACCGTTCACTCACGGAGGGCGGCCATTTCCCGAATCAAATACGGGCTGGAGGTAGACCTCGATTTCCTTACGAGGAAGAAGTGTTGCAAGAGGTCGCTGATGACCCAAGTACTTCCGTTCGTAGAATTGAAGAAAGAACGGGAATACCCAAAAGCACAGCACATCGTATTTTACAAAGAGCCGAAATGCATCTGTTTCACGTACAACGAGTTCAAAGTCTTCTTCCTCGAGATTATCCTGAAAGGATTTCATTTTGTAGAACAATGCTACTGAGCCATAATGAAAATCCCCAATTCATCCAAAAATTCTCTGGTCAGATGAATCTACATTTACAAAAGATGGTTACATAAACTTACACAATTTTCACGAGTGGCATGTGGAGAATCCACATTTAATGCGAGAAGACAGATCCCAGTATCGCTTTAAAGTAAACATGTGGACCGGAATTTTAAACGGCAAAATTGTTGGGCCTTTTGAGCTGCCTGAGAACTTGAATGGCACGAATTACCTACATTTTTTACGAGAAAATTTACCAACTTTGTTAGAGGATGTACCACTAACAGATCGTCGCCACATGTGGTATCAACAAGATGGCTGCCCAGCGCATTACGCAGTGCAAGTAAGAGATTTCCTTGACCAGGAATATCCGGGAAGGTGGATTGGACGTTCAGGCACTATCTCGTGGCCAGCCCGTTCCCCAGATTCAAATCCCCTGTTTTTTTTTTATTGGGGCGTTCTCAAAGAAAAAGTTTATTCAAAGCCCATTGAGAGCGTAGCCGAGCTGCGTGAACGAATTTCTGAATTTGAATTTCAAAAATTGAATTTCTCAAGCTGCTGAGGACATCAACTCTCGAGGATATGCCCGGCAAATAAGTAGATCTTTTTTAAGAATATGTAGGGCGTGTCTTGAGGCTGATGGTAAACAATTTGAACATTTGTTGTAATAAAAAATGTTATTTCCCTATCTGACTTTTAATCCAATAAACCTAAACTAAACTAGTTCAAGATTTTTCATTATTTTATTGATTTTACTTACTTTTGTTGACTTGGGTAAAAGTGGCGTCACTATCTGTCTCGCTCACTCATGTCGAACATGTCCACTATCCATCTCTCTCATCATTTTGCCGTAAAATTAAGAACCTACCAAGAACTTGTGCGAATAAAAAACATTTTAACTGAGTAAAATGGGTTAGCAAAAATTGGGTTACTTGAGGTTTTTATTTTTTTACTCGGTTTTTTTAGTATGAAACTAACAAGTATTGTACCATTTTACAATCCTGATTAAATGCGCAACTTTTAATGGCACTTGCCAAGGCACTCTAGTAAATTATTTTTAAAGGGCCCTCCTTTAAAAAAATGCAGACGAATTTTGAAAATTTTGAATTCATAGTTTAACAAATAGTCTTAATTCTAGGAAACTTGGGGCAATTGTGTCATTATTTTTTACTGTGATTCTAGAAATGTTATTTAGGGTTACGGTTCCAAAATTTAAATGAACAAAAATAATAAAAATTAATCACAATAACCGAAAAATGGTTACAGTTTGACCAAATTATTAGGTTTTTCTTAAATGCCCATAATTTTCAAACTGCATGGGATAGATTTTTTTTTCTGATTTTCTCATGTTGGTTACAATCAATCCTGTCACTCCGTTTCGGCTTGACGTTGAGTTCTGGGACATCCTGTATATCTTTATCTCTATGTCTAATTTTATGTCCTAAAATAAATACACATGTTATCTGTTAATAAGTGTTGAATTTTCCTTTTCCTTGTTTTCGTAGAACTTTTTTCAAAGCTTTTATGCGGTCTTTCTTTGTTAAAACTTGGTTTTGAGGAGAGAGAGCATATTGAAAGTCAAATCTTCATCCAACCACTGTTCATACGCTTGTAGAAACGAGGCTAATCTTCTATGTTTTCTATCCCATTTGGCACAAATTCTTTCACATTCCTGTTTCAAAAATACTCTTAATTGGCACTCTTGTTCTTCCGTAAGAACCAAACTACTATAAATCTTCTTTACAAAGTCAATAACTTTACTTAATCGGCCTATGACTGGCACTGAACGCCAAAAATCAAATAAGGATTGCCGCTTAATTTGAACACCTGTAACAAACAATACAAATATATCGCAAATATTCGCAAAGAAGGGTATTACAGCGTGAAAGTATACTGAAGTTAAAGCTACTACCAAACTATGACTTTGTATGACTACATACTATATTACCTACTGATTGAACATTTACACTGAGCGACTCATAAACTGCATCAAAGTTCAGGATTACTTTCGAATTAATATTTTTTATAAGTATGCAACATTTTTAGATTGAATTGAGTGAAAATGTCGAGACTGCCCATTAATAATAAAAGAAAAACGAAATTTAAAAATAGAACTGGGAATTATACCCGGAAAAATAAAAGTTATGCAAAGTCTCAAATTCGTGTGTTATTAGAGTATAAAGTTTTAAATTAATACATTTTGTATTTTTTTTTCATTTGCGATTTAAATTATTGTTACCAATAGTATTGATTATTACCTAGTCCTTTAAACTCAACAAAAGTTTTTAAGCATAAATATGGATACTTCGTCCGAACAAGCCCCTCAAATTGTGGCATTGGTGCGGAAAGGCTTAGATCAACGAACGATTGCTAGAAATTTAAATTTAAACCAGTCTATGGTTTCTAGAGCATACCGAAGGTTTGTAGAGACAGGTTCTTACAAATGGAGACCCGGTACCGGCAGAACCCGAACAACCACCCGTCGGGACGACCGATTTATTGTTTCAACTTCCTTACGAAATCGTTTCCTCATGTCAGTAACAGCGCACGAACAATAAGAAGGAGGCTTAAGGAAGCGGCAATCATCCCTTTTAGACCAGCAAATGGTCCAAAGCTGTCTGCAGCTCACAGACAAGCTCGTTTAAGATTTGCGCGTGAACATCTTAATTGGATTGAAGAGAAATGGCCTCCATATTGTTCACCGATGAGTGTAGGACATGTTTAAATGGTGCAGACGTTCGCAGAAGAGTCTATCGTCGACGTGAGGAGAGATATGCTCAAAGTTGCATTGAGGAGCGTGTTCCTATTGGAGGCGGTTCGTGTATTGTGTGGGGTGACATTTCGATGATCGGGCGAACGGAAATTGTGTTCATCGACATGGTTTGTCAAAACATTAGAATAGGTGGTTTGACGGCACAACGCTATATAACAGAGGTTTTAGAAGTTCACGTGGTACCTTACATGGGATTAATCGGCGAAAATTTTACTCTAATGTAAGATAACGCCCGACCCCACGCCGGGCTTTTGTTTTTATTGTAAAAACCTATTTTCTATAAACCAACCAAAACCAATTTCTGTTACAATTATCGTTTTTGTTCATAAAAATTGAATGGTCCTTTCCAGTATACAAAAATACACTTAAGAATATGATACTACATTGTTATGAAGTTAACGAACAAAATTATAGGTTTCAATTTAAATTTGTATAAAAAGTTTGAATACTTTGTTAAAATGTTTATTTCGAAGGCGTCTTGAATTGGTGCAGTTTATGAATCCGACAGTGTACTTATGAAGAAAAAGTAATATTTTTATGTTATTTTTCAAGTGAGTACCACACCCTCTTAAAAACATATTTAAGTTAATTATAACATATTAAAAACAGATAATTACCTCTATTTGTTGAATGCATTAGTAAAAGTCACTGACAAACACAGCTCAGAACACGGCAACACTGAACTGTTGGCTGGCTTCTAGAAGCGCACAGTGTTTTAAGAAACTTATTTTTCGTACATCGCATTTTTATTAAAAATTCTACTAGATATAATCATTTAAATGCAAGATTTGGTAGGATGCATAAATGGCATGAATACATTTTAAGAAAAAATAGAAAATCATAATATATTCAATGGAATTTTTAGTAAAAAAAAAATTTCATTGCTCTGAAACTTAGTAATATACGCAAAAGCAATGTTAAGGACATTGATGGCGTCTGTCTTTTTCTAGTATTCTGCCGTATTGGGAAAAGTTATTTACACTGAAATTATTGTCTTTGCTTCCTCAAACAACTACATAAATTATACGTCCCAATTCCATGAAATCTAGAAATTACAAGCAATTTGAGTTTCACCCCGATTTTACGACGTTAGGGTTAACGCACATTCAGATAATAATTTACATCCGGATCTGATTTAAGTTAAATTAATCATCAAAAAATATACGGATTGCACTTTTTTTGTTAATTATTTAAAAAGTTAGTAAGATAAAAGTTAAAAAAAAACATTATATCAATAATCTATTATCTGATGTAGGACTCTAAAAAACCAAACTATTGTTACATATACCGAAATGCGAAATTTATTAAGGGCGATGTGTATACTTAAAGGGAAAGTTAGATATTTTACGAGTGATTGTAGTAGAAAAGTAAGACTGGCATCCGATGACAGTCACTTTACATAAAATATTGGTGCACGGGGCTGCAATAACCAGTTCAACATCGCTTCCTATTGGAATGCTCTCCGAGCAGACATCGGAAACCAGGAATAAATTTTGGAGAAGCAATCTCGAACATCATTGCCGAAAAATGGATAGTAAAACTTATAGATTAGAGGATCAGATGACTCTACAGCTCTATGGAATAAATCATAACCGATTTATTCCATAGAGCTTTAGAGTCATCTGATCCTCTAATCTCACATGCACAGCTTATTCAACGACAAAAGAAACGTTGCAATTAAATTGTTAAAAGCTGTGCCTAACCCGGATTTGCTGGAGGAGCTTACCAGCACTAATAAAGCTGAAAGTTATGAGCCAGAAGAATATGTGGTACTTTGTAACGTAAAAGATATTATTTTGTAAAGAGTGAGATTTATCGAAAATACAATTTACATATGAATATCTGAAATATAATAATAATAATAAATATTGTTTATTTCTCTCAAAAAGTTACAATGGTATTCTTATATTTATAGATACAGCAAAAACAGAACCTTGTTGAGAGCTGGTGAGAGAGTGTGCGTGTGCGTGTGCGTGTGCGTGTGCGTGTGCGTGTGCGTGTGCGTGTGTGTGCGTGTGCGTGTGTGTGTATATAGTGCAACATTAACATAAGCAATATACATTTATCGTCTATTTTAATGTGCAAATTATTTTTTCAGTGCCGTCATAGTCTAAATCGCATAGCCAAAGAGTAACTGTCTATTTACACTCATTCTTGGTCGTTGGGTACAAGTTTAGAATTTTGTTTAGCCTATTGTACACGTAATTTCTCAGGAAGTAGAAACATCTTTGGGCTAGACTAGTTCTGACCGAAATCAAGGGACAAATGTTGTATTGTATTGCCGACGAACGCGGTCTAACTTCGATGGATCATATTTGGTATTTGTATAGGTCGTAAGAATGAGGTTCAGAATAAACAATTTTCGCACCGAGAGTACATTACAAGTCTTGTAAAGTTCGGTGGTGGGAAATCGGTACGGGAGCCTCCAACCTACTTTTAGTACCGCTCTTTGGGCGCGCTCTAGCTTTAGCAGATGTGTTCTTGTGTATGTGATTTATATTTTCCTCCCCATGCAACACTGCGTGACTGATTGGCAAAGAGCTAAATAGGTGAGCTTGAGGACCTGAATATCGACTACATTGTTGAGAGCTTTGAATAAAAATATAAGTTTACGCAATCTAGAGGTAAGTATGTCAATATGTGAGTGAAAGGAAAGATCATCTATTTTTTTTTATAAAGACTATTGTAGATTCTATTTATTCATTGTATATTTAACTGACGTTATTTTTCTATAGCCGTGCGTTCATGATCCGTTTGAAGGAATTCATATCAATCTTATTCAACGTAAACTTATAGTTACACTTAGTTTGCCACTTGTTTCATATTTTCCTCAAAAACAGACAAATACAATGATAAAGTCCCAACTGGACATGTAATTTGATAATTCTGGTATATCTTTCTTTTGCAAGTATTAGTTTGTAATTAATAAATAATTGTGTTTATATCTATGCTGTACCATGAAGCTGCAAATGCTGTGCGCACTTATAAGTAACAAACTCAGCCTAGTTGATAAATAATATAATAGTCAATCTTAAAATGAACTAGTCTATTAGTCGCAAAGTGCTTTAACAAATTTTTTTTTGTAGCAAAAATAGTGAACATCCTCTTCGTTATATTGTCATTGTGACTAAAAGTAACAGCAATAAGCGTTAAATTTTAAAATACATTTTTATGTTGCAATAATCCAAATCAAATAAAAATAAGTTAATCTGGATAAAATTGTGATAAAATTCCATAGAATTGGGACGTGTAATTTATGTAGTTGTTTGGAAAAGCAAAGGCAATAATTTCAGTGTAAATAACTTTTCCTAATACGGCAGAATACTAGAAAAATGAAAAAAGCTAAAAACAAAAAAACGCTTATATAAATGGATCTAATAAAGCTACGAGATTCGTTTAATTTAAGCTCTAAAGGATAGTATGAAAGACACCATCAATGTCCTTAAAATTGCTTTCGCGTATATTGCTATTTTTCAGAGATATGTATATATTTTTTCTAAATATCCGGCTAAAATATTATGATATTTAAATATTTCTTTCTAAAAAACTTGTCACGCTCTCTAAATGGGGATTCAAAATCTTGCATTTAAATGATTATATCTACCAGTATTTTTAATAAAAATAAGGTCTCTGAAAAATAGGTGTCTTAAAACACTGTGGAACGATTTCATATAGTTTCCACTATTGTTATAAAAAATCGCGGTACCTGCGGATGTTTCTTTTCTTTTATCAGGTAAAGTGTGTATTTGATCGTGTATAAAGAGCATTAAAACGTCGTTTTTGAATATTTATTTAATTTATTTTTGCCCGCCTAGATTGGTCATATCGTGTATTGTGCGCCGCGTTATGCCCACTACCCACAAGCACTGGGTACATGTGCTCATTGTCAATAGCCCTTGTTATTTCGGCGTTCAAAGCTTTCGCTCAACTAGTATCTTTAACGAGTTTTATTTAACTAGTGTTGTTAGTATGTCTTTACTTGTGGGTTAAAATATAATATTGTCTTCTGTTTACGCGAATATTATTCATTGAAATTAAACTACTATATACGGATTTTATCGCGTTGTTTATTTGACACTATATTACTACTATTACATAATTTTGAAAATTTGTTACACAACTATTACTATTAAACTTTACTAATTTTTAAGCTAATTATATTGTTATTAAAACTATTTAGATTTGATTTAATTTTATACTTTCCCCGACGTTTCGGTTGCTTTTCAGCAGCCATGATCACGGGGAGACTAAGATGGTAGTTGTCTCAATGTTCCAGTGTAGTTATTTCAAAGTACCCGAACATAATTTAATCATTGGTTTATAAATATGTCAAGTAGTTGCTGATGTCCGTTTATGCATAGAAGACATTTGGCATAATTATAATACTAAAGTATAAAACAAATAAACGTAAACCTGTTTTATGCTTTTATTATTAACTGTTAAAATTAGTGTACGTACTTAAATCACAATGTAACACTAATGAACGTCGATACTTAATACGAATTATTTTTATTCTTACTATTGTCGAAATGCATTGTTACTTAATCACATATAACTGAATTGGGTATACTTTTAAAATGAATTAACTAGCTATACCTACTAATACTTGTAAGTCTTCGACTCATACTCGCACTGCACCAGCAGACCAGGGCTCGAATGAGTACAGAATGAGTGGGGGAGTGGGGGCGTCGGCCTGCATGTGCAACAATAGATTAAGTACATATTATGTTGTACATATACATACATAGATTCACGCCTGTTTCCCAGAGGGGTAGGCAGAGACTACGGATTTCCATTTGCTACGATCCTGACACACTTCTCTGGCTACATTCACTTTCATCACATTCCTCATACACGTCCGTCGGTTCAAGGTGCTCTTAACCCGGCCTTTGTCCAGAACGCCTCCGATCTGATCAAGACACGTTCGCCTAGGTCTTCCTCTTGCGACTGTTCCATTCACATACTGTTGTACATATTTGTGCATGAAGTTATATAAACAACCACCAGCAGCAGGATACCTGCAAGTTGTTCCTTTAGTGCAGCTCCTAGGAAGTGGTACAGATCGTTTCAATCGACTCAGTAATATTAAGGTCGTTTATTGTCTAAGCGGTACCTACGTTTACGAAATTAAATGCGAAGATCAGTATAATCATAAAATCTACTAACGCGTTGATGTCTTTTGTAAGTTGTCCCAGTTTGTATGTACAAATTCCAGCTCTCGCAATTGCTGAAAATAACGTGAGTGATTGTCGTAGTTGACAAACGTGTTGAGTGCACGGTTGCAGATGCACTGTAAGGTGTTTGTCGTGTGTAGATGAGGAGGCAGGCGGCACGTGACGCGCTCGTCTCGGTAACGAAATTGGCCGGACTTCTAGTTGGTAGTGCGATGTGATGGAGAGTGGCACGCTGTGCTGCTTATACAGCACGTCGGCGCGCCGTGAGTCAGCGCTCGCCGCACGTGCCGCCTCGTCGGCACGTGTTATATTATTATCCTTATTAACCACTCGATACTGTTGCTGGTCACCTACCTAATTCAACGTCCACTTATTTTGAATAATCTATCTTTCTAGGATAAATGACACCTCATAATAATATATTCCACCTGTTCTTTCTATCTATACACATTGTTGAGAATAAGCTTTTGCTGGATAAGACTATTTTACGGCCCTGAGCCAATCCCAGTCATCGCCGTCCTGAAAGTTTAATTATATCGTGTGGCTATTGTCGCCTATTCTTCGTCCTTCTGTGAGTGGCCACGCAATCAGTGCTGATGAATATGATGCCTCGACAGAAAAGATGGGACACTCCTATGGTCACCTAGGTGTCGTAGTATGTTTGAGTAGCTAGTACACATAATAATAACTTTATTCATAAGTAACGAGTAATGGCGAAATTAAACTACTATATAAGGCTTTTATCGCGTCGTTTATTTAACACTTTATTACATCATTTTGAAAACTGTTACACTACTACTAAACTTCACTAACTTTTAAGCTAATTACATTATCAAAACTATTTAAAAAAAAGGATATATTATGTATGTTTATCCATTGTCTAGTACCCATAGTACAAGCTCTGCTTAGTTTGGGCTAGATGGTGTTGTGTGTATGTGGTAGAATATTATTTTTATTATTATTATTATTTATATTTAAGTTTACAGTTTCCCCGACGCTTCGGTTGCTTTTCAGCAGCCATGGTCACGGGTGACTGAGTGCGTCTCCCCGTGACCATGGCTGCTGAAATGTTGCTGTATTTAGTAGTTTAATTTCAATTAATAACATTCGCGTAAACAGAAGACAATATAATGGCAAAATGTTATTTATTTATTTTACAATCTTTATTCTGTACACTTGATGCGTTAAAAGTAATTTCATACTAATATAGTTTGTTGAATGAATGATGCCGTTTAATAGACTGGCAAAGAGTAGGTTATATATGTAACATACGTTAGGACTTCAGGTGTTTCACGAACTCGTCGGGTAGACGCACAGGAGCTGTGATGAACGTGTGTGACAGTACGACCTCTGCGCTATACTTATCTTCTGATCGCGCTAATAGGCACAAGAGTTAGGTTTAACGCGTCTCCTAGCGCGCGCTGTCAAGTTCATTACCACTTCAGTTGTTGATGGTGCGACGTGTGTTCACAGCTGGGGCGCGCGCACGAGCAGATCATCCAGCCGCTGGAGCGCTTCCGGAAGGAGCACATCGGTGCCGTCAAGGTAACCACACTGCACAGTCACACCTCATATACCTACATGTACCAGCCGTGAGCCACTGGTCACTAGCACACACACACACACACCCACAACTGCTCGTGCATGATCGATGTCGTACTTCATTAGTGATCATTGACCAACTACCGATTGGCTAAGTGTAATGGACTTGATCCTACCACGGAGCAAAATATTGAATGATCGTCGGATAAGTTGTGCCTAGAGATTTATTTGTTCTCATTTCACAATGTTTTAAATATATCCGCGACCCGGGAATCGATACCAGCGCAAAAGTAGTTTTTACAATAAGCCGCTATATCAGTAAAATTGGCGCTATGTCAGTAAAATGCAGTGCATATATGTATACCTAATAACGCAAATAATTATTTCATCCTCAACACTCGATGTACAGTCAGTGTCATAAGTATTAACGATATAATTGGAAACATTCATTTAAGAATTACAAGTTTCTTATTTATTAACTATCATTAACAAACTATTCTTTAACTATGACTGTATTAAAAAACATAAGTACGATTTACGATTTAAATGATAGAAGAATTCATAATCTTACAAATCTTCAGCGCCTTCTATCGCTGATTGTATATTAGGTGTTAGTAACAGTTGTTACTTGCAAAGTTTAAATTTTGTTTAGTATACGAATACTGACATTTGGCCCATTTTGTCATGAGTGATACTCCTGTTGCTTTCACTCGGTAATTTCGCCGCGGTAGTGAGTTACGCCGACGAACCCGCGTGTGTGCGACATATCACGGGTGCAGTCCCAGACTCACACGCTCGTGCACTTAGTAGTGTAGAGCACCGGCTCACAACGCGTCTCTACTCGCAAAACACACGCCTGAAAAATGTCTATACTAGTCTGCATTTTTTAGATATTCTACGAATGATTAGTTACAATCATTACTCAGTTGAACATAAGTAGTAACTCATGTGATTCTGTACGTAACCATCTCTAATAGCCGGCGGGCCGAGCGGCACACGCATCATTCTCGTGGAAACAGACGGTGACGGTTCGGACAGACAATCAAACAAATTTACGATTATTTGCTGAAATATGTTACATTAAGTTGTTCCAATATTTGAGATCAGCATATTGTGCTCCCTGAAAAGTACAAATCGCATTTAAAAAAAGAAAACGGGCAAAAAGAATAAGTAAACCTATAATGTATTATAAATAAATGTATAAATAGCCTAACACTAATTATATGTACATACATAGATTCACGCCTGTTTCCCAGAGGGGTAGGCAGAGACTACGGATTTCCATTTGCTACGATCCTGACATACTTCTCTGGCTTCATTCACTTTCATCACATTCCTCATACACGCCCGTCGGTTCAAGGTGCTTTTAACCTGGCCTTTGTCCAGAACGCCTCCGATCTGATCGAGAAACGTTCGCCTAGATCTTCCTCTTGCGACTGTTCTATTCACACTAGCCTTATAAACTTTCTTTTCTTATTTTACTTCCTTTTCTATTCTTGTCACTATATCCACCGTCATGCCGCATCTCTCTCTAATCACACTATTCCTTATTCTATCTTTCAGAGTCACACCACATATATTTCTCAGCGCTCTCATTTCTACAGCATTTATTCTGCTCTCATGCTTCTTTTGGCATACCCAACTTTGACTTCCATACATAAGTGTGGGCACTAATAATTATAGTCCTCTATGAACAGCCAAACGTCTTTTCGGATACATTTCGACTGTTCATAGAAGCACGTAGAGCTCCATTCACTTTGTTGCCAGCAACCGTTCTCCTTTTAATATCTCCCTCATCTTTACCATCCCTTGTAAAGAAAGTACCCAAATATAGAAACTCTTTCACTTGCTCTACTTTTTCTCCATCAATCATAATATTACACATCGTCACACACTCTTCCTTTTCAAATACCATTACTTTCGTCTTGCTTACATTTATTTTCATTCATTTACTCTCAAAAGCACCATGCATAATAGTTACCATCGCTTGCAACTCTTCTGCTGATGACGCAAGTATTACTTGGTCATCGGCACAAAAAAGACATTTGACAAGTAACTCATTCATTCTTAATCCCCATTCACAATCTTTTAAACAATTGTCCATGTATAGGTTAAACAGTGAAGGTGACGCTACACATCCTTGTCTAACACCTTTTTCGATGCTAAACCATTCTGTGTAGGGCCCATTTATCCTAACAAGATCTGGAATCATCATAAAGAGATTTCAGAGCTCGCGTGAGGGTGCTATTCACTCCATACATGGACAATACCGACTAAAGTTCATTCCTCACCACTTTATCATAAGCCTTTTCCAGATCCACGAATGCGCAATAGACCTTTTGACCTTTGGCCAAAACTCTCTCGGCTATGCTCCGTAAGGAAAAACCTGATCCGTACATCCCATCCACTAGATGGCGTTATCAAGTAAACATCGCTGTTGACGAGCTCTCACAAATTTTATTTTATAAATAATGTTATAATCAATATTAAGTGGAACTTTTATGATAAATAAGTAGACAATGGACCAGTAATATAGTGACAGTGTTATCTTTGGTTAATACAAACTATTTAACAAGAAAGTGCACAATACTATACAGTGTCAATAAACACATAATATCAACATTAAACCACTACGTGGATATATCTGGATAATATAATAGTGAGTAAAGACATTTATTAGACAATAACATTATATTCCAATGAAGTAACAACGGCTTACAGTGAAATAAGTGAACAATAATTTTAAAGAACCGTTGAAGAAAAATTTTTCATTCAAAAATTGGCTTTGTATAACAACTAGCGCCTCGGGTGGAGAGTAGCTAAATAAAGTTTGACACTAACTTTGGAGTTGCGACTGCAAAAAATATAATTTTGTTATTAAGATTTTATGAAAGAGCCATCTAGTAGTGAGCAGCTAAACAAAATCAAAATCAATCATATTTGACATATTTGACATTTTTGATGACACTGTCGGTAGTGTTGCTATTGTACAAAAATAAAAGTACATGATTTGGTAATACCATTATATAAAATTAAACCGTAATTGGTAGAAATTAATAGTATATTGGAGAACATTTGTGGCGACCGAGAACGAGTAACAAGTAGTCATGTTATTGTTTGCTCCAGTTACAAAAATAGTTATTTGTCTTTGAAAGTGTCAGTTTCGAATATATTTTAGTGAATAAACACTAATTAATACATATAATAACCAATAACAGTGTTCAATGTGCCAATATCAGTCGGTTGGTAAGTCAAAACAATAAAATAAAACTTTCTTTTTGCATACGCTGAGTGAATTTTGTGTTGACAACAAACTTATTGATCGTAACACGTAAGCGACACGGATTTCACGGCGCTTAAGACGTTTTGGGCGCGACGTTGGCACCGCTCCGCTTCTCAGCTAAACAGCAGAAAGATCGCTTGATTAAAGATTGGACACTAAACGCTATCGCTTTTAAAGCACGTATCTGCGCTTGACGATTGACTGTGGTTCGTTTGATTATAAGATTTATTTTGTAAATAACGGCTTTGCGATGTCTTTAAAGAAATGCACTGGTTGTTTGAATGCTATAAGAGGCAGAGATTGTTTGCAGTGTTTATCGTGCCATCAGTGGTATGATCTTGAGTGTGCTAATGTAACCGATAAACTATTTAAAACAATGAAAGCTGATCTTAGGAAGGCTTGGAAAGGTCCTTGTTGCCTCGCTAAGGCTCCAAAAGGAGATAACACTGATACTCCAGTCCGCCAGGCTCACTGTTCCGAAAGCCCGAAAACTACAACTTCTCCTTGTACAAACGTCACCGTGCGGAACAAACAATTTCAACGAGAACCAACGGCACTGGACCAGGCTTTAACTGAATCGCATGATGGAATTACCAATAGTTTTCCGGCATGGTATTCTGCACTCGAAGAGAAACTCTCATCTAAATTGGCAACCATGATCAAAACATCATTAGCCTCAGAAATGACGAAGCTTCGGAATGATAATGAGGAAATATTAAAAAGCCTTGGCTTCTTAAATGATAAATATGACGAGATTCAAAAAAACATGATGACTTATGGTGCTGATATTGTAAAACTCAAGAAAGAAAACACAGATCTTAAAAAGAACATCTCTGATTTGTCATCTCGCTTAGCTTTACTTGAACATCATACGCGTGAAACCAATATCGAAATTGCTGGCATACCCGAGCACAAAAGTGAAAACTTGCCGCAGACCATAATCCAGATTGGAACTGTCGTTTCTTGCCCAATAAAAGAAGAAGACATCTTTACCTGTAAACGTGTAGCCAAATTGGATCCATCAAGTACTCGACCACGATCTGTTATAGTGAAACTGCGTACTTCCCTCCAAAGAGATAAAGTAATAGCAGCCGTGGCAAAATTTAATAGATCAAACTCGAATAATAAACTAAACTCTAGCCATTTAGGCATAGCTAGCAACAAGCCTGTCCCTATTTATATCTCCGAACATCTTTCTCCTACAGAAAAAGCTCTGCATGCAGCCGTGAGAATAGCAGCTCGGCAGAAAGGGTACAAATATGTTTGGGTGCGTAATGGTCGGGTTTTTGTGCGGAAAATTGACGAAGCACCATCAATATTTATTAAAAGCCAAGACGATGTCCTCAAAATACAATAACTTATAATATCCATAATACAAAGACCGCGCATACCCCTACGTTAAAATTCACGATATACTACCAAAACATGAGAGGTCTTCGAACAAAATTAGAGGAGCTCCGTTTGGCCGTCCTTACAAATAATTATGATATTATAGTAGTAACTGAATCTTGGCTGAATGACACCATTGCTGACGCCGAGATACTAGATTCTAGGTATACAATTTATCGTCGTGATAGATATACCAGTAACAGAAGTAAGAAAGAAGGTGGTGGCTGTTTTATTGCCGTGTCCAATCGTTGGGCAGCATCGAGGCTGGTGGCGTGGCAGAGTGAGATTGAGGACATATGGGTGTCAGTGAATATGTCAGACGGTGATAAAGTGACTATTGGTGCTGTGTACATACCTCCAAACTCGGGCTGTCCTGTTTATAGCACTTTGTTCGATTCAATTAGCGATAGGTTATGTGCTCATGATCACAAGTGTATTTTGTTTGGGGACTTTAATATTCCTGCTATCCAATGGGAGAAAGATGAGGGAGGTCTGTTTGCTAAATACTCTGAAAGTAGGACACAAAGTGCATTAACTCTGATTGATTTTATGTCACAAAATGATCTAGTGCAATTAAATTATATAAAAAATTGTAATGGTAAAACGTTAGACCTAGTACTTACCAATTTTACAGGACCAACTTTAAGTCAATCGACACACGCCCTGTGCACTGTTGATGAACACCATCCTCCCTTGGAGCTGTCAATTGATCGTTCCAATCAAATCCGTCAGAAGCTACCACGGCCAAATCAATTCGGAACGTATAATTATAAGAAAGCAGATTATGCCTGCATTAATACACAGTTAAAAAACATAGATTGGCACGATCAATTGTCAACATGTAGCGATGTGGATAGCATGGTTGCAGTGTTTTACGAAAATTTGCGAGAAATAATCAGTCGTAATGTTGCTAAATCAGTAGCTAGACAGGGAAACTATCCCAAATGGTTTACTCCTGCCTTAATTAAAATGATTCGAGAGAAGAACAAAATACGAAAACGGTGTAAGAAAACTCAGAATCCCCGCGATCATTATGAATTCGAACTAATGCGGGAAAGAGTAGATAGCAAGATTAAAAAAGACTATAATAGTTACATAACTTTAATTGAGGATAATATAACTAAAAACCCTAAGTCTCTGTGGTCCTTTGTTAAAGATCATAAAAATAAGCAATCTGTCTACCCACCCTCTATGTACCTAGACACACAATATGTCGAGAGCCATTTAGATATATGCAGCCTATTTGCAAAACACTTCTCATCTACATTCTCCCTAAGTACCCAATCTTCAGACAGAATTAAGTCTTGTATTATGCCTCAATTATTATGTTCTAGTACATTAACAAAAATCAGCATAGCTGAAAGGACAGTTCTTGGCAGACTAGAAGCCATTGATATTAATAAAAGTGCAGGTCCAGATGGTATTCCCCCTATGTTTGTCAAAATGTGTTCAAAATGTCTTGTAACTCCACTAACAATAATATATAATGAATCTTTAAATACGTCGACATTCCCTGAATACTGGAAAATGTCGAATGTAGTGCCAATTTATAAAAAGGGTGATAAAGGATCCATAAAAAATTATCGGCCGGTATCTTTATTGTGTGTCTTTTCAAAGGTGTTCGAATCCCTCATACGGCCGAAGCTGTACTGGCATGTTAAAGAGATGATCTCACCTCTGCAACATGGTTTTGTTGCTCGTAAATCTACCAATACGAATTTAATGTGTTATGTAGGTGACCTGGCAAATGCCATTGACTTAGGGCTTCAGACTGACGCGATTTACACTGATTTTTCGAGTGCTTTCGATAAAGTTGATCATGCGGTGCTACTACACAAACTTGAACATAACTTTGGAGTCGGGGGTAGCTTGCTGGCTTGGTTCAAATCATACCTATGTAACAGATGTCAAAAGGTAGTTAAAGATGGATATTGCTCTAACCCCTACGTAGCCATATCTGGAGTGCCTCAAGGCTCGCTTTTAGGCCCTATACTGTTTGTGTTATTCATAAATGATATCGTTACTTATGTTAAACATTCTAAGTGCTTACTCTTTGCAGACGATCTAAAATTATACAGAATAATCAACTCTCCTGAGGAAGCTGCAATGCTACAGGCTGATCTTGCGGGTATCGGTCAGTGGTGTAATATCAATAACATGACAATTAATTCTAGCAAGTGCTATCACATTAAATTTTCGAAAAAAAGAATTCCTGTCAGATCTTCATACAAACTTAACGGAGACATATTGAATGAAGTCACTACAGTTAAGGATTTGGGAGTAGCTATGGATAGTAAATTAAGTTTCATCAATCACATCGATTCAATTGTTAAAGACAGCCAAAAAATGCTCGGCTTTATCAAGCGCATAGGTAGAAGATTTAAAAAAGTAAAAACCTTACAAATTTTGTACTACGCCTTAGTCCGTAGTCACCTCGAGTATTGTAGTCAAGTCTGGAGTCCATTCTATAAAGTCCACATAGATAGATTGGAAAGGATACAAAGATCATTTACAAGATTCTTAGTGTATAAGGAAAATAGTAATGTTGGAGGAAAGATTAGCAGAAGATCAGGTTACGAAGTCAGACTTAAATATTTTAAAATGTATTCTCTCCAATGTAGACGATCGTACCTTGACATGACATTGCTTCACAAAATTGCTAATGGTACAGTTTCGGAACCGTACATTTTAAGTCAATTAAACTTTACTGTCCCGAGATTAAATACTCGAAACCACAAAACTACCTTCCACATATATCGTAGTAGAACTAATGTCGGCAAACATTCTCCTCTTCACCGAATTCAAAGCACCTATAACATGTATTCCATCTCCAACAACTTTGACATATTTCATGACAAATTGGCGCAATGGAAACGTCAAATGCTGCAACCATACTCGACTGAAATGCTTCGTAAGATACGATCATGAGAAATTTCATAATTATATTCTGTATAATAATATTTATTTTAATTAATTTCTGTTTTGTAATACTTATTATATATTTTTTTTTAATGGCCTTGTTATTTTTCTATATTTTTGTGTTCCGTGTTTTATATATTCGTGTTCTATAAACATTAATTGTAAACATGATGTACTTTAAATGTTACAAGATTTTGCTATGCATGCTGTTTCACACCTGTTATTAGCAAATAGGCTGGTCTGAAACTTATTCATTATTATATTTTGAATTGTATTACCTATAAGCTGTTGGTGTGCCATTTAATAAATAAATAAATAAATAAATAAATCCCATACCCTTTCGAAATCCCGTTTGTGCATCCCATATTTTCTCGTCGGTTATTTTCACAATCCTTTCAATTAACACTTTCGCATACAATTTACCGACGACGCTGAGCAAGCTAATGCCTCTATAGCTTTTGCAATCTTGCTGTGAACCTTTTCCCTCGTATAAAGGTACTATGACGGCCGTGCACCAATCACTTGGTATCTTCTAGATATTATTATATACATATATCTACTAGTTTTTAAATGGTAACTAAACAATTTGTTACTGAGTTAATATACTGGTAATGGTTCCATATTTCGGGAAACCTCGGTAACTGTTTTGATACAAAAGATCTCTAACTTTATTTCGAGTCGTTTTAAATTGTTTTTATATCTGGACACACTGTCAAAACCTAAAGATAAAGAGCATTTTATTTGGTAATAATAATATGGTTCAGACTGATTTATAAAGAGGAAACACATTTCTAAATCATAAAGAATAGACATCTGTTTTTGTATTTTAAGGCTTTCTTGTATTTTGTTTTCGTTTATGCAATAAATATCTAATATTCTGCATTACTTATTTTATAATGATAAAAATAACTGTGAAACCGTTTACACTATTCACAAAATTTCTCAACGGAATAACCACATATATTTTTTGATTAATTATACATTATTTTATATTGTGAAAAGGTAGTATAAATAGATAGTTGCGTCCTTAATTAGTACAAGTGGCCTGCAGCCATTCTAATTAAGTAAATAAATAAATAATATATAAATTACTGATTGCTAATGTAGTCAACAAATATCGCCAGCACGTCAATTTTAATTATAAAAAAAAACATACCAAAATACGCTGTGTATGGTTAAGTTACATACACTGCAGTATTTTCTTATTTTGTTTTTGAGAGTACATAGTAAATTAAATATTTGTTGTCATTTATTAGGTTTTATTGCTATGACTACGCTTATTATGCTGATTTTAGTTTAATCGCTATTTTATAAACTTTCTAAATACAAAATGAGTAAAATCGCTAAACGTGGGTGTTATTCTCCTGATTCATTTTGTTTTATATGTGGCTGGTTTACATCCTCTAAACTAAGAAGAGTAATAAGTAAAATGTAATAATACACTAAAAGTATTATATGAGACTTAATCGGTTTTACTGACGGCCACCAAAATCAAGAATGGGCACCACATCACTGTTGTATAACTTGTATTGCAAATTTGAATAACGGACATGTGTGGATAAAGATGAACAATAATACAAATGTTAAACGAAAAACTAATTGATACGGTAGCGTTTATTTAAAGTTAATTAAATAGTATGTATGTATTTTATGTGGGAGCCAGTCAGTGCAGACCGGCGACACTTCGACCCAGTGGGATCTTTTGTGTCGACACTCTCCCAATAACGACTGCCATAGATGTTCATGGCAGCCGGGACCGACGGCTTAACGTGCTCTCCGAGGCACGGACCAGGCGATGATTATCAATCAATACACACATAATTTCGAAAAGTCATATAACTTCCGAAAGTCAGAGCTGTGCGACGTAGGTTCGAACCCGAGACCCTCTGCATTGCAGTCTGTTGGTCTCCCCACTGAGCTATCGCTGCTCTAAATGTATATTAAATATATATTTAGAGCAGTCTTTTTTAATTAAATACTCTCAAGAGTGGAGGTGCCTGGAACGAGACATATCTTAATTTAGGTACCTCATCATACTAGGATACCCTTGTGGTTGGATAGAAAAAGTATATTATTTTGTTCTTTTACATATATTTTAAAACTGGTTACCACGTTTGATAAAATATTTACAGTTTTGAATAATGCAATAAATATCCTCCATTATCAGATAAAATTACCTTATTAACGCTAATATTTTGAAAGAAATAAAAATGGTATATCATATATGGCACCTTTACTTTAATAGAGAACTTGTTATCCGCCCTTATACAAATAATAAATTCCCTTGTCGTCGCCGGTAGTACCTAGTACCTAGGTCAGTTTGTGTGACCGACTAGCGAGTGGCGCATGCGTCGACAGACCGGCCACTTTGCCTCACGCCCGGCCAATGCTTTGTGAACTTTTATTTGTCCTATATATCAATAGTTGTTGTTTAGTGTTTCCAAATCAATATGAGACGTTTCCCAGCATTGTCGAGCACAGAAAGTATACTTGTTTATTGCGAGTAAAGCATACTCGCGAATAAGCGGTATTTCATTAGCATAATGACGTCGGTAAGTAATCAGTTTTATTGTAATAGTTTTGAATGTGGTTTTATCATCATTGATTATTTATCTTAAGAAACATTATGCTATCTTCGTCCACAGGGGCAAGCAGTGACATTGGTGCCACCGTTATGAAGAGTCGTCGAATCGGCAGATACAGGTTATGTCCTAAACGATGGCTCGCCGCGGCGTTGAGTTACGGTGTCCACGCAAATCTTGGATCCCACTCGCTCAGCAGTACACATGACGTCATTACACTACGTACTGGACTTCACGTCCAGTTGGGTTAACACGTCACTGGACACCAAATCTTCTTGATATCGATGCACATCTCGATGTGCATTGATATCAAGACGTTTGGTGTTCGGTGACGTCTAAATATAATATTACATCACAAAGGTAAAATAGGTTACCTTTGTGATGGAATATTATATTTAGACGTCAATTGGTATATTATTATAATATAACGGCAGACACTGCTGGCTGTATTGTTAGGCATCTAGTTTTCCTTATTTTACGCAATAATAATAATTGTTATGACGATCGACTACCAGAGATATATCCTGAAGGATGGGATATGGAAGGATGGTTGTCATATCACGTCGGACATGTCACTATCCTGGGGCATCACTCAGGACTATTTATTATTTAAATAAAGACAGATCCCGCAGACCCGCAGTATGAGTTTTAATACCATCAATACTTTCTTGCGAAACATTTGGTTGATTACCCACAAGGAGCATGGCTAGCGTAGATATATTGAGTGATCATTTGAGGCTATACCACAATAGGACGGTAGGCATTGTACCAGAAGTTTCGAGCGGGCGGCTTTGGACCAGGTTTACTTGGTTAAAATACATGCTCAAAGAACATCTGTAAGCCAGTCAATTTAAATAATTAAGAGTCGCTACCAGGTTTTATGGCAATATCCACTACCTACCTGCTTTTTCAACAAATCCACACTCGGCACAAGTATTTGTGGATCACATATTTATTTATACATTTTTTTTTTTAATCCTACTATTGTACCAAACAACCATACGGTCCACCTGATGGTAAGTGGTCACCGCAGCCTATGGACTTCTGCAACACCAGAGACTTCACTTGCGCGTTGCCGACCCTTTAGGAAAGGAAGTGCGATGGAGAAGGAGCGGGAAGGGAGAAAGAGGGTGATTGGGCCTCCGGCATTCTCACTCACCGAACGAAACACAGCAGTAGGAATACTGGTATTTCACGTCGATATTCTAAGAGAGGGTAGTCTTTCCCCGGTCGAGCCGGCTGGATTGCATGCTGACATCAGCGAGGCTCTACTACTACTTGCTTACTTTCTTACGGGGATCGAACCACGAGCGAGGGCGAGGCGATCACTTAACAACTGCGCGACCAATCAATTATCATAGTAGTTATAGTTGTCTCTGCAAGTATTCAACACAGCAAAAATAAATAATTGATGTAATAATATTTGCTAAGGTTCGAACTTGCGCGCGTCACCTTATCGTATTACCTAACCATTCGCTATTCAGTCACAACTACTGGTTAAATCGTTTGTAAAATTCGCTAGTGCTTTTAATAAAGTATTAGACCTAAATACATGTAACGTACTTGATGCATCGGTATAACGAACACATGATTATATAATAATATGATACTCGCGTGTCTGTTAGTGTGGCTGGTGCCGCGCCTAATTACTGAGTGTACGTGGCAGTAATTCAAGCGGCGCAGCGAGGAAGCGCTTCAGCTGCTCGTAACGTCACGGGCCATGTGCACTGAAGGTGTCGCACGGGTCGCACCGCCACTTTTCGGACATTAGGTATTATTTACACGAATAACTCAGCCTCAAATATAGGGTATTTTGACAATTTGTTAACAAACTAGCAATGCTGTTTTTGGAGAAATAGGGATAATGGTTTCTAAGTGAAGCCAATCAGTATTAACATTGCATTATTTCAAGTTTTGTAAATCATCACGTCACACGAAGTAACGCAGTCCATGTATTCAGTTCATATCAGGATAATAAATGTGTATCGTTACAGGAGGGCAAGAAGAAGTTCGACAAGAAGACGGCAAAGTTCTGCCAGAGCCAGGAGCGCACGCTCTCGCTGTCCACCAAGAAACCAGAGAATGTTTTCCAAGAGGTACGTGTCGTTGTCTCTTGTTAACATGTGACAAAGTCACTTATGAGCACACACATGTGTAACGGCGGCCGCGCGCGCGTGTGTTACAGGCGGACGCGGCGATGGACATGGCGGAGCGCGACTTCTGCCAGGCGTCGCTGGAGTACGTGTTCCAGCTGCAGGCCGTGCAGGAGCGCAAGAAGTTCGAGCTGGTGGAGACGCTGCTGGGCTTCGTGTTCGGCTGGTGGACGTTCCACCACACGGCGCACGACGTGCACGCCGACGCCGAGCCGCGCGTGCGCGACCTGCAGCTGCGCATCCAGCGGGTAACGTGCCACCCTCGCCCCGCCCCGCCCCGCCCCGCCCCGCTCTGTGCACAATAATTCCGACCAGTGTTTCATCTTAGGTTTGCGTCGGTCCCACTAGCCCCGTATAGCACAGTGCACCGGGCGCGCTCGCCACCCGGGGCCGCCGACAGAGGTGGTGGCGGTGCAGCGCGCCGCCGCCGCCGCGCCGCAGTGCGTAGGTGTGCCTCTGACTGAGTGTGACTTCCTACTACATCACTAACGACGATTTGCTTTTGAGTGGTTTGACTCGTTCCATCCGACGATACATTCATATTGCGTTTAATTATAAGTTTCATCCGACGTACGTTTGTACAAATTGGCGCGCCGACCCACATGCATGTTATCAACTCGTCATCTTCGTGTGTGTGTGTGTGTGTGTGTGTGTGTGTGTGTGCGCGTGTGTGCGTGCGTGCGAGTGTGATAGCCAGGAGCATGCGTGTGTGCGTGCGTGTGGTGTGGCAGCGCAGTAACGGCGCGCCGGTGTGTTGCAGACGCGGAGCAACTTCGAGGAGATGAGCAAGCAGACCGAGTCGCTCATGAAGAAGATGATGGAAGTGCGACAGATGGTAGGTACTGCTCACTCCCTACCCCTTCTCCGTCTCCGGGCTCTAACTACGGCTAAGAAAGCTGCACTCTCTGCAACATTAACGATATTTAGACGAAGCGCCTACATGAGTTTAGTTACCGGGGACTGCGCATTCGACAGCGCCACCGTGTTGTCGCAGGTAGCTAGTTGCCCCCAAGGTTAGCGTCAGTTCATCAGGCTAACAGAAATGAGTAGGCACATACACAATTCTATATTTCCTTTACAATAATACCTCCCTCCCAGTTTTCAATCTGACTAGTTTTATTAGGTATTAACTAAAATTTCGTAATATTATAAAATGGCATAATAAATCCATTAATATTGAAATTAAACTAAAATGGCTTTCATACTGTTTATTGTTATGTTTACAACATTTTGAAAAGCGGCACATAATTAATTTAAAAGGCTTTTATTGTATGGGTAGTCATTGTTTATACACGAAGATTTAGCGAAGTCAATGTATCAATTGACTAAAACATAGGAAAACTATAAAGTAACTAACTGATTACCGCTCTCAGCATATACGCATGCAAGTTAGGCTGATCTCTAAAAGTTAAAAATGTTTATGATGAACTTTTGACTTTCGCTTAAGCGCTAAACAGACAACGAACAGTGACGGACTGGAAAGTGGAATAAATAACAGATAAACGCACA
Source organism: Catocala fraxini (assembly GCA_930367265.1). NCBI lineage: Eukaryota > Metazoa > Arthropoda > Insecta > Lepidoptera > Erebidae > Catocala > Catocala fraxini. Next base: position 23,156,027 of record OV884045.1, read on the forward strand.
TACGTATTTATAATATTAGTTAGTATTAATTCAAAAAAAAACTAAACGTGCTTACCGTTAGTGTATGTATGAAACCAAATATAGTGTAGTGAATAAATAGTATAAAAATATAATAAATGTGTTCAGGTTTGTTTTAATTTTAATCAGAGACCAAAAAAAGAGGTGCCCTTTCTTGGTCTCTGATTAAAATTGCAGGCTGTACTAGGGCAGCGCTGAAATAAGTCAGAGCGAGCCGTGCAGCCGATCAGGTCATAGGACTCATTTTAATGAACAATAAATGTATACCTACTTTAATCACTTTTATACTTTGATTTAATTTTGTTGCTTGTGGCTTTGTGATCATGAATTGCTCCTGCTACATGGGCAACCCGGCACTAACGATTTAACGAAGAATTTAATGGGAGCTATCGTTTTTGTGCTCACCAGGGGGCGCCACTAGTGAGTAAGGTCCTTAATACTATCACAGCGGCTGTTAAAAGCCGTATTGGCGTTAATAGTTGTCGGTTTTAATGGTTACTGTTGAAGTGGCCATAGAGTTGGACGTCTAAGTCTTACTATCGCCCTCTAGCGGAAAATTCTAACGCGAAAATTATTGTATTTATTTAATGCACGTGTTTGTAATGCCGTTATTTCAAGCCTCTAACTTTTAAGAAAATTCTAGGATTGACTATTCATTGAAATTAAACTACTATGTACGGCTTTTATCGCGTTGTTTATTTTACACTTTATTACATAATTTAGAAACTGTTACGCTACTACTACTAGATACTATTAAACTTTACTAATTTTTAAGCTTAAGCGGGAGACAGTTAGTCTCCCCGTGACCATGGCTGCTGAAAAGCAACCGAAACGTCGGGGAAAGTGTATACCTAAATATAAATAGTTTCAATGGCTTTAATAATTTAATTAGCTTAAAAATTTGTAAAGTTTAATAGTATCTAGCAGTAGTGTAACAGTTTCTAAATTATGTAATAAAGTGTAAAATAAACAACGCGATAAAATCCGTATATAGTAGTTTAATTTTATTGACTATTCATTTAATGTAATATACAAAATGTATGCTTTTAAACTTTGTGCTGTGTCTAATCACACAGCATAAACTTTAAAAGCGTACATTATGTGTCATAACATCACTGGTGAGCGAAGATGTCCCTCGTACTATAATTACAGTCAGTCGCTAACGTGTGTCGTGTCGTGTTGTAGCACAAAGAAGAGGAGGGCGGCGAGGAGGCGGGGGGTGGCGTGTCGCGCGCCGGGTACCTGTTCCTCATGGAGAAGAGTGAGTTGTCTCATCAGTGCTGCGCGTGACGCGCGCTCGCTGCGCCTGCATGTCACTGTACGCGAGCGTGTGTGCGTTTCATAACGAGCTATACCTTGTCCATTCGTTTATTTTATTTTTGACAGCTTACGCCTATGAATTACCGTTTTTTTTCCCGGAATAATGTACTACAGTAATGTCATACTTTATTGACTGGTAACGTCCACTTAGTGAAGTGCCCTGTGCATAACAAACAACCTCAGACTATAAAACAGGTCTTGAAATAAGATAAAACAATCATATGAAAAAAAAAATTGACTTTATGTATATATTGTTTCAGTAAAGATATTAAAAAAAAAAAATAGTACCTGTTATATTCTATAAATATTATGACATGATTAATTACTTGCAAGCAATTAAGTCGAAATCTTGGAATTTAAGTTTTGGAATTTAATGCGCGTATACGTTATATTATTTATAAGTATAAATATTTTTATTTTAATGATTTATTATTTGTATATTTATTTATTTCATATATAATTTTAAATATACTAATAAACGAATACTTAATATTTTTACAAAAAATATGTCGATGCATTAAATCGATTGAAAGTTCTTCTTAAATAAAATCGATTAGAACTGCCAAAAAGAAAATAAACGGATGGAGAAGGTATAGTTAAATTGAGAAGCGCATACACTCTTGCGAATACAAAAAGCATTAACAGAATAAAGTAGAGTAGATGGTGAGTCGAGGTTTAACGTGGCGCGTGTGTCACAGAGGCGTTCGGCACGACGACGTGGACCAAGCACTATTGCTCCTACGAGAAGAGCTCGCGCCAGCTCGCCATGACGCCCTACAACCAGATCAACGTCAAGACGGTGAGTGCCGCACACCCCACACCCGCTCATACAAATGTCGATTTGGCTTCGACATTAGTAGATTTTATAACACAGGATGTACTTAAACACTACACGAAATAACAAAAATAATATTAGATCTGTAGTATAGACCAGTGGTCGGCAACCCGCGGCTCCCGAGCCGCGTGCGGCTCTTTGACTCCTCGGCTGCGGCTCTTCCACGAAATGTTTAGTGCAGGCACGGAATATTATTTATCATCTTGCTTTATAAGTATAATACCAAATATTTAATTTACTATTTGTTAAATTGAGACTTATTTGACAAAGGCAAGCTCGAGAGAGTTCTTTTAATCCTAATTATTTCCGTAATTATGTCTTCTGTTGAAATGCTTTAGTTAACAATTTTATTGTTTTATTTATTATTGTTTATTATCTTTATTTGGCTCTTTTGGTCGACAAGGTTGCCGACCACTGGTATAGAAGAAACCTGCATTTATACTATAGATGGAGACGGGAGTTTGGAGGGAGGTGCTTGTCTGCGGTGGTGGGTGCACTCGTTTTCCTGATTCGAGCTGTGCGAGCGCTACGTGCTCGTACAAAGTGTGTGGCACGTTACTGCTACGGATACGGTCATACACTCGCGGTCGCGCGGCACCACTCGATCACGTCACGTGTTTCTTCTACAGCGGTAAAGTACCCGGCGATAAATATTACACATCGACCTTTGGAAAGAGACAATCGGCTAATTTCGGCTTCGTAGAGCGTTATCTCTGTCGCAGACTACCTATGTGACGTTTTGTCAGTCCAGTTCAAAATATATATTTAGAGTTGTTAACACCCCCAAATTTAAATAATTTAACGTATAAATCCACGGACACTCACTACAGGTGACTATCACAATGAAATGAATAACGATAACTACGAAAAATGGCTGGTTAATCAATTAATCCCAAATATACCCAGTGATTCTGTTCTAGTTATCGACAATGCACCCTATCACTACAAATATGTTGAAAGACCCCCCAACTCAAACACCATTAAACAGGAAATGATCAACTGGTTAAACAGACACGAAATTCCAGTTGATCCAAAATTAACAAAAGCCCAGATTTACGCTATTATATGTCAGCACAAGGAGAGTTATACAGAGTTTTCCGTGGACAAAGTACTTGCCGAACATGGGCACACTGTGTTGCGATTGCCACCATATCATCCGGATTTTAATCCAATTGAAAATATATGGTCTCAACTGAAAGGCTATGTAGCCTCTAGAAATGTGGGTATGAATTTAACTACAGTAAAAACATTATTGACTGAAAAAGTAAACATGATCGGGGCTGAAGAGTAGAAAAAGGTTTGCGATCATGCAATCAAATGTGACAATGAATATAGAAGCATTCAACACGGTTTAGACAATTACACTGATAGACTAGTGATAAATACGGCTGACAGTGACAGTGATATTGATTACAAATTTAAGACATTACTTATAGAAAAATTGGTGTATTTTATACAAAGAATAAAAAGAATTATCAAAAGAAGCAAATCATAATTGTTTTAACAGCTTTTAATAGATACCAGACTGTTTGTATTTCGTGCGACAGAGATAACGCTCTACGAAGCCGAAATTAGCCGATTGTCTCTTTCCAAAGGTCGATGTGCAATGTTTATTGCCGGGTACTGTAGATAGTCTCATGTGTATCCTGTGTTCGAAATTTTCTCTTGATGTTATTTAACAATTGGTTGAAAGTGCATGGTCATCCCATGGTAATCAATGATTTTGTCTGGATATTCTATAATTTGGCTCTTATTGCATAAGATTGGTTCACGCTCTATTTTAGCGTGATGCCGGCGGACTACCCCGCGGGTTACCGTGAGTGTTTCTATACAATACTACACTTCTCACAAAAATTAAGGAAGCAAAATAATATTATATTATTTTATTTTATTAATTGCTTAAAGCCATGTTCAGCAATGTAAGCTCTTAAAACGTATGAAAAGAACTGAGACGAATGTTTACAGCCTCATTTCGCAATATAATAAATGTAATAAGTCACATGTGCGAGGAGCTGCATCCATTGCGCCGCTAACTAGTCCCACCACGAACACAAGCACTATGTGACGTTGACATGTAGCACCAGTGTCGCCACTGCTACGCCGAGTCCTCTCTGTGTCAGGCCCGTGACGTCACCAAGCAACCGGCGAGGTAGCCTGACGCGCCAGCCGAATCATGAAAACGAGTGTATGTGAGCGACCTCGCGCTGGCTTCTGTTATAAACTAAAAACACAAATTAGTTGCATGCTACAAGTTTGCGCTATATTTTAAATGTGTCTGTGTGATTGATTCATAATAAAGTAAGTAATTGTAGCCATGAAGTGAGATGACTTTGACGTATAGTGTTGGCGCTTTACCGAATTTTGCCCGGCTCCCATGTCGGATTGTCATATTTTTCCATAGAATATGTGTCAAAATAACAAACCGTATGTAAAACGACTCGTTTACTTTTTTAATATTGGAACCAGGCCTAAGTGTTCATAGTCGAGTCAAATGTACAAATTTGCCACTACTTTATGATAAGCAGCCCATGGCGTTACCAGCGCCATCTAACGTAAAATTTTAACGCACAATAATATGATAGATTGTGCTCTTTGAAAAATATAACATACTAGATGTGCCCGTGGTTTCACCCGCGTTTATGATTACTGCGCCGCCCTCTTGGGTCGTAGCGTGATGTTATATAGCCTATAGCCTTCCTCGATAAATGAGCTATCAAACACTAAGAATTTTTTCAATTCAGACTTGTAGTTCCTGAGATTAGCGTGTTCTAACAAACAAACTATTCAGCTTTATAATATAAGCATATTATTAATTTTCAAGGAGCACAATAGTGCAGAGATTATCGCTGCCCAAATCTTAATACACTACATACCTACTACATTGAACTGGTGCGATGCGTCAACTTAATATTTGAACGTGAACACAGTTCACTTACTTTTATTAACTCGAAGCTTCGCACGAGATTACCGATACGAGAAGATGTAGTAAGATTATGTGTAAGTTAACAAAATATCATCAGATGCTGGGGCCGGTGAATTTACGAGACATTCGGCCAGTATTTTCCACGAACACGGCGGAAGTAAGTATCGTCGCACTTGTCCGCTGCCTCTGTGTGGGCTTGCACGCGCGCTGTCGTCATGTGCGAGCGCTTCACTTGCTGCCACTTGCCTTTCGTGCTTCTGTACGCATCATATGTTGTAGCATAACACGTTATTTTCTTGAAGCCTAGATACAATCGAGCACTTTACTTATTAGCGTGTGACCAGACATAACATCAAAACTGTGTCTATATAAATTGAAAGCATCGTGTAGCTATTTACTGATGCCACCGACCTCTTGATCGATGCTACATCGTTCGTTGGCCGATGGCACTTGACGTTAGTACCTAGAGAATGTGCGCCGACTGATCTGGCACAAGTCGATCGGCTTCTAATTTATAAACTTCAAACTGAATCGACGAGGTTCGATGTGTCGACGTATCGCATGTGGTTTGCGATGTCCGACTCGTGTCTGTTACACGCTGTGTTCACGTCACAGCGCGTGGAAGCTCGAGCACGGTCCACACCCAGGAGTGAGGGCTACGGGTGCACTCTTCAGCGCTGGCTTAGATTTAGCTGTTATTTGTTCAGTAATCTGTATATTTGTAGCTTTTTACTACATGTTACTTATTACATAAATGTAATACGGTAGTTTTTATTCAACGTCTTAGAATACTAAATAAACAAGAAGTCACAAACGCGCACAAAAGTAAGGTACCTATAGAGATTGCACGTTTTGGCGGTTAGTTCACGTAGGTACGTCTACGGGACTAAAATTGCTGCTTGAAATAAAATCAACATGTGCTTTTTTAACAACATTATAAATGAACGTTGTCTTTGTCTGCTAAAGTCACAGTGGAAACAGTTGCACGAAAAGCAAAAAAGGGTGTAAACTAATGTTTAAACTTCAAAGTATTTTCCAAGTCTGTTAGGAAAACCTCACTTTGAGAGGATTATCATATTAGTAAATATAGTAATATTATTATTATTTTGTTTAAATGTACTATATACACTTGGGTGCAATGAAATCGCACATACGATTTATTTTTGAAAAATATTGTTACTTCATTTTATTAAAAAAAAATACATAAATTTTTAATATGGAATTATATATAAATAATATGGGAATGGTTATTTCAATACCTATTCAGTGATACCACATAAGCGGTTATAAGTTTACCTAACTGCCGAAAAAAAAACTGTAACAAATTCATCTTTATTGGAAGATGTGTTTGATAAAGTCTTGTGGCATAGCATCCCATTCCTTCTTGAGCGCGTTTTGTAGCTCCTGAAGATTGCCTGGAGCAATATTTTGGCCTTTTAATCTTCTTTTTAATTGGTCCCACAAGTGCTCGATCGGATTAAGGTCCGAACTCCGAGCTGGCCATTCCATCACGAGGATACCCACCTCTTGCAAGTATTGTCGCACTATAGCAGCGGTATTGGGTCTTGCATTGTCATGCATATAGAAAAGTTATCGCCAATAAAACCGCCAAATGGTGCGACATGTTCCTGGAGAACTTCCTTTATGTAGGTACCGCTGAGATGTTAAACCTCTTGCTTGTCGCCCAATATTGGTCCCAGCGATGAAGACAAGCTCAGTTTTAGGTTCGAGTAAGATACCAACCCAGAACATACACGAACCACCAGCCACACGTTCCGTAATGCAACACTGGAAATATCTCTCTGTAGGCTTTCTGTAGACCCTTCCTCGTCCATCATTGCCATGAAGTCACATACTGCACTCATCTGAGAACAGGACTGCTCTCCATTGGTCGAATGTCCTGTGCACATGTTCTTGTGCAAATCGAAGACGGGCCCGGCGATGAGCTGGCTTCAGTTTAGGGCCATTTGCTGGACTATGCGCAGTCAGACATCCTTCAGCAAGTCTTCTGACTGTCCACCTACTGACGTCCACTTCACGCACCTCTTGAAGATGATGTGCAAGGTCAACGGTAGTTAGACGACAATTTCGCAATGCCGTCGTTATGAGAAATCGGTTGTCATGCTGTGTTGTAGCTTTGGTTCGACTAGATCCTCGTCGTCGTTCATAGTCACCAGTCTCCCGATAGCGCTGGTACACACGACGAACAGAATATCGGCTAATATTCAGCTGTCGAGCTGCAGCATTCTGGTTCTGGCCCGCTTCAATTAGAGCAACGACTTGAGCGGCTTCTTCCGGAGTAGTATCCATTTTCTTCAGATGAATGCAACTGTCCTTTCAGGTTAAGCGGTGAAATGCAAATGATGACGTTTTCATCAATGGTTCTTCTTGTAGACCTCTACGGAGTCTCGGGGTAACCAGATCAGGCGGCCGTGGGCCTGTCTTGGTGGTGATCGTCGCCGCCTGCTAATACAGACCGGTCACTAAGGTGGGCCCGTTGGTCAGTCCGGGTCGTCAGAGCCGGTGAGTAGCGCAGCTAGTGAGGTCCAGCCCGCAAGGGTGAGTCTTCGCGGGCGACCAGCATGCCAGCAGTGGTCGGGTCGTGTCCGATGGGTCCCTCCTGCGCTTGGCGAGGTCGAGCTCCTCGGGTAGGGTTTCCCGGGGAGCGCCCGTCAGCCAGCATCAGGGAGGGCGTTGATGTGGGTCAGGTGGGGGTGCCACGGAGACGAGGTCTCGCGGCAGGGCCATCCTGTCCGGCGGTTGCCGATGATAGGGCGCAAGCTCCCGCAGATGGCGGGCGTGCGATCCGTCGGCACGCACGAACAGGTTGGTGCTCGGACGCCTCACGAAGTCGTCCAAGCTCGGCATGCACAGGTCCCTGGAGATCGTCCTGTTCTGCACGAAGCGAGGAGCGTCGGCGATCGTGCAAAGCACAAGCGATGACGTTTTTACTCAAAACATGCCTCTTTATACCTGCAATTAGTCTCGCAAACTGCAGTGAGCTAAGTGAGCAATTTTGGGGTTTGTTGTCGTTTCTTTGCGGCAGTAAGTTAAACTTATCACAGCTTATATGAATAGGTTATCACTGAATAGGTATTGAAATAACCTTTCATCCCATATTAAAAAATACATGTATTACTGTAAATAAAAAGAATATAATATTTTCTAAAATATTCACATGTGCGATTTCATTGCACCCAAGTGTACTTACCTATACCTATTTCTTTATTTTTATTTTATATGATCATTATTGCAGAAATTAATAACCTAAACATGTTTTTACATATCATATATCAAATACCTTTATGATAATATACAATAACATTATATTGTTATTAAACTCAAGAGTGATTCACCGCTCTCGAGCTAGCAGCATTGAGCGGGGTTGAGTTGGAAGCAGGGGGTACATATGTTTTGATAATAGACACAGTTCGCGGTAAAGAAATGTCATTGAATGCGGCTCATGGTTTATTCTGTATTCTGAGATAACTACTATAAAACGCGTTACACACATTTTGCAAATGAACATTCTGTACATATTACTGCGGGTACCATACTCCTCATATGGCCGTCTTCAACAGTAGCCAAGTAGACCAGTCGGATGAGAGTAGCGGAGTGTGTTACTTGGCTAGCGTTGGAAGACGCGGGAGCGGTGGTCGCGTCGCATAGCGAGGTGAGCTCGGGTGTTGTTGTGGCGGCGCAGGCGGGCGGGTGCGAGGCGCTGTGCGTGTGCGGCGCGCGCGCGTGCGCCGAGCCCGTGGAGCGGCGCTTCTGCTGGGAGTGCGTGCCGGCGGAGCGCGAGCGCGCGCCGCTCACGCTGCAGGCGCTGGGCGAGCGCGACCGCGCGGGCTGGCTGCGCGCGCTGGACGGGCCGCCGGGGGCCGCGCGCGCGCCCGGCGCCGCCGCGCCCGCGCCGCGCGCCGCCGAGCCGCCCGCCGCGCTCGACGACGCCGGCTTCGCCTTCGTGCGCCGCCTCATCGCCGCCATCGAGGCGCGCGGCCTGGAGGAGCAGGGGCTGTACCGCGTGGCGGGCGTGGCCTCCAAGGTGGCGCGCCTGGTGGCGTGCGCCGCGCCCGCCCGCCGCCTGCCCGCCTCGCTGCAGGACCCGCTCGAGTGGGAGACCAAGACGCTCACGTCGGCGCTCAAGAGCTACCTGCGCGCGCTGCCCGACCCGCTGCTCACGCGCGCGCTGCACGCGCAGTTCATCGCCGTGGCCAGTACGTAGCGATACCTCTGTGTGTGTACCTACGTGTACTAGCGGGCGCGCGCTCACGCTGTGTGTATGTGTGTGTGTGCAGAGTGCGAGCGGCGGGCGGAGCGCGCGGCGGGCGTGGCGGCGCTGGTGCGGGCGCTGCCGCCGCTCAACCGGGACATGCTGCGCCTAGTCATCGAGCACCTGCGCAAGTTAGTACTACTCCCGCACGCCCGACGCCCAATCTGTGCCGAGGATCGCGATCTCTCCGCTGAGCTGGCTCCGCGCGCGACGTTACTGTTGCCTCGGCGCAGCCGTGTGACAGGATGGAGCTCAACGCCACTCAATGTAGAGCGGTGACGTTTAGTCTCATGCGACACCTGTAGGAGAGTGAGTTCGGGAGCGCGGCACCTCAGTAACGCTCAGTAACTCACATACATAACACATTTCAACTGCGGCCTATATCTTGACAGTTTATCTAGCCATTTATCAATTATTTTAAACAATTTGTATATACGAGTATACTTGCGATTTAAATATTACCGACGCATAAGAGATTTTATCACGATACCTAAATACGGGTAAATCTCAAATGTTTTAAATATAAACATATCTCTACTTTTACAAGTCAGTATTATCATTTAAATAAAAAATTACTATCAAAGTAAATGATACAAACATAGATAATGGACAGGTTCAACTTTCTGTAAAAAAGAACGATCTGAAAATTATAGTAATTATACTAACTAAGGTAAGACCTTAAAACATGTGTAAGTAATCGATGTTTAATGCATTACATTGTATGTGTGTGAAAACTATCATTGACATTAGCACAGAGAGATAAATCAACAATCGTTCAATATACGTGTTGGCCGTGCAATGAGGTCAACAAATAAAAGAAGTGTTTTAAGTAAACTATGGTATATTGAACGAAACTTGACACAATGACCGCGGAGCAAGTTTGGTGGAGCCCGTGTCTTTACCCGATACGGTTAGATCGCGAACTGATTAATGACGCGTTAGTTGCACCGCGCCGCGTACGAGTGTGCTGACGTTGGTAATTGTACGAGCGGTGCACCGTACATGCTCCCGGGCCGAAATTATGACAGTTAAATAACAATAGCGATTATTATTAAAAGCTACAATGGACAACACATTTATAATAAAAATTAAACAATGTCCTCCGAAATATTAAACATATTACGCCGACCAGTTATAGGAAAAGGCGAAGTAGAAGAGTCCGTTTTTTCGACCTTGTCGTCCTTTAACGTGTTAACACTTATGCACTCCACTTTCGGTAGGCGACGTGCCTTTCTTAACTTTCGCTCACTCACTACACTGACACTGCTCGTAGGAGTGGAAGGCGCGGGTAGGGCTCGCCCGACGTCCTCCCGCGGACTTGCCCGGCGCCTGCGTCTCCACAGGAACGCTGCTGCTGCTAACGCTGCTGCCAACACCAAGCCATAGCTGATGGCGTAGTGATGGGTATGATGATAGAAATCAGATTCGACATCGGCGAGGGCCGCGTTCTTCATTTGTTTGATTCTATCATCTAGCTCGTGAAGTCGTAGTGGAATGTCCGAGTCAGCGGTTTCGTTTTCATACAGGTTCGATGATATATTTAAAATGTGGTTTATAGGAGCAATCTGTGGGCTATAAATATCAGAATCGATATTTATTATTTCTGTTAGATTCGTGTTGCGAGCGTATGCAGTAAAATGCTGTTCTTTCACAATACAATCCGGCGCAAGGTTAATTATGTGTGTATCTTTCACCTGTTCTATAGTAACACGATCTCCACACATAAAGCGTAGTGCACACTGTTCACAGCAGTGAAATAAATACTGATTTATGTTACTTAATTGTATCCACTTAGTTGTACAGCTCGTGGTGCTTGTTAGACATCTCTTTGTAGCCGGATCGTTAACGCACAAACCGTTCTCAATCTTAAGGTTATAGACAGTTGCATGCAAATCACATACGTAGTTAGAAGCTCCTCTATCAAAACACTGCTGCAACTCACTTTCTCTCAGTGGCAGATAAGTGTCCTTCTGCAAGTTGATAGCTACGTATTCAGATATGGGTGTTATAGTTAGAGTGACGTTCGCTCGTTTTACCGGGATTGGTAATGCCTTGTGAAGCTCGTAGCTATCTCTCGTGATCAAAGGTATCCTTATCTCGAAAATAAAATATTCGTTAGTTAGCCGAGCTTTGACTTTAAGAAACGATAGATTTTCGCTATCTCTTTATTTATATGATCGATAGGTAGTGACAAGTCTTTCGTCAACTGCCCCGAAATAATATTCAATTCATTTTGCAATTGCTGCGGCGAAAGGATATAATGATTGAACCATTGGCGATGAACATCCGTAAGGATATCAACCAATCTCTCTTGAACATTTTGAATATTTAGGAGTAAACTGTTGGCTATCATGGCAGATAAAGTAAAATCAGACATAATTTCAAAACTTTGAATTTTATGCTTTAATGTGTTCGCTTCCTTATTCAATTCATTCATACGTTTGTTTATGACTTTGTGCTGTTTATTTATAGTTTCTTCAATACGTTGTAGAATATTGTATTCTCCTTCAATGACCGACGTTTGATTTTGCCATAACCGTGCTAAATGTTGTTGATTACTTCGCAAAAGTGAAATGTCCTTCTGATACTGTTCGGCAAAATGATCGTCTAATACCCCAAACAATGTATTTGCAAGGTATCCGACACCATTGATTATACCACGCTTGTTGCGAGGACGCGTGTTGTTTTGATGACCAAGTAGAATCTGGTTAGTGAACTTTATTTCGAAGAAACTGTGGCGTAGTTGTGATAAAATGACGTCACAATGTGTCGTATTTCTAATGGAAGTACACATTGATTCTAGATAGGTTTGATATTTTTGTAATGCTGTCATTCCTTCCCAATATGGATTCATGTTATAATATACAACAAGTTTCCATTGGTCGCGTGCTAGTTTCATATTACCGATCTTATCGAAATATAAACCTTGGTAAACATTCAGCTTTGTTATGTTATATGAAGCAAATGAGTTACTGATCAAAGACATAAATAAAATAAAAGATATGGCCATGGATAAAAATCCGTTATTTCTTTTCGTTGATTTTTTAGTAATTGGTTTCTCTTCTTCATCTGCTGTTTCATTGGCCCTTATTGGTAGCGCAGATAATTTTACAATTGGCCTCTGTATGACACCATTTTTCGTCTTTAATGAAACCACTCTGACTAAACCGTCTGGACCAGGGTGCTGTCTTATTACTCGTCCCAGAATCCATTTCCCGGGAGGTGAATTCTCATCTTGAATAGTAACTAAGTCTCCTACTTTCAAATTAGCTTGGCGTTTGAACCATTTGCTCCGAATCGACAATTGGGTAAGATATTCCGTCTTAAATCGCTTCCAGATATCTTTTGATAGTTTGTCTGCTAAATGCCACCTACTTCTCGCGTCTTGCTCTGTTTCAATGACGTTCGACCCCACTCTGCCGGTAAGGAAGTGTGCGGGGGTCAAAAAATCTAAATCCTCCGCATCTTCTGATAACGGACATAAGGGTCGCGAGTTTAAGCATCCTTCAAGCTGAGCTAACAATGTACTAAACTCCTCAAAGGTTAGCTTTTGATCGCCAATCACTCTTTTTAAATGATGCTTTAGACTACGTATCGCTCTTTCCCATAAGCCCCCTGCGCTTGGCCACGATGGGGCGTTAAAGTGCCATTCGATATTGAGATCAGCTAGTTCTCTAAAAAAGCTCTCATCAAGGCTGTTTTTCAAATCATAAAATTCTTCCTGTAAAATCCGATTGGCTCCTACAAAATTCGTGCCATTATCGCTATAAATATGGCGAGGCGCGCCCCTTCTTGCTGCCATTCTGCGAAGGGCTGCTAAAAATGCTATGCTGCTTAAGTCCGAGACAAGTTCGAGATGTATGGCCTTTGTGACCATACATATAAATAAAGCGATGTAGCCTTTTGTCGTTTTTATTCCCCGTCCTTTGCTAGCCTTAACCTCCACGTAGCCGGTGTAGTCTACGCCGGTATGATAGAACGGAGATGCTGGATTGATTCGTTCTGCTGGCAGATTTCCCATCATCTGATAATTTTGCTGTGGATCATGTTTACGACATATTACGCACTTTCGGACTGCTTGTTTAACGGCTCGATTTCCCGAAATAATCCAATACTTCTGTCGCAAATTTGCCAAAGTAAGACGAGGACCACCGTGATATGTTAATTGATGCGCTTGTTTAATCAACAACTTAGTTAAAATACCACTATAAGGTATTATTATCGGGTATTTCATATCGCTATGAATTTGAGCATTTTTCAAACGCCCACCTACTCTTAAGACTCCATTAGAGTCCACGAAAGGGTTTAAGTTCAATAACTTACTCTTATTACTTAAGTTATTATGTTTTCTATAATACGTGATATCTTCTTCGAATTCACAATGTTGTACGTATTTTATAATGAATAATTTTGCTACCTTAAGTTCACGTAATGTGAGATATGATTGCGTTTGTTTACATTCGCTTTTGTTTAGTTTTATTGTTTTAATTGCTCGTAATATCCAAGCTATAACTCTTACGATCTTATTGAACGAACTATGCCTCTTTAATAATGCTGAGATAATACTTTCTTCTTTACTGTTATTTTGGACAACAAGCACTTGTTTCTTCTTACATTCTTCGTTGGTAATATATGTTAACTGTTCTTCTAAACTATTGCCTGCTTTCATTGATTTTAACCACTCGGGTCCTTGCCACCATAGTGATGAAGTTGCTAACTGAGACGCTAAGAGCCCTCTGCTTGCGGCGTCTGCCGGATTTTCACACGATTTAACGTATCGCCAACGTTTTGGTTCTATTATCTGTGTTATACTTCTGACTCGATTCGCTACGAACGTCTGCCATCGACCTGGGTCGCCTTGAAGCCATCCCACGACGACCATGGAGTCAGTCCAACCATATACTTCTATCTGATGCTTGTCTAAGCAGCGTACTACTTTATCCATCCATTTTGAAAGTAAATGTGTGCCACAGATCTCTAATCTCGGTAGTGAAATAGATTTATTACACGGAACTAATCTAGTTTTAGAACCGACTAGCACCACTGTTACTTGTCCTTTCCTGATAATTCGCGCATAAATTACTCCAGAGTAAGCCTTAATAGATGCATCTGCATAACCATGTAGCTCAATAATATCGCCCTGCTGATACCCCATCCATCTAGGAACTTCACACTGCGCTAAGTTAGAGATGTCCGATTTAATTTTTATCCATTCTGTGTTGATTTCTTTCGGTATAGCATCATCCCATAGTAAATTCGTTGACCACACTTTTTGAAAAAGTAACTTTAGCTTCGTTGATAAAGGGGCTAACCATCCCAGAGGATCAAATAATTTCGATATCTCTGATAAGATTGTTCGTTTTGTATGATGTAACGGATGGTCAGCGATATTATACTGAAAGGTAAATTTATCCTTTTGCGAATCCCATCGTAAACCTAGAGTCTTCGCTGTGCTTTCTGCTTTAAAATTAAATATCAGTTTTTGCTCGCTCATTTTGTTTTCAATATCTTGCAATAAGTTTGGCTCATTGGATATCCACTTTCTTAGCGTGAATCCTCCTAATCTCAAAACATGGATAAGATCTGCTATTAACTGCTTACCGCTTTTAGGGTCATGGCACCCATGGACTAGGTCGTCCATATACATAGCTTCTTCTAACACTTTAGCTGCTTCAGGATACTGCTTGCTTTTGTCTGCTGCTAGTTTCTTCAACGTCATCATGGCGAGGAAGGGGGCGGCCTTCGTGCCATAAGTGACAGTGGTTAGTTGATATGATTGTAAAGGCTCTTCTGGTGTCTCTCTCCACACAATCTGTAGATAATGTTGATCGTTCTCGTTTACCATAATTTGCCTATACATCTTTTCGATGTCTGCCGTGAAACCATATCGATATTGCCGCCATTTTATGATCAAAGATTGCAAGTCTTTCTGTAAGTTAGGGCCTTTATACATAATGTCGTTTAGGCTATAACCACTTGAGGTTTTAGCTGAGGCATTGAAGACTACTCTGAGTTTGGTAGTGGCTGACTCAGCTCGCTGCACGGCATGATGAGGCAGGAAACACGATATCGCTGACTCCTTTCCCTGATGATGATGATTATGATACATCTTAGATGGTACCATATGATATAATGCTATATATTCACTAATAAATGCTTTATACTGCTCTGCTAAATCTGCTTGCTTTTCAAACTTTCTTTCCAAGCTTCTAAATTGAGCTACTGCTATTCCTTTCGATGATCCTAACTTCTCACGCACGTCCTGGTTAATAGGCAATTTCACCACGTATCGACCATCACGTCGACGTTCCGTGGTAGCTAGATAAACGTCCATACATGTTTGATCGTCGGATGATAAGGTGGATTGAACCTCAATGTCTTCTACCTCCCAAAACTGTTGAATATTTTTAATATTATTTAATACGACATTGCAATGATAGGACTGCATTCTGCCAAACAAAATCCAGCCTAGCTGAGTTTGTTCAGCTAATGGTTGAGATGGTTCGTCACCTCTGCTTATACCCCCCATCTTAATTAAGGCGTAAATGTCTGACCCAAGGAGTAAGTCAATAGGCCGACTTACGTAGAATTCTGGATCGGCTAAGTTTATATTTTGTATAAACGACCATGAAGGTTTCATAAACGTTACATTAGGTAATCGTTTCATTAAGTTATTCATAATAAGTACATCTGTACTGAACGTGAAGTCATTGTATATTGACGTACATGTTATGCTGATCATGCCTTTAGAATTGTTTGCGCTTTCGCCTATACCGTAAACGACACCTCTACAGAAAGTTCGTTTTATTCCCAATCTCTGCGCGGCATTCTCCGAGATCAAGGAGACTTGGGAACCTTGATCGATAAGTGCTCTTAAGACGTGACAGGATCCATCTTCCGAGATAATTTTTATTAAAGCTGTGGCTAAAAGTATTTCTGCTGAGTCCCCTGGTGACACGTGTAGGTTGTTCGCAACGTGCTCAGTTGATTTCGCAATTAGTTCGTTGGTAATAGGTGTCGGTTTCATTTTAACGTAGGCATCATGTAACAAAGAATTATGTTTTCCGTGGCATTTGCGACATCGTTTTGTAGAAATGCATTGCTTGCCATTATGGTCAAAGAGACAATTAATGCATAATTTTAGTTCTTTCGCTTTTTTCAACTTTAAGTCGCTGGATATAGAGTTGAAATTTTTACAATGATAAAGACTATGATCGTCATTGCATAAAGGGCATTTTATTGATGTCACCGGAAATGATTTATTCATCGTTTTATTATATGGATAATAATAAGGTTTCTTTACAAATTCTTGCGATTTAGGTTGATTGGTATGTGAAGATTTTGTCGAAACTTGGTCTTCCTTTCTTCGTACTGACTCGAGACTAGTAAATTTACTCTCGAGAAATGATAAAAAATCTTTTAAAATAGGTAGCTCTCGAGGCGATTTCAATGATTCAAGATAATCGCTATAGGTATCATCTATCAAGTTTCTGAGATAGGATATGGACCAAAAATGGATCCCAAGTGGACACGTCCACCTCTAAATTCTCGATAGCATGAAGCGTCTCTACCGTGACGTCATGCATCTTTTTTATTTGACCTAACGATTGTTGCTTTATGTTGGAAAGCCCTAATAACGTGTTCATATGAGCTGTAAATATTAGTTTCTTATTATTATAGCGATTTATGAGAATTTCCCAACACGCTTGATAATTATCCGAACTTATGTGTAGATGCTGGATAAGACGTTCGGGTTCGCCACGTAGTTTCCCTTTTAGAAACTGCATTTTTTGCGCTTTAGATAATGACGGGTTATTATGGATCGCCTCATCAAATAGGTCTTTAAATGACGTCCACTGCTGATAGTTGCCGGAGAAGACAGGTATTTCGATCTTGGGAACTGATTTCTCCCTGTGCGATACCGACCACAATTTTTTATTTACTGCTTTTTTCAAGTTATTATATATTGTCTCGTGTCTTGTAAACGAGCTTTCATATTCTTCTTCTTCTCCGTTCGATTCCATGTAGATCTCCCAGTGAAGGGTATCTATTGCTGTCCAACGAGACTGTAATTCTTTCAGCACATCTTCAAATTCCCATTTTTCATTGATATTATCTAATTGAATATTTTTTGTAGTTCTTATTAACGCTGTAAAGTTAACCGTTTGCTTGCGTAATAGCTCATCCAATTTGCTCAAAGAACCCCGTGATACCATTCGTTGAGATGTACCTGATATTGACCCTGCTGCTTCTTCTACGTCTGCTCTCGGCGGCTCCTCCTGCTGTTCAGTCCTTTGTCCTAATGCTTTAGAACGAGAAGATGGAGTTTGCGCCGGTGTTTGTTCCTGACTTTGCTGATGGATCAGCTTTCTTGCTGATAAATACAGCTCTTTTGTCTGCTCATACTCTCGTCTCGTAAAATAGATATGCTCCTGAATACCTAGATCACAAATGCTTTTATTATTGCTCTCATATTCTCTCCAGTAGTTTTCTAAAATATCCAATCGCCTTCTAAAATAATCCCCTGTTCTCCTTTCAAACCCTGCTTTAGATAAATTGTTTATAAATTTGTTGATAGCTTCCGAAATTTCTTGTTGGTTCACATATAAGTTTTCCATCTCGATATAGTTTAAGAAAAATATGGAAAGATCTTACTTGAAACCGCTGACTTATTCTGTTATGCTCTCCTTACGCTCTGTTGCTCGCTCTTGGCTCCTGCTCGCTGGTAGTCACCAAACTACGGCACGTGCACTTTATGTTCAGTAAACACCACGTGTTAAAAAGACACCGATTTAGGCACTTTAGTTCGTTAATGTCCCCGACGCGCGAGGTCCCGGGTTTCGGCACCAAATTGTTGGCCGTGCAATGAGGTCAACAAATAAAAGAAGTGTTTTAAGTAAACTATGGTATATTGAACGAAACTTGACACAATGACCGCGGAGCAAGTTTGGTGGAGCCCGTGTCTTTACCCGATACGGTTAGATCGCGAACTGATTAATGACGCGTTAGTTGTACCGCGCCGCGTACGAGTGTGCTGACGTTGGTAATTGTACGAGCGGTGCACCGTACAATACGTATAATTTTTTATGAGGTATACACATAAGGAACAATTGAAGTACTGATCGAGTATCCCACACACACGCATCAAAATCCCTAACCTGATTTTCTTAGACTAGATTCCTAATACTAAATTAATTAAATAATCTAACTAATGAGAAGGCATATATACGTGCCTTAATTTTTGTTGATGTAACGTAGTAGACAAGCTCTTTTATTTACATTTAGGCACCAAAAATACGTTTGGTGGACTAACCGACGTATTTGTGAGTTATATAGCATCGCGTGTGTCACCATCATAGAACGACCGCCTCGTCACTCATCAGCGCTGTACTGAAATGTAGATGTATGTGGAGCTCCCGGAGTGCCCCGCTACAGAACACACGGCAACAGCGAGACTAGACCTAACATCATTCACGACTTCATTCATTCACCATTATATAGTGATATCTATGGCAGTTGGGTTTCATATTGAAATTTTTCTGGCTGATGTAATATGTATGTAAATGAGTGCCCCAACAACTTGTTGATATTAACCACGATAACGCGATGAAATTAATTACCGCAGCATTAGTTACAAGTTACAAGCTTGTAAAGGCAGCGTGTGGGGTCCACACGAGAACACATACATCTCCTGTTCGAACGTGTTTGCGTTCTGTAAGAAGAATGTTTAGTTTTATAGTAATTTTGAATGTCTTTTTATTTTGTCTATTTTGCTTTTAAATTGTTTCCATTTGAGTGTGATTAATACTTGTAATTGTCGTATGAGCATACGTTATGGCTATCGCTAAGATGTGTTGTGCGTTGTGTGGTGCGCAGTGTGGCGGCGCGCAGTGACAAGAACCTGATGTCGTCGTCGAACCTGGCGGTGTGCTTCGGGCCCACGCTGCTGCGCGCCGAGCGCGAGACCGTGGCGTCCATCCTCGACCTCAAGTTCTACAACGTGCTGGTGGAGACGCTGCTGGACCACTACGCCGACGTGTTCGAGCCCGGCGCCGCCCCCGCGCCGCCGCCGCACAACGGCGCCCTCAGGTACGTGCCCGCTGCCCCACACACGCGGCGCCACTCGCGGCACTCGGCCGGAGCGCGTTCCCTCGCTACATTTGCAGAGTCGCCGGCTGCACACAAAACTGGTCTCTTGTACGACATGTACGACCAGTCGAGTGCCGCTTCGGCTGGCTAATCCTTTAGACTATTGGAATTATTTACATTAATTCTCTGCTGGCATATGTCCCCTTGGCTTTTATCTTTCAGTTTGAATCGCAAGCATAAATTTTTCTATACTACGCTAAAGGACTTTAAATTTTTTGACTTGTAAATTCTAATACAACATCTGCTATACTGCCGTCATAAGTAAAAAAGACGTATCTGCCAAAAAAAACATATTTTATATAAATATGCTGGCAGATGCTTCTGTAATTACTGATTCCAAATATGTGAAAACTGAATTTCGAAGAAAAATGTTTGATACATCTTTTTTCTTATGACGGCAGTATATGTCATAACGGGCAAGCAGCACTCATATGTACTTTAAAATATCATCAACAGTACTTTTATCTTTAGAGATTGTGGCATTGTTTTCTTCTAAGGTATATAACAGTCGGTGATCCGTCCGATTCGCACTTGACCGGTGTCTTTATTATTTTACATTATGTCTTTCTTTGTGTATTCTAGCAGCGTAGAACTTGTTGATGAAACCGAACATTTGACATTCGTGAAATCAGTGATATCAAAGATAATGCACGTACCTATATTGACACTTATGCACGCGTGCATAGATAACGTAACGCTTATACGTGACCCTTTGTACCGGGGCTCGCTGTGCTTCAATACTGACCATAGAAATACACATGTAGGTATATCGTGAGTAATATATAGTACATACAGAAATACAGACTCATGCCTATAAAGTAAGGTAGCCGAAAGAACAATGTTGTTGGACACTGGATCAGGCATCAGTTGGACAGATCGTATATGGTGAATCGCCACGATTCGTTAGTGGCGCGCGCATGCAACAAATTTGTTGGTATATGTGTACATGGCGTTACAATAGTCCAGCAGCCACTGCCTCTTTTTTTTTGTGAGTAATAACAGGCTGAATCTTGGTGAGCAGGTTCGGTTCGACGAGGCGCCCAAGTCTTTCCTTTGAGAATTCTCGCTAGAGGTAGCTAATGTAGAGAGCAGGTATAAAACATGTCGATTCGGTGGTTGTCGCAATTGTCTGAATAACTAAGTTTTTTTCGAATATTGAGGTAATTGGACGATAAACCCGGAAAATCAATTGTCCTACAGAATGGATGGTTTGACTGGAGCGTCCTACACTACGAATATGTCCAAATAACGAGGTCATCAAAATTATTGATAACAAGCTGATTTTTTGTATGCAGCATAATAAATATTTGTACAATCAAATGGCCACATAGTCCTACAAATGTAGTGGTACGGTTTTCCAGTCCTACGTTTAGAAGTTGTCCATACCACGGTAAGACTTTTTTTATTAATAACAACTGAATTTTAATTTGTTCACCCAATATTATCACTGTCCTACACAAAAAATGGTATTCATTTCCAGGAACAGATGTATTTGGTCAGATTCGACACCCACCGAATCAACATGTTTTATACCTGCTCTCTACATTAACTACCTCTATCGAGAATTTTCAAAGGAAAAACTTGGGCGTCTGGCTAGTAATAACAGCCTGAAGCCTGTTATTACTCACTAAAAAAACAGGCGGTGGCTGCTGGACTACAACTTTGTCAATTGTTACGTGCACTCATAGTATGAGGGATACTCTCGCCACTGGACAACGTTTATGCTTCGGCTCCTAAAGGTACCCGCACTTCAGTTTGATTTAATGTATAATAATTAATTTATCATTTTCATACATACATAATTATATGACAACAATGAACGGTGGGATATTTAATAAACGCAAGGTTTCAGCTGGGTGGACACTCGCTAACATAATAGGATCTTAAACTATCTGAAGGGCGGTTGATTAATGTACACAGCTACATTAATGCACACTGACGCCGCGCTACCAATTTTGTTACCGTCATTATTCATTTGCACCTTATTTTTAACCGACTTCAAAAAAGGAGGAGGTTCTCAATTCGACTATGTTTGTTTTTGTTTAAGTTGTCCTCGTAACTCTTTACTAGGTAAACCGATTTTGACGATTCTTTGCAAGCTGGTGCTTTCCATTTAGTCCCATTTAATTTTGACCAAGATCTGACTGTTCGTTTTTGAATTATCCTTAATAATGCGTATTTGGTTGACTTCGGCTACGGTGATGATGTTTTGATTTTTGGCAAAAATAAAATAAACAACTGTGTAGAATGGTTTGGAAGCCCCTCGTAGTGTTTCAAGGTAGCTCTACTCTTATTTGATGATGTTCTCATAAAGATCTTCAGCTTTATACAACGAAATTCTTTAATAAATGACAGCAAATCTGCCGTGATTGCTACAATCACATACATTTATTTATTTATTTATGGTTATTTAATTATCTTAGAAACACTGACACATTAATTACAAAATTATAATAGTAAAAATAAAAATAAAAAATAGTAATGGAATATAACAAATAGTGACAATAAAAAACAGACCAATAATTACAAATTAACATGGAACTGTAGATTCCCTATAATACATATTCTCACAAAATAACAGGCGTTCTCGCATGATCTTCTTCCATTCATCCGCAAACAAATCACAGTTAGGGCTGGCGTACAGAGGAGCATTGAGCACCTCTAAGGTGCGGCACACGGGAGACTTGGCTCTGGCGAGAGTCAACACGGCTCTGTCGACCGTGCAACCAATCTATGCTGGTGACTCTGACGGAGTCCAAGGTATTTGTTAGGCACATACAATCTATAGAATAGCTGATGGAGTTCAGGACACTTGATTCGCCCGTGAAAAATTTTAGAAGCTATTATGAGCTGATCCAGGCCTCTTCTCACCTCCAACGAATTAAAACCCAACATCCCTAAAAGGCAGCTAGTTGGATACATGTATGGATATAAAAGTAAAGCCTTTTATAATATTGTCTTCTGTTTACGCGAATATTATTAATTGAAATTAATCTACTATATACGGATTTTATCGTGTTGTTTATTATTACATAATTTTGAAATCTGTTACACGACTACTACTATTAAACTTTACTAATTTTAAGCTAATTAAATTATTATTAAATCTATTTAGATTTAATTTAATTTTACACTTTCCTCGACGTTTCGGTTGCTTTTCAGCAGCCATGGTCACGGGGAGACTAAGATGGCAGTTGTCTCAATGTTCCAGTGTAGTTATTTCAAAGTACCCGAACATAATTTAATCATTGGTGTTTCTATTTACGCAGAATGAGCTCAAAGTATCATGAAGTCTAGCTGTGGTTTGGTTCTTCTTGGGTTTGTGGTACACTAGTGGTACATTCCAACCATCTTCTCTATTAAAATTAAGGTGTTTTTTGATTTCATTAGCCTCGCGAAGCATCCTTGGTAGGAATCTGTGTTCTTTAGCGAGAATCTGTGGTTTGTCAAATCTCAGGTAGTGGTTGGTCCCCTGTTGCACATGTTCACACACAGCAGACTTTAACGAGCGTTGGTGTTTTAGATCAGCTATGTGTTCTTATATACAGGTGCCTATGTTTCTCTTGGTTTAACCAATGTATGAGAGTCCGCAGTCACAATCTATTTTATAGACTCCTGCATCTTGTAAAGGTAGTTGGCACTTGACGGATGGTAAAAATTGACTTATCTTTGTTGGCGGCTTGAAGTATGTGTTGATTGAAGCTCGCTTCAAGATGTAGCTAATCTTGTCAGTGACACCCCTTACATAAGGCAGTATAGCAGGCTGGCGCTCGACTGTGGCTGGCTTTTCTCGGGATCTGTGACAGCGGCGCGGCTGTTGGAGCTTGTTGTCTTGCAGTACTTGCTTAACATGTTCAAGCTCGGCGTCCAGGTGTTTCTTGTCACAGATCCCATGGGCTCTCTGAAACAAAGACATTCCCTCGGTAGCTAACTGTTTAGGATAGTGGCGAGATTCACCGTTTAAGTACCTATTTGTATGGGTCTTTTTTCTATACACAGTGTGGCTCAAAGTATGATCAGGATTCCTGATGACAAGTACATCTAAGAAAGCTAATGAATTATTTGCCTCTAATTCCATAGTAAATTAGATGTTGTTATTAATGGAATTAAGATGTTCTAGGAATACACTTGCACTATCTGTTGGTAATATTGTAAAAGTATTATCTACAAACCTCTTATAAATCCTGGGTGTGATGGGGGCAGTATGTAAAGCTCGAGCCTCGAAGTCCTTCATATTGTTACGCCCAGTGACATCTCTCGGCATTGTGGGAAAGACTCGGCAGTTCCGTCTAATAATTTACACCGCCATCTATTGACATCTTACGGAACTACGTAGGTATGCTTACAAGAATCATAGAGAAGATGCTGGTACTTTCTCGAATCATCGTACTGTTTGCATACCGGGAGCGGCGTTGCTAGAAAGCTCTAGAAGCGCTTTAGCCGCGTATAAATAGAGCGCACGCGCACCGCCAAGTCAGTTTACAATCGTAAGCGGTCAAGTGTTCATCGCAGCGAACGGAAGCGGAAATACTACGGAGTTTGAAGCAGTACAGTGAAAAAGTGTGGTATAGTGTTTGTTGTGTTTTAAATTTAATTGTGTGTCTGAATAAAACGTGTTTTTGTCGGTAATATTGTTTATATTCTTATCTGTCGAGCCCAGCTCGTAACAATTGGTGTCAGAAGTGGGATAAGAATATGCCAGTACTACCAAAGGAGGCAGTGGAAGGGGTGCGTACCAGGAACCAGCGCCAGCAAGATGTGGACCAGAGGCGCTTTGGAGACGCCCCCTCGCCGTCGTCAGATGGACAACGTGACTCCGCAGCTGCAGCGGAACAAACTAGTGCAGCTCACTCGCCGGTAAACCTAGACCTCGCGAGCGAACCTGATGGCGTTTATGCAGGAGCAGGCACGCCGCCAGGAGGAGCAGGCACGCCGCCTCGAGGAACAGCTGCAACGCGATAAGGAAAAGGGCATGCGCCGCCAGGAGGAGCAGGCACGCCGCCTCGAGGAACAGCTGCAACGCGATAAGGAAGAGGGCATGCGCCGCCAGGAGGAGCTGGCACGCCGCCAGGAGGAGCAGGCACGCCGCCAGGAGGAGCAGGCACGCCGCCTTGAGGAGCAGGCACGCCGCCTTGAGGAACAGCTGCAACGCGATAAGGAGGAGGGTATGCGCCGCCAGGAGGAGCAGCTGATGATGTTAAAAGACCTTAGCGCAACGGTTGGCAAGGAGGTGAAGGAGGTGAAAGAGCAAGTCCAACGCCACGAAAGTCGCATCCCCGAGGTGGAGAAAACGCTACGTGGGCTCAAGGCTGGCGATGGGATCGTGGCACCTGCGGTTGTGGCGTCTTCACCACGAGGCTTTAAAGTCCCACCATTCGACGGATCATCGTCATGGTCAGCCTATAAGATCCAGTTCGAGGCCGTCATGAAATCGAACGGGTGGACGCAAGAACAGGCTCTGACCGCTCTCACCTTGGGGCTTCGTGACCAGGCCTTGACTGTGTTAGAGGCGCTTGGTCAAGACATCACGTACGAGAAGCTGTTGGAAGTATTAGAGGCGAGATATGGCGACGCACACCTGGAACACGTGTTTCGCGCACAGCTGAAAGACCGATCGCAACGTGTTGGTGAAACCTTGCAGCAGTGGGCCCTGGAGGTGGAGAAGCTGGTTCGAAAGGCGTACCAGTCCTCACCTGCGCTCATCGACGCAAACCTCGTTCAAGCTTTCACCGACGGGATCCGAGACCTGGAGGTTAGGGCGGCAGTAAGACTCGGATATTTCAAAAACCTGAAGGACGCCCTAGCCCACGCTCAGGAAGTGGAAGCAGTACGACGGGATGATCGAGCTCACCGTACCAGGGAAGTGTTGACCTCACCCCGGTGTTATAGCTGCGGCGAGAGAGGCCACATCAGGTTGAGCTGCCCGAAGCGAAGGAATCTAAGCAGCAAAAATTTAAAGGATGCCCCGGCCCACACTCTGGAGGTGGAAACAGTGCGACGGGACGATCGAGCTCACCGTACCAGGGAAGTGTTGACCTCACCCCGGTGCTATAGCTGCGGCGAGAGAGGCCACATCAGGTTGAGCTGCCCGAAGCGAAGGAATCTAAGCAGCAAAAATTTAAAGGATGCCCCGGCCCACACTCTGGAGGTGGAAACAGTGCGACGGGACGATCGAGCTCACCGTACCAGGGAAGTGTTGACCTCACCTCGGTGCTATAGCTGCGGCGAGAGAGGCCACATCAGGTTGAGCTGCCCGAAGCGAAGGAAACCACGTAACAGAAACCAGTCGCCGGTAGGAGGAACACCTGATGTGCGTGCCAGGCAACAACTACAGGACTTCGTGATACAGCATCGCAGTGGCAAGTCACATGGTAATGCGGATGCCCTGTCACGTAGACCATGTATCGGCCAGTGTAATCACCACTGCGCCAGGAAAGAGGCCAAGCAGGAAGTACTAGTGAGGATGTTGAGGACGGATCTTAGCGAAAACTGGAAGGAAATTATGCAGAGAATACAACGAGACATAGACATAAGACCCATTCTCGAATGGAAGAAAACAGGTGCTTCGAGACCTCACTGGAGTGAAGTTGCGGCATTGAGCCCTACCACCAAGAGTTATTGGGCAGAGTGGGAAAGCTTGGTTATCCAGGATGGAGTTCTGTGCCGGAAATGGGAGAATGCCCGAGGTGACAAGTGTCACCTGCAAATGGTCGTGCCAAAGCTCAAGGTACCGGAAGTTTTACAACTCTATCATAATGGGAGTTCAGGAGGCCACATGGGAGTTAAGAGAACTCTGATTAAGATCCGGGAACGATTTTATTGGATCCGTTGTCGAAAAGACGTTGAGGAATGGTGCCGTAAATGCACGAGTTGTTCTGCCATGAAGGGACCACGCACTGGCAGCAGGATGAATGATGTACACCAGCACATCAGACAGACTGGTCAGCAGATGTCTGAGAGGATGAAGACCCGTTACGACCGGAAGGCGTACAATAAAGGCTTCGAGGAAGGATCGCTGGTGTGGTTACATAATCCGGCACGCAGCAAAGGAAAATCTCCTAAGTTGCAGGCAAAATGGGATGGACCCTATCGCATAGTCACTAAGTTGAATGACGTCACCTACCGGATCCAGAAAGGACCACGAGGTACACCAAAGATCGTTTATGTGGATCGATTGGCACGCTACTACGGATCCAACAATGTTCGGGACGAACATGTCTAAGAGGGGGGCAGTGTTACGCCCAGTGACATCTCTCGGCATTGTGGGAAAGACTCGGCAGTTCCGTCTAATAATTTACACCGCCATCTATTGACATCTTACGGAACTACGTAGGTATGCTTACGAGAATCATAGAGAAGATGCTGGTACTTTCTCGAATCATGGTACTGTTTGTATACCGGGAGCGGCGTTGCTAGAAAGCTCTAGAAGCGCTTTAGCCGCGTATAAATAGGGCGCACGCGCACCGCCAAGTCAGTTTACAATCGTAAGCGGTCAAGTGTTCATCGAAGCTAACGGAAGCGGAAATACTACGAAGTTTGAAGCAGTACAGTGAAAAAGTGTGGTATAGTGTTTGTTGTGTTTTAAATTTAATTGTGTGTCTGAATAAAACGTGTTTTTGTCGGTAATATTGTTTATATTCTTATCTGTCGAGCCCAGCTCGTAACAATATATATGTCAGCAACAACAGTCGATACTGGGGAGCCCATTGTGACACAATCGACTTGTATGTATAATTTATTGTCCAATATTTATTGTCCAAGTGTAATAGAAATCGATGTTTATAAGTGAAATACTGGGATTCTGCCGCTACCGCTCTGTCTAATGTATGAGTGAGGCCAGTAATCCCGGTACTACTGGTTGTCTCGACGTTCCGTCACCTCTCCCTGCGGCGCACGTCTCCAGCGCCTACAACTTTCCACAATCAGGTGTATAACCTTTGTGACGGTGAGACAATACCTGTCATGATAGGATGGCCGCGTCGCGAAATTTCAATGGATGGCATTTTATATTCACTATTGCAATTATTGTAGCTATAATATTGTCTTCTGTTTACGCGAATATTATTCATTGAAATTAAACTACTATATACAGATTCTATTGCGTTGTTTATTTGAAACTTTATTACATAATTTTGAAAACTGTAACACTACTACTACTATTAAACTTGATTAATTTTAAATTAATTAAATTATTATTAAAACTATTTATATTTAAGTTTACACTTTCCCCGGCGTTTCGCTTGCTTTTCAGCAGCCATGGTCACGGAGAGACTAAGATGGTAGTTGATTGATAACTATGATTAAATTATGTGCGGGTACTTTGAAATAACTACACTGGAACATTGAGACAACTACCATCTTAGTCTCCCCGTGACCATGGCTGCTGAAAAGCAACCAAAACGTCGGGGAAAGTGTAAAATTAAATTAAATCTAAATAGTTTTAATATTAATTCAATTAGTTTAAAAATTAGTAAAGTTTAATAGTAGTAGTAGTGTAACAGGTTTCAAAATTATGTAATAAAGTGTTAAATAAACAACGCGATAAAATCAGTATATAGTAGTTTAATTTCAATAAAGCCTTTTATATAGGAATCTGAGAATAGTCTTTTGCACCTTTTCAAGCATTAGAGTCTGGGAGGCTGTCACAGGATTAAGGCTGTAGACGGAAGGACAGGCACTAGTCTCAAGCTTACTTCTGACGAGGGTGGTATAAAGGAACCTTATAACTTGTGGATCCTGAAAGCCGCTAGCATTACGTAAGACAAAACCCAGCCGCTTAAAATATTTCTTAGCAAGAATATATATATGATCCTTGAATGTAAGACCACAATCGAAGGTCACTCCGTAATCCTTAATTTTGTCTACTCGTGTTGTCTTTACTATCCAGCGTATATTTATAATATATAGGTTGCAACTTTCGACTATAGGTCATGACAGCACTTCTCGTCGTTAAAGAGTAGCTTATTTGCATTACTCCATTAATGGAGAGCATCGATATCCCGTTGTAAATTCGTGCAATCGCCGATAGTTTTGATTTCAAATACTAGTTTTATATCATCGGCATATAAAAGGCATTTAGCTGATTTCGATTCAGTAATTAAAACAGACAAACATAAACATTTATTTATTAGTTTCAAAATATATATTTATTTTAAGATCATTTATCATAACTAGAAACAAAAGTGGACCTTACACTGATCCTTGACTCACTCCTGAGCGAGTGTTGTAGGGCTTAGAATCAAAGCAACCGTGTCTGACGAACTGTCTACGATCTTTCATATAGTCCGCAAAGAAATTGAGAAACCCTGGCGTAAAGCCAATGTTTCCCAATTTCGCCAGAAGCACATCATTGTCGACCCTGTCAAATGCTTTAAGAAAATCAAAATAGAGGACATCAACTTGCCCTGTCAAGTCCAAGCTTCTAGAAACAAAGTCCGTATGGATCAAAAGGTTTGAGTTTACAGAGCGACTGAGTCTAAAACCGTGCTGAGCATCGGATAGGTGCGCGTCTATTTGTTGGTAAATGGTAGTATGAAGTACATGTTCGAAAAGCTTAGCTACAGTTGGTAGAATAGCGATTGGTCTATGATCCTGTACTGATGTCTTATCAGTGGTTTTGGGGATAGGAATAACTCGCGACAGTTTCCACTGTTCAGGGTACACACCAGCCTGAAGGGCTAGGTTGAAAACATGACAGAGAGGAATAGTTATTGTTTCCTTGCACCCTTTAAGGATGTAAGCGGGAACACTGTCAGGACCTATTGAGTTACCAGATTTGAGCTTTTCAATTGCCTTTACTACGTCCTGTACTGTTATAACGGGAAGGGGAATATTACCTCCTCTAGTACTAAATTTTATATTATATGGATCCAATTTAGGTTAGTCAGAGGCAAAGTATTGGGCAAATGCTTCTGCAGCCTTAACCCCCGAACAGGTCACCCCATTATATATAACATTTGGCTCAAATCCACCTTTGGATCGCAGGCTTCGTATGTGCTGCCAAAACTGCAGTGGATTCTTTTTTATATTATTTTCCAATGTAAAGCAGTATGACTTATAGGCCTGCCTGGTTTAAATTTTTAAATTGCAACGCAAGGCATCAAACTCATTATATGTGACTAGACAATGTGAGACTTAACATTTCTGATGTAGTTTGCTTTTACGTTGGGTATCTTGGATTAAGTCGTTAGTAGTTATCGCCTGTTTCGGGACGTTAATCTTTTTTTCATCGGGACCGATACGTTAAAGATATTATACCGATAAGTTAAATGTAAAACATATCAGCGGCTGTGCTTGCATCATTGCAGGCGAGAACGTCATGCTACAACTGCTTAACTCAGTTAGTTTGTATAGAGACAGGAAGTCTGCTTTGCTGAAGTTCCAATCCCTGCTCTTCTCAATATTACTGTGGTCTAACTTTTTAGAGCATTTAGGTACGGAAATGAGCACTGTAACATTTAGTGGAGGATGATATAAGTCAAATGGTACCAATTCCAATCCTGCAGCATGCTCACAGATTACATTAACGTCCTTCCTTGCCAACACTACATCTAACTTACTTCCACGCATATTCATAACCTTATTCGTCTCAACCAGATTACGAAAGCTTAAAAAATAACAGTAGTAATTGTTAATATTAACAGATGCACTCATCAAATTAAGGTCTCCTAAAATTAAAACAATACCTTTCAGGTTTGAAATGAAGGTCTCAACTTTACAAAACCAAGCCATGTAATCCTCTTCAGTCGCAGAGGGCTTGATGTAGATAACACAGACATTTAGATTTAGGCCGTTTACGGTAAGAGTAGCCCACATATTTTCGCCATTATCAGTTTCAAGGTCGTTTCGCCTCCTCAAGGTAGCACCAGGGCGCGCCGCGAGCAAAATACCGCCACCTGCAGTAGCTCTGTCTCTGCGTAGAAAGCTTCAATCTTCGTTTGACATCTCTGAATCCTCAACTGAGCTATTAAGAATAGTTTCGGTTACAGCGACTAGATCATGATCGGTAAGCATCAGACTCAATCTCCATGTAGATAGCTTAATTTTTAACCCACATACATTTTGATACAAAATACACAGGTGGCCAATAGATTTACCAGTGATAGGCGCTGTATGGCCTAATATGGCCAGAGGGCTTACTGTAATTCCTCATTTTTGGGACGAACAATCCGACACCAAGGTTTTACACATATATCTTCAGCCCAGTTTTTCGCCGTCATAACCTGGTCAGCCCATGTAGACAGCACACCCAGCTTAAACGATGCGTAACGCCCACGAGCTTTAAGTACATCAACCTTGCAGACGTCGCTTCCACAAATAGAAATGAGATGCTCACGTACCTGGCTATCAGATGTACCTTGCATCACATAAAAGAGGTGAAGATATCTCCATCTTTCGGAGGCCTCTAACCTAGTAGTACCAGCTGCAGCAGTACCACGCAACACAGATCTGTGCGAAAGTCAAGAGCGCCTACCGCGTCGAACCTCCCTAAAATCGTTTGCAGAGCATTTATCCACAGGAACCATACCGCCCACATTGTCAGCAGCGACATGCGCTGGCGAGGAGACAGTGGGTTTGGGTACTTGCGGTTCTTGAGTAGCAACTTGCGTCCGAGGCTGTGGCGTTACAGTGACATCAATGGGCACCGATGATGTACGTTCACTCTGTGTAGTTTTTTCACTACAGTCTTAGGAAGAGTGATGAAAATATTTTCAGCTGGCACTGAGTTAGTAGTCGCTGCCGATACCGGACCATGAAGAGACGAAATCCGATTATTTCCGCCAACCCTTTCAACATGCTTTGCAGCATTTACAGGTGCCCTTGTGACTATACTTGTTGCAGATACATCCGCTACATTTAATGAGTCCAGCTTCTTCTTAACAATGTTCATTCCGTCGATCAATGTTTCTATTGCCTGAAAGACTTTGCCATTGGCGTGGTGATTATCAAGTAGTTGACTAATAATAATTGACGACCTCGATGGCGTAGTGGTTAGTGTAACCGACTGCCACGCCTGAGTTCGCGGGTTCGATTCCCGCACAAGTCAAACATTTGTGTGCATGACCATGGATGTATGTCTTGGTCTGGGTGTTTCTATGTATAATATGTATGTATTTACAAAAAAAAAGTATACTAGTATGTTTATCCATTGTCTAGTACCCATAGTACAAGCTCTGCTTAGTTTGGGCTAGATAGTGTTGTGTGTATGTGATAGAATATTATTATATTATTATTAATACACGGGAGTCTTTCGTCAAATACCTTTTGTAATCATTACCCTATGATAGCTAGGATGCTGTCAAGTGTATGGCTTTTAGTTGCTTGGCGGCCTCGGCAGGCGCCGCCTCGAAAGGTTATGACATTTTCTGAGCCCTCGGGAGAAACGATTGTTGGAATGCCAATGGCTTGTGAGGTTACTTTGATGGGATGAGCACTACGCAGCACCAGTCGCACAGGAGTGTTAGAGTTGTCGCCCTTGGGCAGTTTTGAACGACAGTCCAGACACAGCCAAGTTGATAGAAACTTGGCGTTAGAGTTCTTCAGCGTCTATTTAGTGACGTTGGCGCATAACAAATCATACACGCTACCACATTTCGAACAGTCGAGTTTAGACTTTTTTGATTTTATTTCGGCATCCAGTATAGATGGGCAACTGAGATAGCGACATTATTACGATGTCAACGTGATGTCGAAAGTCAGGTTATTATTCTAGCACTGGAACGCTTGCACCGATTGTTTTGAAATATTGGCAACAGTGATTGCAGTCCGATACTACCGCACGTTCACACGATTTTCACGGTTATGTAGTGCGCGTAACCGCGAGAATTTGGTGCACTGGTTGGTGACTGAGATTAGATGCACTTTTAAAAGTTTTGTTTATCAGATTTTATTGTTAAAGTGGAGTCATTTTAATAGGTAACATATGACGTCTGTCAGTTTTATCTTTATAGTGAGGTGACCTGCTTAAAAACATCGATTAAAGTGAATGAATCGATACGGACTTGAAATATATGTATGTGAATTTTAAAAATCATCAGGCGAATCCCTGTCCCATTATTATTTTTTCTTTCGTAAATTTAAGGAGCAAAATAAGACAAGTACATAATTTCACAAAAAAATTGCATTTATTCAGTTGAACTATCAGAACTGTTATTAGTATTGTCATCTTCATCACTGCTGTCAGCACTCAGAGATATTATTAATACATTTTCAATAATATTGTCTATTCTCACATCTCGTTCAAAACATGTAAAATTATTTTCTTTGTTTTCTCTACGACTTTTCTCCAGTCTTCTGTAGTGACTTCTGCACACGCAGTTTGTAGCAGCGTCATCATTTTAGCAGTACTGAAGGGTGGTTCAGTATTGTTTCGCGCTGCATGACCCTTTATTTGTGCCCAAATAAGCTCGATGGCGTTATACTGGCAATGGTAGGGAGACAATCGAATAACTTCGTGTTCATGCTCTAGGGCTAGTTCATCGTTTACATAGCGGAGCTTGAATGGCTTAGTTGCTTGTACCAGATTTAACAACTCAACTTTTAATAAAGTTGGACTTGCATCCACACCATTTCTTACCAGCCACGAGACAATTTCTTGCTTTTTATTTGCTTGAGTTGGTGGTTTATCAACTTGTACAGAATGATACGGTGCATTGTCCATTATAATTTTCGATGGGTTTTCTAATCTGACTAGCAACTTCTCAAACCACTCTTTAAAAACCTCAGAGTTCATTTCCTCATGGTAATCACTTGTAGTTTTAGCGGCGAATGCGAGGAGGCAGTCTGGAATAAAATCTTGATAAGCTGATCCCGCGTGACATATAATAAGTCGGGCTCCTTTTCCCGATGGAACTTTTGAGTTGAAGGCCGCTGTACCATCGGTCCATGTCCGCGAAACCATATGGTTCGCATTCAACCATGTTTCGTCAATACACACGACATTGTCCCAATCTGTAATTTTAGTTAATTGACGTAAGAATGTTCTTCTTCTTCTTATTTAAGTCTAAGTGACTTGTCGGTGTAGCTTGTCTCTCCATATCTGTCTGTCTAGTGCCATTTCTTGCATTTCTCTGTACGACATGACACCTATCTTTTCCCTGATCTGACTAATGTAACTTATTATTGGCCTTCCTTTGCCGCGCTTTCCTTCTACCTTTCCCTCAATGATGTTTTTAATAAAAGTGTCATGTCGTAAGAGATGGCCAACCATTTTATGTCTTCTAGCTGAAATAGAGTAAAGTAGCGTTCTGGTTTCATTGATCTTTACCAAGACGTCCTCGTTCCTAACCATTTCTGTGCAGCTAATCTTTTCCATTCGTCTCCAGCACCACATCTCGAACGCCTCTAAAATTTATCTATCCCTTTGTGTAAGTGTCCACGTCTCACACCCATACAATGCCAGACTCCATACATATGTTTTTATAAACTTTTTCTTGGTGTTCCTGCATATGTTCGATGTAAATATATAGTTTTTATTTTTAAACGCTTGTTTTGCTATTGCTATTCTAGCTTTAATATCTGGTGTACATCTGGAGTGTGCTGTGATTATGCTACCTAAATATTTAAAACTTTTGACATTTTTTATTGTCTTATCTGCTATTAATATATTCCTTTGTGAGCTGAGTTGTGCTTTTGATGTAGTTAGAATTTTCGTTTTGTTGGTGTTAATTTTTAAAGAGAATTCATTAAAAGTGCTATCCTTTATCTGTAGTAGATTTTCTAGATCCTTATGGTTTCCAGTTATTGCTGCTATATCATCTGCGTATCTTATAAACTTTATTACTTCTCCGTTTAATTTCACTGAATTGAAAAATAATGTTACTCTCTTCAAAATAATATCGTAGCGTTCTAGCAAGATTTTCCACTTGTCAGATTTTTTAAATCTAAAGCCAATCGATTTCAAAACCTTTGATAGAGACGATTTACCGCCAAAAAATAAGCCTGCGTCTTTTAACGAACTCATTAGCTTTTCCCGTGTAGGATATTCTTTTCTCGAGTAATATCCATAGATGTGGTTGCGAATTGCAGCAGCATCAAAATTATCAACGCAAACAATTTTCTTGTCCCTCTTTCTTTTTTCGGTGTACGTAAAGTATTATCTTCTGAGCCTGATGGTCCGTATTTCTCTTTCAGAATTTGAGTTACTGTCCTCTTCCCTATTCCCAATGCTTCGGCAACGCATTCTCTCGGTTGTGTCAATGGTAAAAGAGGACCATCGTTAACTGCTTCACGTTCAAAATAATTGTACAATTTCACCACTAGTTCGCGAGATTGACTGTTTAGCGTTTTCCCCCGTTTCGACATGGTAAGACTGTAATGTTGTTCTTGTTTACTAATCGTTAAGCAATCGGAGTCTAATTTATAGCCAGGTATACGTAGTCAGTAAGATCAGTCCAATAAAAAAGCCGGGTCAGAAGGAAATAACAGAGAGCACACCAAAAACGCACAGTCACTTCGCACAACGACAAAAGACTGCGTCATGTAATGGTGACATGACATGGCGTCATCGACAGGCACTGGTGTTGCCAGCAACATCCCACCTAAATTGTACCTAACATCAGTGATTTTTCTATTTAGTTATTTTTTGTATTTTTATAGTTAGTTAAAAGAATAATAAATATAATTATGTTTTATTATAATCACAACGTGGTTATTAATTTATGGTGATATTTCTTCACAAGTAATCAATGCATTCGATTCTACTTATCAGCTTTCGATTTTTAGAGTTACATCCCTAGTGTTTAAAAAGAAAAGGGGTTAACTGACGGAACATTGTAACGACGTTCAGTTCTTTAGATCAGAAATTGTTTATTATGTTTAGAATGGTTTATTAGTGAAAGCAAAAAAAAAAAAAAAACTTTAAATTACTCGTATCGGTCATTATTACAATAAATACATAATCGTAATTGAAAAAAGTTAAGCAATTGTGTTACGTTGTTGAATTTTGATGAATTGTCAAATGTTACCTATTAAAATGACTCCACTTTAGTTTACAGTTCGTTAACTTAGTTTACACTTAGAAATATTAGATTACTTGATTCCGTTTTATTTACACTTAAATTTGTTTCGAAAGTTACCACTGTTTTACAAAAAATATAAAATTACTTTTATCAGAACTAAAAAACATTGTAATGAGCTTAGACCGCGTTCCAAGATACATAGAGATCATACAAGAGACGAGATGCATATATGTATTGTTTACACAATTTCTCAGCCCGCATTTTCGAAAGCCTATTTTTGCGCTCTTCACAAGTCTCTTTTCAAATGGCCCTGGAGGTGGATTCCCTATTTTGAGATAGGCGTTTCTCCTTTTCCTCGTTTGTCTCATTTAAACGGCGCTGTCTCATATGAGCAGCGCGTTTAGTAGGTCTACCCATATTCAGACAAATAATCAGTTATCGAACTTCAGATTCACTAAAAACCGAGAAAATAACAAATTTTAACAAAACATAAACCGACTTATGAAAAGAATATTCTAAAACAAAAATAAACTAAAATTAAAAAAGAATTGCGTATTTTTGAGATTAATTAAATTATTGTAATTAGTGGAGTCGAATTTATATAGATATTGCTCGTGAATCTCATCGATCATGTCGAAAATAGTTCAGTAATACGACAGTTGAGGTTATGGAAATTATCCTCTATTATAGTATATTTCAAATACGAAGTTCTATCTGACAGACGATCGTTGAACAAAGTAGTAAAGAGACCACTTCAATGGACACAGTACGGTATCAATTACCAATTACCTTAACAAACAAACTATAATCGAATGGTTTACAATCGAAACAGAAAAGACAGAAAACAGAAAAACAAAAAAGGAGTTAAGTCCAACATCCCACGGTATTTTTTGATAAAGAACACTTATTATTTATTGAGCATAATTTAACCTAATAATAATTGATATAATGATATCAGCCCTGTATTAAACTGTCCCACTGCTGGGCACAGGCTCTTCTCCGTGAGAGGGTAAGGCCATAGTCCACCACGCTGACCCAGTGCGGTTTGCCAAAATTCACGTATCTTCGAGAACATTATGGAGAACTCAACTCTCAGATATGCAGGTTTCCTCACGATGTTTCCCTTCACCGTTAAAGCGAGCGATAATTAACTATTTAATACGCACATAACTTAGAAAAGTTAGAGATGCGCGCCTTGGGATCGAGCTCGAGACCTCTGCGTGGCAGTCCAGCGGTCTCCCACTAGGCTATCGCTATCAAACACTTTACAATAAATATTTTGGGTCTGATTTATTCGATTTTTAATGTCGCGTTACTATGACAGAAAGTATAAAAAAATATCATAGTGCGTAACTATGGTATTGTAAACTGACATTTCTTTAAGAAATCTGCCTTCCGACGTGTGCCACATGTAAGAGTTTTAAGAAACCTTGTACCCACCAAACTGTAGATATGAGCTGCCCTGCTAAGAAGTATGCTGAAGATATATAGAGAGATATAAGATATAAGAGATATAAGAAGATAGTATACATACATTCCATCGACTATGAAGGCGCCTAAGAGCGTCGTAACCACGTGGTAACAAGCACAAAAAAGGTATTTATAAGTTATGGCTAATAAGATAATCAATGACCTCGACTCTTTCTCTGCATCTGAAGCCAAAATGTGCGGATTAGAAAATTGCAAGAACTTTCTACCCAAATCTGTTAAAAACTTGACGATTCTCACTCAAAACATCCGTAATATACATCGAAACATAACTGCTTTCGAAGTATTCTTGCACACTATAAATATAAATTGTGACATACTTGTTTTAACAGAATGCTGGTTGTCAAAGCGGGTAACATGATTACCGTCCCTTAATGGCTATAAGGTACAAAGTAGTGAGAAAATCATTAACCAGAACCACAGTACATAAATATACAGTAACCTATCTTCATACAAACGGTCGGAACTCGAGTCATACCTACGCGCCTCGGCGTCGGCATGCGCTCGGCACGCAACCAGTCGCGAATGCGCCGCAGTGACGAACGGACGGTGTGATTGTTTTGTAAGCAGTAAGCGAACGATTTGTGATAATTTAACTTTATTGAACACTTTCTATTTCATTCATTGTTTTTCATTTTTTATAATATAATATACATATAATATTTACAATCACTAAACTAGAAAGAAACTCAAGTAGGTAGATAAAATTAAAATACTGTAGGCGGGCAGCCCTAACGCGTGTCTACAAACCACGCTGTTGTAGGTAATTATTCAAGGACAGGGCCGAGTTACAATACTGTATATGTACACTACCGTCCAAAAGTTTGGAATCACTAGGGTAATTTTAATTAAAACGACTATAATATGTTTAAAGTATACTTTATCACACTTAAATCTTAATCAAACCTTAAATTAGCATTCAGTTAAATAGAACCAGTTCAAATAAGAACAAAAGTATACAGTCTTCGTTACATTTTGGCTTCATCAAAATGGCCACTCTTATTCTTAATTACTTGTTCACAAATTTTACTCATTCTTTTGATTAATTTATTGACGTGAGTCCAGTGACTTCCATTCGCTCTGTAAATATTCCCACAACTTTGCTGAGCTCGATGGACACCGGTTTTTCACTTTTCTATCCAGTTCATCCCATACTAATTCAATCGGAGACAAATCTGGCGATTGTGAGGGCCACTTCATAATTTGCAAAACTTTTTCACTTCGTTTTTGCTCTAAGAACCCCTGGCATAATTTGGATGAATGCTTAGGATCATTATCTTGTTGAAAAACAAAATTTCGACCGATCACATTAATTCCAGAGGGAATGGCATTTTCTTGAAAGTATTTTCAGATAGCCTTCTTTATTCAGTTTCCCGGTGATTTTGATCAGATGGCCGGGTTTATTATTACCAAAGCATCCCCAAACCATCACACTACCACCGCCATGCTTAACAGTCTGCACAGTACACGCTTCTAAAGCCCGCTCCTCTTTTGATTGGCGCACAAAAACTCGTCTATTAGATCCAAAAATTTGAAATTTGGACTCATCCGTCCAAAGGACTTTTTCCAGTCTTCTACTGTCCAGTTTTATGTGTTTTGGCCCACTCCAGTCTTTTTCTTTTATGAACACTAGTCAATCTGGGTTTTTTGGCTGCTACACATCCTCTTAGACCAGCAGATAGCAAACGCCTTTTTACAGTTGTTATTGAAACTGGCTTTTCTTGGGTTTCATTTAAAGTAGCGGCAATTTGAGGTGCAGTTAAACGTCGATTTCGTTTCGATAACGTCACAACGTAGTTATCTTCCTGCTTTTTCGTAGATTTGGGACGTCCAGATCTCTTCCGGTCTTGATTTCCTCCAGTACCTTTTTTTGTACAAGCGTATAATGTACACCTTTGTATGAAACACCGACCTTTTCTGCAATTTGGCGCATAGAATAGCCTTCTTCGCTCAAAGTACAGATAGCACTCCGCTGTTCAAGCGAAATCTGTTTCCTTTTTGCCATTTTATGAGCTTGCGAACTTTTGTAACTATCACATGAACGTCACAAATCACACTGAACTCTAAACTGATAATTTTTCAATAATACACCCATATTACAAAGATTAGACACTACTCATTACTACAACAATGCTTAAAAGCGCCAATTCTAAGAAATCTTCAAACGGCGGTGTCGCAACTTGAGTGGTCATAAAACACGTGTTTCGGTCTTTTTTGAAAACAATGGATAGTTGATAAGAAATTAGTGTTTTAGTTAAATGTTATTGTTAGTACGGTCGTAAAAATACTAATCTCCAATAACAATACGTTTTTTGATGGATTTATTGCGGTATAGTTTTTCTATCAACGAAAATTAGGGTGTTTCCAAACTTTTGGACGGTAGTGTATGTACTGTGCCAGAACGATGGTGTGGTAGTACATATATATAAAAGTGATTTAAATGTAAGCGTAGAGGAACCACAGATCCAAGACTACAACTGTTTTATAATTAAAATTAATTCTGACACAGTCATCTTAGCAATTTATAGACCCCTTAATTCCTTAAATGTTGACAAATTTTTTTTTACTCAATTTAGTTTTAAATATGTTGAACCTTTATAGAAATATCTTAATTACAGGGGATATTAATATCAATATTTTGCCAGGAAAAATGGATTGTGGAGAACTTGATTACCTTAATATTTGTTCTTTTCATAGTCTCCTGCCGGTTCATACCTATCCGACACATCAAAGTGGGTCATGTCTAGATCATTTTATTATTAAAACAATTCATCCATCTATTACTTTGGTCACAAATTCAAGTATAACAGATCATCAAGCTGTCCTTTTAACATTAAAACTATCACTTCCTAAAAATAATTACATGCCTAGCTATAGAAAAGTAAATATGACTAATCTATAAGCGGCCATACGTGCTATCGACTTTACCCTGTTTACTCTTCCGCTGACATGAACATTTCATTGAACTACTTTATAAATGTATTACAGTATGCAATCAATAGAAATACCGAATCAGTGAAATTAAGCAGTAAATACAAAAAACATAAAACCCTGGACTACACCGGGTACTTTGCGATGTATAAGGCACAGGGACAAACTTAATTCAAAAGCTAAACGGTCACCTGAGAATGAGATTATTTTAGTTACATACAAAAGATATCGAAACTTTTGTAATAATCTGTTAAAGAAATTTAAACTGCACTATAACAAGGCCGAATTAGAAAAGGCAAGCAAAAATAGCAAATTAGTTTGGAAATTTATAAAATCCAGTACATATTCTGCAAATAATCAGGAACCTCCGTTAGAGTTACTACTCACAGACACTAACCCCCTACAGGCGACCAACGAGGCTAATATTTTTTTTGTTAACGTCTGCAAATACATAGCAGTAAAATTTCATTCTCAGGTAATCTACTTTTGATTCACCCCCCAAATATTATCCGCCGTCTAGGCTTAAATCCTTTGTATTGCTAGAAATTGACATAGATGAAGTTATAAATGTAATTTCTGGTTAAAGGACACTTGTGCAGTTGGTTGGGATAATATCCCTACCAACGTAATCAAAAGATTTTAACGCTTTCTTGCCCAACCTTTACCTCATATATTTCAAATATGTATGAACAAAGGAATTTTCCCTAAAGTATTAAAAAAAGTTGTTGTTATCCCGGTCCATAAGTCCGGTTTCAACAATTATAGACCAATTTCTAACTTACAATATTTTTTTATATTTATTTTTACTATCCAACATTGTCCAAAGTTTTAGAAAAGTTAATAAATTATAGATTAATAAAATACTTAGAGGTAAACAATATTCTTTCGGACAGACAGTTTGGATTTAGACCACAACGATGAACCAGTCATGCGGTTCAACAACTAACTGATCATATAACCTCTAACTTGGATAATGGAATTGTATGGAATCCATACAATTGGAATCTTCTTGGACCTCGCCAAAGCATTCGATTCTGTTTCGAATTCTATATTGCTTAAAAACCTCGAATCGGTTGGAATAAGAGGCAAACAGCTACTACTTTTTGCTGAATATCTAACTGATCGATATCAATGTGTAAAAATAGGCGAAATCATTAGTAAACCATTCCAAATACTTTTTTTGGAGTTCCCCAGGGAAGTATTATCGGTCCTACACTTTTCCTTATTTACATAAATGATCTGTGTAATTTGTATATTCGGAACGGGGTTACAATATCATACGCGGATGACACAGTAATACTGTTCACCGCCCAATCACGCATCGAAGCCTATCAGCGAGCTCAAGAAGGTTTCAATACTATCAGTAAATGGCTCTCAAACAATTGTTTAACCCTAAATGCACAAAAAAACTAAATATATTCACTATTCAATGCGGAACAAAAACACGCTATATTACATAAATAACATTATTGCTCACAATCATAATTATCTGCTATCTGCTGACACCGCATGCACTTGCCCCACTTTAGAAGCAACCGATCGAATAAAATACTTAGGCATTACGCTTTACATTACCTTCATTTTAGCAAACATAGCAAGTTGCAAGCACTAACCGGTAAACGATTACCGAGGTAAAGCAACGTTGGGTGCGGTCAGTCTATAGATGGGTGACCGCTTAGTGGTATTTCATCTGAGCGTCTCCGTGCTTCGGAGGGCACGTAAAAAGTCGGTCCCGGTTGTTGTCAAATTGACAGCAGTTGTTAAGCCATGTCAGAGGCCTACGGGCGGCTTGAACAACTCTTGACAACAGGTTGGCCACTCACCACACGAAAAGAAGAAGAAGAAGAAGAAGCAAACATATTTATTTATTATACAATAGAGTACGCAAACTAATATATATTTTCAAGAATCTTCGTAGCATTGCAAAATATAAATATCTTAAACCATAAATATATATTATTAAAACAGGTGTGTTTAGCATTATGCCAATCAATCATAACCTATTGTGTAACATCGTGGGATAGAGCATCGAAAACAATATTATTTCCATTAAAACGAGCGCAAAGAGCCATCTTAAAGGTAGCCACATTCCGCCCTTTCATCTTCCCTACCTATGAACTATACCAATCCACTAACATTTTACCAGTCCGACAACTATTTATCCTGCACACTGTCCTTAAACAACATACGCTTTTAACTTTTTTACTTACAAATAAAAGAAGGACAGACTTAGTTTGTGAAAGTTGCCAAACGAAGTATACTTACATGAAGAGATTTTTCTTATTCTTAGGGCCATTTTTGTACAATAAACTAAATAAGTTATTAGATATATATAGCATTAATCATAATCAATGTCACACAGTTTTAACAAAGTACCTAAAAACGCTAACTTTTTCAGATACAGAGAAATTGCTAGTAGTTGTAAAATATGTTTCTTATTGTATAGCAATTTTTCATTTATAATTGTTATTGTTTGAAACTATTTGAATTGTATACTTAACTATATTTGTTTGCAGTACATAAATGTTTTTTGTAGACCCTTACTTTATTAATAGTAGAATAAAAATGTAATATTATAAACAGCCTGAAACACAGGTCTCTGACCTAGTTCAGGTGATACAATGTAAAAACAGACTTCATAAACAAGTCTCTTGTGTCCAATATTTAAATTGTTAATGTTTTCCTTTAGATTAAATATAGTTTTAATGTGAATTTAATACAATAAGCAGCCATAAAAAATGTATTATTTTTATTATATATTACAAAGTACAGCGGCTGTATCAACTGATAGTATAGACTGGTGTGTGTTAATAACTCCACTCCACCATTGACGATCCAGTGTCACTATGTGTGCCACGGCAGCGCATGCCTGTTGTTGCTCTGGCTAATAGAGGCATGAGGGGAAGGAGCCAGTCGTAGACAACACGGATTTCGAAATCTGAATTTCAATAGGAATTCACTGTTTTATTCGAGGACTGTACTGTGACCGGTACCATGTTATATTTAGAGACTATTATTGTTTGTCCACTCACAAAAGAACGCCCTCTTTTGCAAGTAAACAAAACACGTTTGCAATCACAATGAAAGCCGTGCGTACAAATAGTGGCATTTTTATGAAGGCTTAAATCTTCGAAGTCTGTCTGCGAACGATTTTAATAATATTACCTGCGCGCCGCCCGACGAGCCATGTGCCGCACACCGGCAAAAATCTGAATGCTCCAAACGAAGCATTACTAAATCTAAGAGCTTTATATAGAATGGAACACGTTACCAGCGGCGGCGACGTGCGACGTGACGTATTGAGTGCACAATATCTACTACCTAGTAGACAGGATTGAGCCGCGACACCATGACAGTGGCGGGCTGTCCGTCGATTACTAATAACACTGAACGTATCGTCTTGGGTGAGCACGGTACACGGTATACACACGGATATTGTGTATTGAACAACGGAGCCCGCGCGGGGCACAGTTTGCGTGGTCCAGAGATAGCCAGGCTGTTCTTTGTGTGCCTCGTATTATTTATATTTGTTAAGCCTCTTGCGATACAAGAGAATATTAAAACAGACGTCGCATTTAAATAAAGAAAACTTTAAGAAGAAGGCTGCCTTGCTAAATGTCAGTCTAGCTTTTTGTACATTAATAATAATGTCCCGCAGACCGAATTTCGGTCATAGCGGCCAATCTTAACGGAGACTGGCCATCTGCGCAGAAGTTATTATAGTGCACAAGTATGTGCGCATACACAAGTGCACTCTCTGTTCCCTAACTCTCATGATCCGATGGGACGGATAATCTGACACGACTGGAGAGAGATCAGGCGCAGGACCAACGGCTTTACGTGCTTTCCGAGTTACCGGGGTGTCTAACACCACCAACTGCCTAACTCCAGGCTCGTATTGAGATTTCTTAATAGAAAAATCCAATAACTTTTTTGTTGGCCCGACTCGGGATTCGAACCCGAGACCTCATGCACAGCAGTCGCATTCACTACCGCTGGTACCGCCACGGTGTCTCCGTGGAGCAGCGGCAGTGAATGTGATTACATTAGTAATTAGTTAGTCGTTTTGTACATTAACGACAGTAACACAATATAATTAATTGTCTCAGTCTAAGCTTAATGTATTATTAGTTTATTATATTATAAATAAAGGAATGTTGTGTACCTGTAGTAAAGCATTGCGTAGTTAACAATACCGGTCCGAAACAGTCGAGGCGCGTTTTGTCTGCCACCTGCGATTCAAGGAGCCTGTTTTAATTACTGAATGTGAAAGAAGCCGTAGTGGGACACATATTATATTACCTTACTTACATATTTTGATGCGTGTAGGACACGCCGCCTCCCGCACACAGCACACAGCACACATCCAGCCACGCCGCCTGTCTACTGTTCTTACTATTTCCTGCTTAACATTAGGAATCATTAGCCCGGGTGGACTTATTTGTAAAATGCATAGACATCTTTCAAGATTCGCTGTTCCTTAATATTTAATAGTAATAGCTACTGCCTGCCGGGACAACTTGCACAAAACTATTGTACGTGTTTTTGTGATCTGTTGCGAACGACTAAATACGACTATTGTGACTGAAAGCAAAAAGTTCCCCTTCGCTACCCGTTGTTGCTTCACATTCATCTGCCAGTACATCCGCGGGAGGGGCTGGCTGTTTTCTTCACGAGCTCGTTGGGCGCATCCTGCTCCTGACTGCGTGTACAGTTACAC
Source organism: Catocala fraxini (assembly GCA_930367265.1). Classification (NCBI taxonomy): domain Eukaryota; kingdom Metazoa; phylum Arthropoda; class Insecta; order Lepidoptera; family Erebidae; genus Catocala; species Catocala fraxini. The sequence goes on from OV884045.1 coordinate 23,200,643, forward strand.
CTGTCATTTCCACGTGCATGTGTATTGTCGCTAGCTGGTAGGAACTTTAAAATCCGCTACCCTCACGCATAGAATGGTTATCTTCTCTTATCATGTTCAAATGATATTGAATAAAATTTATTTGGATCTTAATAATAGCTATACATCTGAAGGAAACGGTTCGATAATGGCAGTGCGTGTGCGCGAGTGGCGCGGAGACTGCGCGACAGCTGTTCGTGACAAAAACGCAAAAAGAAAGGTTTCATGATTATACCGCGCCGCGCACTCCCATCCCCCCGCGGGTCGTGTCGTGGCACACCTGTGCGGTGCGCGCGCATCTGTGTTCATCACAGCTCGGGGATTTTTGCGCGTGTATAAGTGTGTGTGTGCGCGTGCGCAGATGTTTGTGTTTATTGATAAGTGCGATAACGTTTTGCGCTTAAGTATATTTCTTTACAAATACTTGTGTCACAGACAACGCTTCCTTGCTGGTCACGCGGTATAAGCTTGACTCTGTGGCACGTACTTACGTATAGTGAGGTGCATGGTTAGATTGCCGGATCGGGCAGTGTTAGTAGATTTTTATGTTCAGAAATTCTCATTAGCAACATAGAGTCTGGAAATGAGTCTGGGAACTGGCGATGGCTTTCTATAATGTGTTATCTAATTTATACCTAGCCTGCCATATAAGCGCGTAGTATGTCCATCTCTGCCTACCCATTATTCCTAAGATCATTTTTAAGTATACCACCTGTCGTTTGTAGGCTCCACGTGATATGAAGGAAGCATATTGCTGTGTACCGCGCGCAGTATCAGACACCGTGCTGTATGTTAATGACAATTAGTACGTGTGATAACGACAAGTAGTATTGTGGGAGTACGTGGTGACTTGCTCAGATGGTTCTCTTCTTACATTGATAACAGATCGCAGGCTACAGGGGTGTGTAACTGCATTTCTAGTTGGGTTACGGTACCTAGCGGTGTTCCCCAAGGTTCCTTGCTGGGCCCGTTACTTTTCATTGTATACGTTAACGACATAGATTCGTGCTTTAAATCTTCTAAACTACTATGCTTTGCAGACAACATGAAAATTTATACTACTATATTATCTCTCCAAAGTGACTTACAACAGTTAGAAAGATATTGCATGCATAATAAACTGGACCTCAACCCTAGCAAATGCTCAGTCATAAGTTATAACGTACACTCGTAAGAGTTGCACTTTGACCGCGAGTTACACACTAGGTGGCCAAACATTATCCCGATGTAGCACTGTGCGAGATCTGCGCGTGTGTCATGACTCAAAACTATTGTTTGACGAACATATAGATTCGTTTATAAAAAAAGCTTCCAAATCTCTAGGTTTTGTGATGAGGCTGTCAAAGTGTTTTGCTGAAGCAAAGACGCTCAAAATGCTATACTGCACCTTTGTCCGTAGTATTCTTGAGTATGCGTCGCAAGTGTGGAACACTTGTTACTATAAATACATCGATCGCATTGAGATGATACAGAAACGGTTCGTCAAATATTTATGTTACCATCAAAAGATACACTATCATTCAAATAACTATCTCAGTCTATGTAGAATATTTCTTATTTTACCTTTAGTAAAACGTTGCGAGAATGGAGACTGCCTATTATTATTAAAAATCACAAATAATAAAATTGATTGCTCAAATCTTATCGCCAAACTTTCCTTTAATGTCCCTCGTAAGGTGACAAGGTTTGATCCACCGATAAGCATACCATCCGCCTCCACCACTCACAGACAACACGCATATTGTGCGAGCGAGTCGTTACTTTAATAAACTCTGTAAGAGATTTGACTTTGATGTCTTCACTACCAGTCCTATAAAGATGCCTAAGCCTCGACTTCGTTACGGGTAGCTAATAGTCAGTACTCAGCAAAATTATATTGTTTAATCTATAGCTAAATTTAGTATTAACTTCACTTATTTATATTGTATAAAGTGATTACATGTGTAACATGTGCATGTTGTTCACATACTTTTTTTTACTATGTTAACTAGAAGTGAAGACTTGTAACTGGCTGTCAAATTACAACATCTATTGCCATATTGTTATATTCGCTGTTAGTCTTCCACAACTAAAATAAATAAATAGTAACTAGCGGTCGCCTAGTGCTCGAAATTCGACCAAAGTTTGCCTGTAAGATATTGCTGATATATGTCATTATATATTGATATATGTAACCATAGTTACTCGCTTCGACCGCGTGTGTCAAATGCATGGTTGTGTGCGTGTAGTGTTTTTTCATTTATTTAATGTATTTCTAATGCATAATTTATATAAATATTAGGATTCGCGCTTCCTCCATATAAACTTTAACTGTGCCAAATTTCATACTCCTCTGCCCGCGCAATTTCGTTAAAAGGGGTACAAAGTTTTTGCTTCACGTATTAATATATAGATTAAGTAATGAATCTATAAGAGACTGCATTTTGCTCCTCATGTCTCATATCCACCTCCGAAGAGCTAATGTTCTATTTTCTACTAACCGGGCTTGTGACAATACTTACAACCTATACAACCTATACTCGTACAATCGATGATGCAACACCAACTAATTGTCAGACAAACATACAGACAGTAAGACTTGGCGAGCAACTCTATTGCTGTTTACTAGTAACAATTCATTGCTTACAAAAAAACAAAATAAGAATTTGGTCAATAAACATTAATAGCAAGAAGACCCAATTTCGCTAGGGACCTGCAGAACACACGACCGGTGACCGGTGTTGTGTAGAGCTTTGAGCTGGTAGTGAGGTACTGTATATGTATGGTTATATAGAGAGATAGCGAGATGTTGTTGGCTATAGATCAGTTAGGTAGAGAGCACGTTGCGCGCAGATGTGCGCGCGCAGCTGCTGCTGTCGGCCGAGCTGCGCCCGCGTCAGTATGCGCTCACTCCTTAGCGCTCGTGTATTGGTTTAGTTAACTACCCCACGAGCGACAAACAACGTAACTCCAGGTCGCCGCTCCGGCTGCTAATGTAGGACACACGCGACCTCAATCATTGTACCTAAATATCCGAAACACAAATACTTATCTGTCCCCTCGGGAGAACAAACGACAAAAAAGTTCGATTAGTCCTCCTGCTACCAACAAGAGGATAGATCGAACTAATTATTTCCCATCTGACCTCCCTCCTGCCCTCGTTTATTCAGGAGGACAAACGGGAATAAAAGGTTCAATCTGTCCCCTTGTAGATAACAAGGAGACAGATCGAACATTTTTGTTTTTCCCTCCTGTATGTTAGGGCAGGGTAGCAGCACGCAGCTGTACCAGGAACTGTGATCCAACACTGATGGCATGCTAGTCTTATCTAGCACTAGCATGTCTACACTGTTATTTCAGAAAAGTGATATTTTACAGCCCGTTTCTGAAAGGCTAATTTTGACAGTCCGTTTCTGAAAGGCTAATCAGCGATGTGTCAAATTAATAGCAAGTGATTTGATTGGCGTTTCCTAATTTAGACAGCCCATACCGATCGCGGACATGTATTTGATCACCTCTTATTAATTTTAAGATAATCTGCCTTTAACTCGACAGCTTACCTAACTATATCGAAATATAGTAATAATAGAATTACGCCTGGAGGGTGGTTAATGAGTTGGGAAATCGGCTGTGCTAATTAACCTTTTGAACGCCACGCCATAACGGCACCTCCATGTCCTGTACGCCAAGCCCGAAAATCTTTATATTATATATTGTTTTTTATGATCAAATATTTCAATAACTAATAACAATTTTGTTTGCTGTATACAATTAAGTAATAATTGGGGATTCAATTTTTAAGTTGTATCACTAAAACACAGAAAACTAATGATTTAATATGTTTATTTTGTATTTTTCTGTGAACCGACAAAAAACAATTTTGTCGAGTATAGACGACGTTGGCGTTCAAAAGGTTAACTACATATTATATATTCCCAGCAGCGGTAGCCCGATGGCAAAGGCTGAGCATAAGGCTGTGTGTCTCATCTCACTCGTTCGTCGCACTCCCTCACGTGACGCCTGACACGAGCATGCCGCTTAGCGGGGCTAGCCTTAAATTGTAGTACCTACTTACCTATGCCTCTCGCTCATCACTACCCAGGTTTTCCCACAAGATTATAGTATAGGGTTCTTCAAAAAGGGCGTTAAAGGGTTTTTACAAGGTCGGCAACGCGCAAGTGATGCCTCTGGTGTTGCAGGCGTCCATAGGTTACGGTGACCACTTTCTATCGGGTGGGCCGTATGCTAGTTTGCCAATTTAGTAGTATAAAAAAAAATGCTGGATGTGGTTGCTTCCGGCACAGCAACAGAGCTCCGTGGCATAGAGACAGAGCTCGCACTTTAAACAGAATTAGTCGAAGAAGCAATAACTCGCGGGCAACTTGTTCTGTAGTGTGAGTGGTGTAGGAGGGACGGGGGGCGGAGGGGAGGCGGGCGCGCCGAAGCCTTGCGAGAGATAAGAATGCAGGACGCGGCAGCTGCGCGTGCGCGGAATGCGCACCTGGCACCTGCCGGCGCGGCCGCCGCACTCTGTTGCTCTCGCGCCGACCGCACGGAGGAGCGACACTACACTACAGGCTGTAGCCACTAGACGTCATTGTGTTTAGAGCGAACTAATTATTAAGAGCCTTACCGACTAAACTTTTATTAAAATACTTAAGTTAATGTTTGATAAAGATTTTTATTCCATTTCCGAGTACTTTGATGGCGAAGACATTCTTACTAAGATTATAGGTAAATGCGAATGTAAAAATTATTTTGCTGCTTTATTAATTATTACGCTTTCATGCTTAACTACTCGACCGATTATCATTAAATTTCGCATACAAGTAGTCAGGGGAACAGAAACGGGGGACGGGTACCTTTCATTCAGAAAAATACTGTCGCTAACCTAACCTACATTTACGCGAGCAAAGCAGCGGGCAGCAGCGAGTCAATTATAAAAATGGTAGATATATGTACATACCTGAGCGGTACATTGTACATTCACTGTATATTGTTATAAATTTAGCAATTATTGTCGTATTCATTAAAGTTACAATTACCGCTAACACTATTGCATTAGATATAAGAAGTCGGTCGTCGGTCGGTGCGCGGGGCAGGTACCGGCGGCGGCGCGGACAGCTGCGCGTCTCGGGACAGCTGCCGCTGCCTCCGCTGTCTTACACTCTATTATGATTGCTCCGTATAATAAATCGGCCGACTTAATGTTTCATTTTCGAAGGCGCACATGTCTTTCGCTAGCTATATTCATTACTTAAATAATTAAAAAGGAATGAAATACCGTAGGAGCCGCGTATCGATGTAGGAACTAACGCATCCAATTCAACAAAGGAAGTACAAAGAAGAGGAATGATAATACTACTTAGGTACAACAGAGAGAAATAATTAAAAAAAAACAATTTAATTTGTTTAAGATGATTAAGATATAATCTGATGTCACCTCAAATTTTGCTGTTTACTTTGTGCTTTCAAGATAACCGTCCCACTCACTAGTTTACCAAACTTCAACATAACTCAATTTTATGTCCATTTGTAATAACCCATACAGTACAGTGTATATCAAAACCCAATGCTGTGCAGTTTGTAAATATTGAAATGTCGGAGAGTCGGCGCGGCGGGCTGTATGAAAGATGTGCAGTTTAAGTAGAATAGCTGATGTTTTGTTACAATTTGAACGGTGATCCAGTATAACATAGAGTTAGTGCGCGCAGAATCAATACAGGGAGATGTGACAGTCAGGCGAGTTCCGCGAGCGAGGAGCAATCAGTGAGGTGCGCGCGGCAGGTGCGCGCCGTCGCGTCGCTGCACGTGCCGCGGGGCGGGGCGGGGCGGGGCGGGGCGGGCCGGGCCGGGCCGGGCCGGGCCGGGCGGCGCATATATAGCGAGTCGACGCGCCGCACACCGCACTCGTGCGCCGGCAGCCACAGCGACACGTGTGTTGTGATTCTTGTTATACCCGTGACAGTTTGTTATTAGTGCAACATGATTATCTGCCTCTCTGGATTTGTGATCGCCGGGTTAGTGTTCATTTTAAGTGATATTTTTGAAATTAGGTGTCGTGTGTATAGATAGTACGATATCGTCACTGTCTGTATTATTGAATATAAATCGACTAAAGTGTAATTTATTATTTTTGTTATCAACTGTTTCATTGATAAATTCGTGGCTTTATATTTAACTGTCGGACTAAAGCAAGTCGGCTATTGTGATTTGCTCATACAATATATACATAAGTAACCTACTATTATAACATTGATATTGTCATTTCCGGCCTTTCAAAAATCTAATGAATCAATTAAATAACTTTTTCACACCTGATCCTGTGATCCTAGCTCGAACATAGCCATCGTGGGGTTTTCTATGTATGCTCTATTAAATCATTATTATTATCAGTAATAGTAGGGAATCTGAAACTGCCTAGTGTAGAACTATAAGATGGGGTATAATGTAAAAACTACTGGTAAATATTGTCTGCCAAATAATGTATAATCACCATCTAAATTAAAACGTCTACCTTTACAGTAATACTTCTTCTTTTAGAGTGTGGTGCTGTATTATATAATTATAAGTGGTAGCGGTTATTTTATGTAACGAATACACTTTTAAATTAGTGAGAGTAATGTGTGTGTGTTGTTGCAGGACGTCTCCCACGTCGGGGGCGGGGGGCGCGCGCGACATGTCGGTGGTGGAGCGCCTGGGCGTGAGCGTGGGCGGCTGCGAGCGCATGCTGGGCGTGGGGCTGGGCCCGGGTCCGGCCGTGGGGCTGGGCGTAGGCGCGACCACGGGCGCTCGCTACTCGCCGCACCACCACCAGCTGCTGCAGCACTTCGCGCCGCCACTCGCGCCGCACAGAGGTAAGGCGTACTTCCGCAATAACTACTCTCAGTGACTGCTGCCGCTCATAAGGAACAATTATCTGTGAGATCCACTATTTTTTTTTCCGAGTTTGGGTGAACGCGGAGTAGGGCTTGATCATTATTCATTATAAGTGTATAATTGAAATATTGTCAAAAGTGCTAGCGATACCCACTATCACCACACTGGTAGTGCACTAGTGTAATTGTATTTATGAAAATAAAACAAACGTCCGCAGCTTATCTTGGACCGATATATATTTAGGTACTTAAAACATAGAGTTAAATGCTAGTTGTCAAAGTAGTAAGCAAATGTACAAAGTGTGTAATTATACGAGATGTACTGATGTGGTGTTGTCGTCGCAGGCGCGGCCCGCTCCAGCAGCAGCTCGGCCGAGTCCGTGTCCAGCCACAGCGCGTCGCCGCCGCCCGCGGGGGCGGGGCCCGGGGCGGGGCCGGGGGCGGGGCGCGGCGGCGCGGCGGGGCGGTGCTCGCGCGTGCGCACGCTGTACGCGTGCCTGGGCGAGAGCGAGGGCGAGCTGTCGTTCGAGCCCAACCAGATCATCACGAGCGTGGCGCCCAGCGGCGAGCCGGGCTGGCTGCGCGGCACGCTCAACGGCAAGACGGGGCTCGTGCCCGAGAACTACGTGGAGCCGCTGCCCTGAGCCCCGGCCGCACGCACACACCAAATATCATATCGTAGCTCTATGTTGTTGATTCTTTTGTACGTATTTGTATATTTTGTACATTGTAAATAAGAGTTTGTTGATATTTTAACTATTTATATTATACTTTGTTGTGAATTTTGTACCAAATATACTATGTATGATGTATTATTAAGCGAGCATCCCCTCGCCGATTTAAGATAAAGACTAATTTGAACGAAAACTGTGTTTTATTTCCAATTTACACTTTACAGTAGAGCCCTACGGCTTAGCTGACCATAAACACGTTTAAACTAAGAGAACAGGCGCTACATCGACTCGCAAAGCGACACACACGCGCCGGCCTCCGGCTTCGTCCCTCGCCGGGAGCGCCCGGCGGCTCTCGGAACACACACGTCATCACCCTCGACCCTCGCCTCGGAACACACACGTCGTCACCTTCGACCCTCGGCCCGCCAGCACTAGCCGCGCGGCGGCGCCGCCAGCCGCTCCAGCGCGCGCGCGTCCGCCGCGCGCACCACGCGCAGCAGCGCCGCGTACTTGTCGTGCAACGCGCGCAGGCGCGCCGCGCCCTCCTCGGCCGCCAGCCGCGTGCCGCGCTTCAGCTCCGCCACCTGCGCCTCGCGCGCCGCCAGCGCCGCCTCCAGCTCGTGCGCGCGCGCCGCCGCCGCGTCCGCGCGCGCCGCGCCCGCCTCCGCCTCCGCCTCGGCGCGCGCCAGGGCCGCGCGCAGCGCGCGCTCGTCCTGCGCCGCGCGCTCGGCCGCCGCGCCCGCCGCCGCCGCCGCGCCGCCGCGCGCCGCCGCGCCCAGGCGCGCCTCGCGCTCCGCCAGCACGAGCAGCTCGCGGCGCAGGCGCCGCACGTGCTCGGCGCGCCGCTCGGCCGCCAGCGCGGCGCGCGCCAGCGCCTCCACGTGGCGCGCCGCCTCGAACGACTCGCCGCGCGTGCGCTGCAGCTCGCCCGCGTCCAGCGCGCGGCACGCCTCGGCCTCGCGCAGCGCCGCCTCGGCGCGCAGGCGCGCGGCGCGCTCCTCGGCCAGCGCGCGCTCGAGCGCGTCGGGCGCGTCGGGCGCGGCGGCGGGCGCGGGCGCGGGCGCGGCGCGCTGCAGTCGCGCGCGCAGTTCGTCGCGCTCGCGCGCGGCGGTGCGCACGCGCTCGTGCAGCGCGGCGTTCTGCAGCTCGAGCGCGCGCACCTGGCGGCAGCGGCCCAGCAGGCGGCGGTTGCGCTCGGCGTGCGCGTCGCGGCGCCAGCGCTCGTACATGAGCTGCGCGTGCGCGAGCGCCAGTTGCTCGGCGAGGTCGCCGGGCGCGCGGGTGCCGGTGCTACGCCCGGCGTACAGCTCCGCCATGTATGCGTCGAGCCGCGAGCACGGCTCGCCCTGGCTGTCGCCGCTCTGTCGGACACACATGCGTTTAATTCTAGTCGTCTCTGTACAAACATTGTAAATTAATTATTAAAACATATTTAAAGTGATCCGTCGTTTTATTTTATTTCGCTGCTAATTTACGTACCTAAATAAATTTAATTCTGCTGAAAATTACTTAACACAAAAACCACCCTTTTCCCTGGCCAAGTATTGAAGCCTTGACCTCATACTTCCATACCTAATAATCACATACATTTCTGCTGCGCCACCGAGGAACCTTCAGCGAGACATTCTATATTATAAATGAACAAATCAATAAAATACTACTGAACGAAGAACGCGAACGAAATCGCGCGGGTGAAATTTAGTGAGTATAAATGTATTGTCTAATTTGTAAACTAATAAAGTTAAAGAAGTTACATACTATGTATTCGTAGTGTCGCGGCTGTAAACGAGAAACGTTACAAAACCGTTGAAACCAATTACAATATTTGCACGATGGCAGATTTCCTCTATTCCGCTCGCTAAGGAATATTTTGTAATTCAGTAGTATCAAGTAAAGGGATAAAAAGTAGTTGTAATAAAATTCAAAAGACAAATCTATCAGCAATCATTAAACAGCCACGTTTAATAAAGCAAGATAGGACAACAAAAGTCAATAGCATAAGTAGTTGCTGAGATATGTATTTGGTTCACCAATTAGATGTGACAGAAAAACCTTACAATATACAGCAATACTAAATCCATAATCTAAACTAGGCCATGGATATTTATGAAGCAATGTAAAATAATACAGTAGTACATGCTGCCTATGCCGATTACTCAAAGGCGTTTGAAACGGTTGATCAGTTTTCTTATACCTACAAAAGTTGGCTCTCGCAGGGATTGGTGGCTCGCACCTTAGATGTTGTGAATCCCACCTCACGAATAGATCACAGCTCGTGAAAATTAGCGGCTACAAATCTGTTAGCTACAGATTGATATGATACAGAATGGCTCCGTCTGGAGAACCCCAGGGCTCACACCTGAGACCTCTCGTCTTCTTGGTCTATGTCAATGAGCTATATTCTGCCATAACATTCAATCCATGTTATTAAATATTTGCAGACGATCTTAAGTTGTACAGAACTATCTCTTTTTTTATATTATTTTTATTTGGTTCACAAATTGGAAGTGACAGAATTCAAACTCTAACGTACTAGGCCACTGTGCACTGTACGTGGAACTCCGTATTTACGAATCTGGTTGTTTTAAAAACTCCGTGCAGTATTTATCGCAGAACATCGCTGCCAACAGCCCTATAAAACGTGTATTGATCGTATATTACTCACAATTCGGCGTGTGTCGTCCGGCATTGAGCGGAAAAAGTCAGCGATGAGGAACTCGTGTGGCTCCGGCCACGTGTCCACCGTCTGCACTGCCACCGACGCGCGGCGCCCGCCCGCCAGCCGCGCCGGGCACGAGGCCGCGCGGCGCGGTGCCGGGGCCGTGCGCCGCGCGGCCAGCGGCGCGCGTCCGGCGCGCGGGTCCAGCGCGCGCGCGCGCTCGCGGCCCAGCCCCGCGCCCAGCGCGTCCGCCCAGTCGTCGTCGGCGTGCGCGCGCGCCGTGAGCTCCAGCACCTCGCGGTCCTCCACGTTCAGCGGCTCCAGGGCCGCGCCCGCGTCTAGCGGCGCCGGCCGGCTCGGCTCCGGGCGCGCCACGGCGGCGCCGGCCGGCGGCGGCGCGCCGGCGAACGGCACCGGTGAGTCGGCGGCACGCCGCTCCAGCGCCACGCGGGCCAGGCGCGACGCGTAGCCCTCCCCGAGCGCGGCCGACGGCGACGTCTCCTTGCGCGGCGGGGACGCGGGCCGGGAGCGCCGACCGATGGCGCGCACCGCCCCCGAGTCGGCCGGGAAGCGGAACTGTGCGCGCGTCTCGCGAGCGGGCGTGTTCTCCGGCGTGGCCTCCACTGCGGCCTCCGGAGGCTCGGCCGCGTCCACGTCGGCCGGCAGAGGCGTGTGTGGCGCGGAGTCGGCGCCGCACCTGTCCCCGAGCGCGAACCACGGCTCGGCGCCGGGTCGCAGCGAGGCGACCGCGCGCGCCGCATGCGCTCCCGAGCCGGGCGCGGGTGAAGCGCGCGCCGGAGCCGGCGGCGGCGCGGCGCCCACCACCGTCAGCGGCGAGGGCGCCGGCTCCTCGGCTCGCGAGTGTAGCGACAGGCGGCGACACTCAGCCACCACGTCGTGGATCTCGACGCGCGCCCAGCGCGCCGGGTCTGCCTCGCGTAGTCGCGAGCCGGTGACGAGCGCGGGGTGCAGGCGCACACACTCGGCCAGCGCCCCCACGGCGCGCTCCCACGCGTCGCGCGGCGCGCCGGCTGCGAGCTCGGCGCCGTGCGCGCGCAGCGCCTCCACCAGAGTGCAGGGGTGCGTGGCGTACAGCGCGTGGAACAGCGCGCGCTGCGCCAGCAGCAGGTGCGCGCGCGTGGCGGGCGAGGGCGGCGGCTCCAGCGCCGCGGGGCGCAGCAGCGCGTCGGCCAGGTCGGCGGGGCACGCGGCCGCCAGCGCGGGCGCGGCGGGCAGCAGCGCCGCCAGCGCCAGTAACGCGTTCAGCAGCGGCAGCGGCTCGCGCTCGGCGCGCGCGGCGCGCAGCAGCTCGCGGCTGAGAGGGTGCGCGGCCAGGCGGTGCAGCCAGGGCGGGCGGCGCGCCACGAGCGGCGCCAGCGCGCACAGCGCGGGCGCGCGCTCGCTGCGCAGCTGCTCGGTCAGCGCGTCCAGCAGGTGCTTGGCGTGCGCGTCGGGCGCGCGCGCCAGCAGGTCGAGCGCGCGCGCCGAGCCCGTGCGCGCGTGGTAGTGCAGCAGCGCGCGTGTGAGCCAGGGCTCGCGCACGGCGCCGTAGAGCGCGCCCAGCGCGGCGGTGGCGTCGCGCGCGCCCGCCGCGCCGCCCTCCAGCAGCGCGAACACCTCGCCCGCCTCGCACGCCGCCAACATCTCCAACCGCCTGCGCCCACACACCACACATAACATTTCACATCATACTGTTGGTTTTTCAGGAACAAGTGCACTAACTTTTTGGTAATCAGAACCATGTATTAATAGAAACTTGACAATAGCGCCTCCAACCGGACCCTAGCATAGCCACAATTAATTGTTGTAATAATAATTCTGTGCGAGCATCATAATTCTACTTGTTTTACTTTTTATTGTATAAGCAATAATAACTATGTCGCACGTTTTGCTGACAATACATGTCTGCATAAGCGAATGCGTCAATGATTGCTTACCTAATACTAAACAACATGTATTTATCTTTACAGTATATTGTAACGTGCTGGGTTCGACGGATAAGAATGCAAACAATATTACCGACTAAAACACTTTTTATTCAAACACACAATTAAATTTAAAACACAACAAACACTATACATTACTTTTTCACTGTAACTGCTTCAAACTCCGTAGTATTTTCGCTTCCGTTCGCTTCGATGAACACTTAACCGCTTACGATTGTAAACTGACTTGGCGGTGCGCGTGCGCTCTATTTATACGCGGATAAAGCGTTTCTAGAGTTTTCTAGTAACGCTATACCCGGTATGTAAACAGTACGATGATTCGAGAAAGTGCCAGCGTTCTCTCTACCCTTCGCGTACTCACACTACGTAGTACCGTAAGATGTCAATAGATGGCGGTGTAATAAATTATTAGACGGAACTTCCGAGTCTTTCCCACAATGCCAAGAGATGTCACTAGGCGTAACAATATTTTCAGTACAATAAATACTCTTCATTTATTTCACTACAATAAAAACGCTATTTACGGACACTAAAAACACTGAAGATTATTTTCTGTGTACATCCCGTTCTTAGCGATAACATCTACAACACAACACATCTCAGTGTACGTACATTTTGGTCCTTCGAGCCGGATTCCTACACCACAACTAACAACATCCCTGTCCTGCAACCTCAGGTGAGAAGTACTTATAGTGAAAGACGGAATTTTTTCAAGATTAATTCTTTATAGGATCGTTGGTGGGTTGCAGATAAAATAATTATATATAACATTTTAACTGGTAGTCTCAACTGTCCACAATTAATACGAAAAAAAATCACTTTACTGTACCACATCGTGGCCAAAGATTACAAAATTTCCGTCCATTTGCCTCCAAGTTCTTTAAAACAAATATTGGGTTTCATAGTATGATTGCCAGATTATGTCGTGAGCACAACCGTCTGTTTAAACATAAAAAGGTTGATATTCATGTTGTATCTTTGCCGGTTTTCAAAAAAGAATTGTACAGTTTTAAATCAGCCAGTAAGTGACAATTCTTTTGTTTTCGTTTATGTAATTTCCTTTTACTCACTTATAATTAGTTTTATTTTGTTTTACATTTAAGTATTTTGTGATGCCACTGGTGAGTATCACGTGAGTAGCCGAATGTTATACTCAGTAAATGTTTTGTGTGCCTAGCATTGGATTTACATTCTGTAAAAGTTTTTGTTAGCATTAATTATTGTAAGTTCACGTAAATGATGTGAAATCTGTTGGCAAACCATGTATTAAATAAATAAATATGATAGTGAAGCCTATATTCATTGCTGGACGGACTCAATGGTGGTACTTGGATAGCTGCAGGGTGAAGTGATTTGTCGGGTTTCACCAGCGCTGATTAAGACAAGGACGTACATATTGTATAAAGAGGCTTGCTCAGGCCGTGTATTTTTTTAAATGTTTCTTCAATGCCGGCAAACGAGCAGACGAATTGCCTGATGGTAAGCGATTACCACCGCCCATAGACACACGTAACACCAGAGGAGCCACAAGTGCGTTGCCGGCCTTTTAAATTTGCTCCTCACCTGTGGTGTACTATGCCGATTACGCTCAGTTGTTTTTACCTCATCATGGAGTAATAAAACCCGATTCTACCACAACCAAATTGCGGGTGGTTTTTAACGTATCTGCAACCACTAGCACAGGACACAGCCTAAGTCAACTGATGGAATGCGGGCCCAACTTACAACAAGACACACAAGCTATGATATTACGGTGGAGAGGTTTCGAATAGGTATACACAGCTGAGTCAGCTGTGTTTTCAATTTTCAATTTTTCGATGTCAGCTGAGCTGACATCGAAAAATTGAAAATTCTATCGACAAATACATATTCAGGAAAGCGATCAGCATTTACAGAAGATAGTATGGTGAAATTCTATCTCCGAGCCATTACAAGAGTTCCAATTAACCACCGTAACTTACGGCACTAACTCCGCGCCATTTTTAGCAATGCGCACAATAAAGCAATTAATAAGCAATGATGGTAAACAATATCCGCAAGCGGCGAGCATTTTGTCGAATCAGCTGTATGTGGACGATTTACTTGGGGGTGTGAAGATATTGAAACCGGACAAAAGGCTCAAACAAAACTCATATCCATGCTGAAGGCAGGACGATTCAATCTTCGTAAGTGGGCGAGTAACAATAGATACCTACTTAAAACCTTACCCGACAATTTAATAAGTCAAAGTATGTTTGACTTTAAATACGCTGAAAGTAACAAAACATTAGGTATCACGTGGATCCCGCAAAACGGATCATTTTACGTATAAACAAACACCGCTTTGCAATCAACGTGATGTCAACACTAAGCGCACATTACTATCAGACATATCGAAGTTGTATGATCCGCTTGGCTAGCCGTGTCCTGTTACATTAAAGGCCAAGTTAATGTTTAAAAACATACAGCAAAATTGGGAACAATTCTGACACCAGATGATACACATTCATAGCATAACAATACCACGCTGGATCGGCAAAACTTTACAATATTACGAACGCCATGGCTTCTGTGATGCCTCTGAAAAGGCATATGGATGTGTCGTGTATTGCAAGACCTTGGATAAAGATGGCCGACAGCAAATCAGATTAGTAGATGCAAAAACCAAGCTTGCTCCACTGAGAAAGCCTATCTCGCTTCCTCGTTTAGAGTTATGCGGTGCCGTACTCTTAGCGCGTTTAATACAAAAGGCTCAGGACTCAATAAATACATAGAAGGCCTATATTCATTGCTGGACGGATTCAATGGTGGTACTTGGATGGCTGCAGGGTGAAGTGACACGTTGGAAATGTTTTGTAGCCCATAGAGTTGTACACAAAGGTTACTTTCTGATCACTGGCGACATGTTAAAACTCAAGATAATCCCGCAGATTTCGCAAGTAGAGGGCTTTGACCTGCCGATATCGTGGAAAACACGTTATGGTTGAATGGACCAGCATGGTTACAATCTAACGATATTCCGAAACGAGATATTTTCACCACCAATAAGGAAGAAAAGAAACATGTGCATATTTGTACCACGCAAATGAATATCGCTCCACTTATCGAAATAAGTTGGATTCTACGCTTTGTTTACAATTCGCGTAATGCAACAAGAGGCAAGCGAAATGAGTATTTAACTACTGAAGACATAGAGCAGGTTCAAATTTTAAATATAAATACTGTACAGAATACGAGTTTCGGGGATGATATAGACTGACACTGACATGAGAAAGCACAATAAGCTACGGCCTAGACACACAAAACATTCTTCGTGTAGGCAGGCGACTTGAACACTATGCTTTAAAAACCTCTCAAAAACATCCCATCATTTTACCTAGCAACCACAAGTTGACAAAACTCTTGATTGATCAAGCCCACAAAGATACTCTGCACGGAGGTGCCAGACTTACATTAGGACAATTTCGAAACAAATGTTGGATACTCGATGGCACGAATACAATCAAAAACAATTAATTTAGCTTTACGTTTAAATCAGCTTTACACCGCTTGCAAGGTACTAACCATTCGTCAATTATTTATTTTTCACACTATACTTAAACAGCACACTGAAGTCCCGTTTACCCCGGTCTTAGATAAGAGAAGAAAAGACGTTTGTACAAAGTCTCAAACCAGACACGCATTTGTCAATAAATTCTACGTATTCTTAGGACCGTATTTATATAACAAGTTAAATAAAATATTAAATATGTTAGTTATAAAAAATTTAGTTCCATGCTAATGGAATACCTAGGAAAATTAAATTATACGGACACAGAAAAACTGCTAGAAGTCTTAAAATGATATTATGATATTGTCTTCTGCTTACGCGAATGTTATTCATTGAAATTAAACTACTATATACGGATTTTATCGCGTTCTTTATTTTATTTATTTATTACATAATTTAGAAACTGTTACGTGAAACGTGCTATTGAAATAAAAAAAACATCCTAATTTCAATAGAGAAGATTGTTGGAATGTAGCACCAGCTTGGGATCCAGTAATACAAATAGTCAAACCCAAGAAGAAGCAAACCACACCTAGACTTCATGATACTTTGAGCTCATTCTGCGTAAATAGAAACACAAATGATTAAATTATGTTCGGGTACTTTGAAATAACTACACTGGAACATTGAGACAACTACCATCTTAGTCTCCCCGTGACCATGGCTGCTGAAAAGCAACCGAAACGTCGGGGAAAGTGTAAATTTAAATATAAATAGATTTAATAATAATTTAATTAGCTTTAAATTAGTAAAGTTTAATAGTAGTAGTAGTATATATACGGGACCTCGGCGTCGCAATAAATAGCGACCTTTCATTGTTACACATATAAACAATATAATTAAAAGAGCGTCCAGAATGGTGGGATTTATTAGTAGAGTAGGTAAAGAGTTTAGTGGAACTCCCGCATTAAAGATTGTATAATTCCTTTGAGCGTAGTGTTTTAAGTTTTATGACTATTTGAATTTATGGATCCCAAACGGGTGGTACATTCATACATGTATGACCAGACTCTGTCAAGATGTTTAATCTTGTGAGCTATTTATTATCAGGATCATTATAATAACCTAAGAAGAGTAGCTATAGCTCAGTGGGGAGACCAACAGACTGCAATGCAGAGGGTCTCGGGTTCGAACCCACGTCACGCACTTCTGACTTTCGGAAGTTATATGTGTATTGATTGACAATTATCGCCTGCTCTGTGCCTCGGAGAACACGTTAAGCAGTTGGTTCCGGCTGCCGCGAACATCTATGGCAGTTGTTATTGGGAAGTCAGTGCCCTATAATATCCTGATACTGGTCTAGCCTTAGGGTATAGCCTTAGGGTAGGCCAAGGTTCCTTAATTGGTCCTTTATTATTTAATTTATTTATTAATGATATTAGTTCTTGTTTCATAAACTCACAATTTTTAATGTATGCAGATATGAAAATTTTTAAGAAAATTGAAACTATTAATGACTGTCTCCTATTACAACAAGATCTTGCCAGATTCGAAAAATATTGTCGTGAGAATAATTTACTTATTAATACTTCAAAATGTTTCTTAATATCTTTTAGTCGGAAACCCAAAATTTTAGATTACAAATACACTCTTAAAGACACGTTACTTAATAGAGTAAATGAAATTCGAGACCTAGGTGTTAATTATGAGATCATATTATCAATTTACAAATTTAAAAATTATTAAACTTTCTTGTTCTTATATTCGTAGTATCCTTGAGTATTGTTCCCAAATTTGGAATCCACAGTATGACGTTTATATAAATAGATTAGAATATATACAGTGCAAATTCACAAGATTTCTTCAATACAAATAATAATAATAATATAATAATAATAATATATTTATTTACCAAAAACATGTGTTTCAAATATCACAAATTATTTTACAAGGCATTTTTTATTATTTCTGCATTATCAATGAAGAACGGCCAAAAAGATTCTAAGCCGCTCCTCAGCGAAGATGCAGATTTGCCAAAATGTTAACCCTGACTTCTAAACTAGGCTATAAGCCTGTATCTTAGGAGTCAGTGTCTCTCCGTAAATATTACAGTACAGGTCTTATAAGTTATATTATGATATAATGATATAATTTAAATTTGGATCAAAACTAGGTTACAGAGGTTACAGATACAACGGAACAATAGTAAACGAACAAAATGCAAGTTTTTATACAGGTAAGTTTTCATCTATCTGGAGTGAGTGAAGTTCTTGTTGTGCATGATGCGTGTAGTTCGTGTTGTATGTGTGTGTGTGTGTGTGTGAGTGTGTGTGTGTGTGAGTGTGTGTGAATGTGTGTGTGCGTGTGTGTGTGTGTGTGTGTGTGTGTGTGTGTGTGCGTGTGTGTGTCTTTATTTCTATGTGGTGTGTCTGTGCTATTTACGTGTCAAACGTATGAAGATTTTCTTTGGTTATAAGTAATTGTCTAGATTTAATTTTAACTTATTTAAATTTTCTATTTAGTGATTAATCATTCGTATATTTCCTAAAACTAGATCCTCTGTGTTTTGGTGGGCTAATTGAAGAAGATATTCACGCAGCTGAGTTTTGCATTGGTATCGAGATTTGAAAATAAATTTAGTATGTTATTTAGGTTGTTATACAGTTTAGAGCTTGAGATGATGTAATGACGTTTAGCGAACGATGTTTTATGGGGTTTTGAAGGAAAGACTTTATATTTATGTCTCCCAACAGGTTCCGAGGAAGGGCGGCTTGTATGTTTTCGAAGTACTGAGTGGAGTACATAGAGCTGCCTGACTGTAAGCATTTTGCATTCTCTGTAAAGCTGCGCTGTTGGATATCTACGTGGGCGCGAAAGCATTACTTTCAGTACCGCTCTCTGCGCTCGCTCTAATCGAATAAAAGCGTTGAGTATTGCTCCTCCCCAGACCGGGATACAATAGGACAATATTGACTGACATAGTGCCTGATAGACCATCTCTAGAGTGTTACTGTCGGCTGAGTTACGTAACTTTTTAAACACAAAGAGCAACTTTCGAGTTCTGGTTGTCAAGAGTTCTATGTGCTTGTACCAATTTAAATGATGATCAATGTGCACTCCTAGATACTTGACAGTAGTGGCCTTAGAGATGGTAAGACATGCACAGTTATGGGTATCCGTGCAATTATGGGTTTTGAGAGCCAGGAAATCGGGAGGTAATGAGTTCGATCTAATAGCAAATGGAACATAAACCGTTTTAGTAACGTTTAGTGTTAATAGGTTACTAGTCAGCCATTTCATGACACGTGCCAGAGCAACCTCAGCATAGCGAAAGCATTGAGCCCAATCTTGACCGGTTACCACTAGAGTTGTGTCATCTGCATATGTTAGAATTTTGCAGTGATCAATTGGTAGTTTACATAATCCATTGATATATATAAGGAAAAGAGTTGGGCCCAAAATGCTACCCTGAGGCACGCCATACGAAATTGGAAGCTCGTCACTCATGTATTGTCCAACTTTGACCACTTGGGTACGATCCCTCAGATAGTCAGTAAAAATATCTAGTACGAGTCCCCGAATACCGATGGCTTCCATCTTCTTCAGTAAGACTGGCGCGGAAACGGTGTCAAAGGCCTTTGATAAATCTAGGAAAATACCTAAGCATTTTAATTTCGCATCTAGAGTCTCAACTACATGATCAGTTAGAGCCATTACGGCATCTTCAGTACTCGTAGCTTTCCTAAAGCCGAACTGGTTGCGAGCCAGTATATCGTTTACTTCGAGAAAGCTAATGAGGCTTTTGTTCATTATTCGCTCTAAGATCTTAGACATCACAGACAGAATTGAAATAGGTCTATAATTGTTGACGTCGTCACCGCGGCCAGCCTTGTGAATAGGATGTACGATGGATTTTTTAAATACTCGAGGAAAGATACCAGACGCTATTGATACATTACAAACGTGTGTGATTATGGATTATTGGATAATGCCAGAAATATGACAATAGCTATCAAAGAAGGTGTAAGAGACACCACTTACTACCACTGTATGAGAGGAGAAAAGTTGCAGATGTCACATTATTGGTAAAAATTGCCCAATCTAAAATAGATTCTCCCTACCTCCTTTCTATGTTACACCTCAGAGTGCCCACCAGATCGGTTAGAACACCTATTCTCCTCAATGTTCTTCACGGTACCACTAACTATAGAGACAACTCATTTTTTGTAAGAACAGCTAATCTTATCAACACACTGGTTGACCGCCCTGAACTTGACTTATTTAACACACATCCATCTAAATATATTAACACGCTTTCCAATCAATGGTTTCAATCGGTGCCTTAAACTTCTCAATTGTAATTAATTTTTGTTACATCAGCATTGTAATTGTTTAATTGTTTAGAAATGTTATATAAATGTTAATTTTGTACAGCACTATAAGTAAAATCTATCAAGCCTTAGATGTATGTATCTTATGTGGGGGCTAGTCAGTGCAGACTGGCGACACTTCGACCCAGTGGGATATTTTGTGGCGACACTCTCCCAATAATGACTGCCATAGATGTTCATGGCAGCCGGGACCGACGGCTTAACGTGCTCTCCGAGGCAAGGAGCAGGCGATAATTGTCAATCAATACACACATAATTTCGAAAAGTCATATAACTTCCGAAAGTCAGAGGTGTGCGACATGGGTTCGAACCCGAGACCCTCTGCATTGCAGTCTGTTGGTCTTGGGGAGACCAACAGATTGATTAGATAATCATATGCAAAAACATATAAATGGTTTATAGATAATTTATAAGATTTGTAAAATAATAATAGAAACTTGTTTGTTTTCCGAACAAAATAAATAAAATATGTACTTACCTTTTCTGTAAAATTAACATAACAATATGTTGGCAAAGTCATTAAATATGAATTATATAGAATAACTAGATGTTACTGCACCGCCCCCATGGGTCATAGCGTGATGTTATATAGCCTATAGCCTTCCTGAATAAATGAGCTATCCAACACTAAAATAATTTTTTTATTTGGACCAGTGGTTCTTGAAATAAGCGCGTTCATACAAACTCTTCAGCTTTATAATATTAGTATAGATACAATATAATATGTTTGTACCTTTTCTTATTATAATGTTTCAACATAAATATTAGTTATTGCTTATTTATATTTTATGTCTAGTCTCTATTCCTTTGTGTCTATAGAGATATCTATGCTCTGATCAACAAGAAAAAGATATATTTGTGTCTGCTTAACATTGAGTAGTAAGAAGTGTCAAATGAACACTGCATACAACTTCATGACACAAATGTAATTGAAAATTGGTAAATCATGTTAAAAATAAAAGTGATCACGGGTTTATCTAGGTATATCAATCAAAGCCCAATTACTACTGTTGTCATCACTTAGGACCGCTGAGCTAAGAATATTTGTGGATAACCAACTACATGGATGAATTGCGACAGCTAGCCGACTATAGCGTATATATTTCCAAATCTCAATATTACTCCGGTAATAGTAACTACGTAGATACGAATGTTTTCATGAATACGTACCAATCAGCAGTTAGGAGAGAAGATCCCTTAGTCACCGAGGCAGGAGGAATTTTGATTTGTTTACTGTTACCACGGCCAACTAAATAATGGTATTCAATAACCTAAGCGTATTAATGGAATTTGCGGTGACAAATAATATGTAAGAACTTAAATAAAGGGATATTATTTTCTTGCACGGCGAATTACTAGTTGACTTTCATTACTGACAGCTGACAATGACAGTAATGACAGTGACAGCTGCTGCACAGAATGTGTAATGGCTAAAGAATGGTCACTAATTAGAAGAACATCTACTTAATTAAATGTTGTAGCATTTGTTGTACAATTAAAAATAGGACCTATTAAATCTTATTTAGAAAATGAATCAATAGATGTAGAGTTATAACTTAATTAAGTCATCTGCTGTATAGTAAAATAAAATTAATTTGACAAAAACGACAGCTCAATTTTTTTATTCGTATAGTCCTCATATATGTCAAAAGTAGCGACATAACCTATCAACGTTTTATATTTCACAATAATTTCAAAAGTTTTACAATATGCATGGAAATGAGTGAATATATTTCAACTAAGCCTTTATAATTCAAGCAAAAGAAAATAACTTTTGATATAGTGCGAAGTGAGAAAATCTAGTAATGCTTAGAGCTGTATCTTCAATATATATCGAGAGCCAGGCGCTCGAGTTACTCTCCTCGACGAGGAGAGATGTGTTCAAGCCGTTTAAGCTCTTCCGTGAGTCTTTTTAATTTAATTCTAAATGCATATTTTAGATATTATATAAATCTTCGAATTGTGTCTAAAAGCTAAAAGTTATAACCTGTAGTATTCTCTCAGTTAGGAATCTTCAGTTGATATTGCTAGCATCCGTTTATAAGAAAATACTCATATAGTTAAGAACTGAGGTCTGTATGAAGCCATACAAAGTTTCGGACCAATAATTGTTCCTTTTTATTTCTACTAATATTAGCATTTTGTCTCATTAATAAATGTTTTATTTATATTAAAGTTTACCTCTGTTTGGTTAGTGCCAGACATTAGTATATCCAGTTTACATATTGTGTTGTTAATATATTTTGCATTACTCTATCAGTGTTACATATACAGTACTTGTTACAGGCACCAGCTCACTGTCCACACAGGCACCCGCCACACAGGTAACTCGATATCAAAATACTTTTGTATTCTTTTAGAAATTTATTGTTATTAATTCTAAACCTATCCAGTTATAAAAACACAAAAAAGCTATTCAAACAAAACAAGACTATCATAAACGAAATTATGTTTTAAATAGTCTGATTAAGTTTGGATGCCGGCGCCCTAGCATTGTTTGTGAGGTTAAATGTAGTAATATGTTTAATTTTCATCATCCATTATTATGTTTGAACCCTAAGGGTAAGAGAAAAAAAAGAAATAACTATCATGTTACAGTGATACAAGCATAGTGTGAATAGTGTGAAAGCTGCTTCTAATTATTTAATGTAACCATATATATATATATATATAACAAAATGTATCCTAGACATCGTCATCAAATTTGATATTTAAATATTAGATTTATCAAGGAGCTGGTGCCATTTGAAGTCTGCCACCTAAAAGGACTACAATGTTGTATGATTTTATCAGATGTTAAAATATTTGACTGATCATGTTCAACTATCATTGATATTCATGGTAGCACAATCAATAGCTTTAAATGATCTTAATCTACCATTGCCATAGCAACATTTGCAATATTATTTAGTAGAGTGCCACAGGATATTTATAAATAAACTAAAAATGTCTAAATATTATTATTTTATTAGATTACTGATGGTCATTTTGTTACTTTTCAAGCATGCAAGGAAAATTAAGAGTTACAGGACGGTAGGTACAAACTGTTCACATTTATCATATAGTATGATGGCTTTTTGTGTATAATGACATTAATATAATATATTCTATCACATTCACACAACACCATCTAGCTCAAACTAAGCAGAGCTTGTACTATGGGTGCTAGACAATGGATAAACATACATATATACTTCTTTTTGTAAATACATACATAATTGTTGTACATAGAAACACCCAGACCAAGACAAACATCCATGTTCATGCCCACAAATGTTTGACTTGTGCGGGAATCGAACCCGCGACCTCAGGCGTGGCAGTCGGTTACACTAACCACTACGCCATCGGGTCGACAATTAAATCATTAACGGTAACAGTTGACCTTGTCAACTCAATCTCATAAAGAGGAGGGCGTAGGTGGGCCTGGGAGTAGGCAGTGCAGTGACTGCAAATCAATATATTAATACGCGAAGCAAAAACTTTGTAAAGTTAAGTTTATATGGAGAAGGAGGGGCGAATCCTAATATTTTTATAAAATATGCATTAGAAATACATTAAATTAATGGAAAAACTACACGCACACAACCATGCATTTGACACACGCAGTCGAATCGCGTTCGTAGTATTACGGCATTGTTCGTCTGACGTCGTACAATTCTTTGTAATTATAGTATACCTTATTTATATGTTATAAAGAAAAATAGAAAACAAAGTAGCAAGCTTAGGAATTTTGGTCGCCTAGTGGTCAAAACTAGGCGACCGCTAGTATCTGTTATTGTTCGTACATGTATTACCAGAAGTAGTAAACATTTAACACTTACAGAGTCTCCATGTCTCTCCGTCCATCTGTCTGACACAACTGCTTATCTTAGTGACTATTAATGTTCAAGCAAAATTTGGAATGTTGCTTGTCCACCTTTATTAGCAAGGCAAAATGTCTAAATATGTTGACAATGGGCGTGAACGGTGTAGCGTTTAATTGGTTTTTTGTATAATATAAAATGAAAAAAAAGACTACTTGCATATTATTAGATATATTTTATTGCTTCATAAGCTGCATAATAAGTGTTTTATGCGGCCTCGTTGGCACAGTGGCAATTATTGCGACTGCTGTGCATGAGGTCTTGGGATCGACTTCTGGGTCGTGCAGTATTATTGGGTTTTACTGTCAATAAATGTTCAATAGCTGCACGTGTCTATCTGTGCCCGGTGGACGACAATAGGCTCGCTCTCTACGACATAGGACTTAAACTTATAGCCAACGACATACGCGTTAATGCACCTCTCAGTGGCGCAGCGTAGTGGGGGCGGCAGGGTGGGCGGCCCGCCTTCGACCACATTTTTAGGGGGCGGCATAATTTCACAATATAATATGTAGGTATAATATAATCTAGTAAATATTTAAACCATTTCATGACGAATGAAAGACAAATAAATAAAATTCAAGAGGAATGGGCAAATGTACAATACACAATAAAGATGACTAAGAGTAGTCTTTTAAATTGAAATACCTAATTAAGAGGGCGGCAAAATTTTCTTCCGCCCCGGCTGCTGTCACACACGCTACGCCACTGGCACCTGTGACTACTCTAGTTTCTAAAGTCAGGACCCTTCGGTGAGCGAATCCAAGTGGGTGACACTAGGCCGGCGTTTGTGATGTAGCTAGAGCATGAACTGCTGCCAACAGACTGTACTGACGTCGGGCGCGCGCGGCGGCGAGAGCGCGGCGCAGTGCCAGCCGCCGCAGAGCGCGCCGCCGCCGCCCCACAGCAGTCACTGCGCGCCGCCGCCGCCGCCGGGCCCGCGGCGCGGCTGGCACGTCGCCGCCGCCGCGTTCGCCATCACCGCGTCGGTGGGCGGGGTTAGTTGCACTTGTATATGAATGCTCTACTTTGTTGTATTCCTGTTCTCGCTGCGATCTCACGCTTATGCTTGTTCGCAGCTTTACTACTATCGCAACCTTAGCGACGAGAACGAGCTCCCACACGATGCTGAGCCGCTGCCGGGTGAGTACGCCGCGCTCGGTCGCTCTAACTATAATCTACATATTATGTCGTGTGACATCTGCTTTTACTGACGTGTACTTGCCCATTTACTCATTACCTATGTACTTATTAAAATATTTTGAGTTGAATATAATAATAATAATAATAATAAACTTTATTTATGAAATGAGATTGTAGCTTACATAGTATTTGTTACAAGGATATTATTTGTATCATATCATAACAATAAATTGTTTATTCCACAATATAATGTAGTCTACAATAAAACTGGGTGGAGTACTGTTATCCTAGAAAGGCTACTGGGTAGCCTGTGTTTAGGAGTTAGAGTGCCAATCCCCTATTGGTTATCGATATTTATATTGCGTATTCGTGCGTAAATTAATACAATAATCTTTAAGTAATCGCATTTCTTTATAAAATTTGAACATACATGATGTTTTCTGTGCATGTTTTGTTTGATAATGTGTGTGAGCGTGTGTGCATAGGTGCATGTGTGTGTGCACGGGTGTGTCTGTGTGTGCACGGGTGTGTCTGTGTGTGTGTTTGTGTGTGTGAGTGTGTGTGTGTGTGTGTGTGTGTGTGTATGTGTGTGTGTGTGGTGTGTGTGTGTGTGTGTGTGAGAGTGATGTCATTTAGTTATGAGTGTTTCTGTTTCGTCATAATTTAGTCTAAGCAGGATTTTGGTGACAGTCTTTTTGCATTGAAATTGTGATAATCCGTATATTGGCGACATAGTATTAATCTTGTTGTATATTGAGGGACCGAGATATATTGCAAATTGTTTAATAAAGGCGGTGTGTGCAGGCGGCAACGTACAGATTTTATCTTTTCTACGTTTGGTGATTATTTGATACGGAGTACGACGATGTTGCAGCATAGTTAATTGCAATATGTACATTTGTCTTACATTTAGGACATTCCATGATTTATAGAGCTCGTTGGTTGGGAATAAAATAGGTCGAAAGGTAGCAACTTTAAGTATAGCTCTATGGGCTATCTCTAAGGGTTTTAGAATGGTTGTCGCGGCGCCTCCCCAACTGGATACACAGTAGGTCAAAATTGACTGGCACAGTGCGTAATATACATTTCTAATGATAAATGGACTGGCTACTTGCCGCAGAGTTTTATATAATATCGACAATGCGTACGTGAAGCGTGCAGGCACTAATCTCACTCTATCTAATCTAAGTAAATACATATATAGTTCCCAAATATATGTATATAGCAACGCAGCGGTAAGCACCTAAACATAATTGTAAAGCGCTCTTTTGCGATAATTCGTAGACCTAAGTTAGTATAGCACGAAGGCACCTACGTGCTACAAGCATGCTTTTAAAGTTCCTACAATACTGTGCCCCCAATATATCCCCCCACAACAATATGCCGTAGGACATGACGCTGACAAACTAACTATAGTAGGTAATGCCAGTGACTAATGAGGCGAGATAAAGAATGTAAGCACTCTAAATATCTACATGTTTAATATCAGTACTTAGCATGTAGATATGCAAGCTGCAATGACAGTACATTTTTTATCTATGAGAAAAATTGCGATATCCACTTCTATTACTTATCTCACGTTATTGCGTGTTAGAGAAAAAGACAGATATAATTATCGTAGGTACCGTAACTTAATAAAGGGACGCAGGGTGGCCTTTTCGCCTTTTTCTTTGATAATAAGATTATCTATTATTGGTCCTATCCAATAATGCGGTTAATTAAATAAAACCTTACACCGAATAGCAGATGCCGCGGGACTAGGTAAGTCTGCCTGCGAACTAAGATAGAACAAAAGAAAATTCAAAAGAAATAGACAAATTGTCAATAGCAGCGGAGTGTGGAGCTGGTGGTAGATGACAACAGGCTCGCGTCATGTTACGAGGGACCTAAACCCATAGCCGGTGTAAGGTGGAGCTCTACCTCCCCCTTTGAGGAAATGAGATTCCGTGGGTATCATAGTCTAACCAGTGGCAGATTATCCTCTAGGCAAATTAGGCATGGGCCTGGGAGCGCAAGGAAAAATGAGGATGGGCTGTCGTAGAGGACGGATTTCTTTTTTGTAAAAGATACCTATGTACGTGTCTTGTATTGGAAATAGCAATTTATTGTAATTTCATAATTTGTAAATAAAAATCATGAACAAGTATTTATTTATTTAATTATGGCACTCCAAAGACTTATTCACTAATACATTCTAAAGTAGGTACCTTAGTGCTAAACAATTATTATAATCCAGAGTGAATTTGGCACTTACACAGGCCCGCTGTAAGCGGGCGTGCAAGGCGTGCACCGCACGCGGGCGGCACGTCCAGCGGGGCGGCAAATCTAGGGATCCATCACGTAATATTCAAAGTCATTGTCATAGTACCCACCCCACCTACAAACGCCTACAATTACTATTTTCGTTTATATTATATTGTTAACATCGCCATCAAACTACAATTTTCCCACAAATGACGATGGAAGAAAGTTTACAAACAAATCATTATTCTAGAAATGTCCCCAATGGAGAAAAATTAGAGTGGCTTGTTGACTCTATTTCAAAAGATTCAGTCTATTGTTTTTGTTGTAACATATTTGGTAAAACTGTAAGTAGTTTGTCTGCTTTGAATGGATTTTTGATTGGCAGCATTTATCTTTAACATTAAAAAGACATGAAACAAGTGTTTCCCACAGTGAAAATGTGAAATCATGGGTACAATTGAATAATATGTTAAAAATAATACTGTAAATCAAATGCAACTGAGACTATTAGAATCAGGAAAAAACAATTGTGTGGTGTGTTAGAAAGAATCATAACCGTTATTAAGTTTTTATCTCATCAGTGTCTGGCTTTTCGAGGGTCATCAAAAACATTATATGATCATGACAATGGTAATTTTCTAAAAGGCATCGAAATGATATCTTCCTTTGATTCAGTCATGCGGGAACATATTCCCAGAATTCAATCTTTGAAATCTGACTCAAGTCGTATGACTCACTATTTAGAAGATCAAATTCAGAACGAAATCATTGATTTGCTCGGCACGACCATTAAAAATTATATAGTGGACAAAGTGAGAGAATCAAAATATTTCTCCATCATATTAGATTGCACACCAAATGTTAGTCACACAGAACAAATTACAGTTGTACACAGGTATGTTCTTTTAAATAATGGAACTAAAAATGTTGCAATATGCGAAAATTTCGTTGGTTTCTGTCCGATCACCAGCTCTACAGGTGAAGGTTAATTAAATTTTGTTTTGGATTTATTTTCACAATTAAATCTCAACATTCAAAACTTACACGGTCAAGGTTATGATAATGGTCCTAATATGTGGGGGAAAAACAATGTATAGCAAAAAAAAATTTTGGATCTTATCAATAATCGCGCATTTTACGTTCCATGCTCGGCTCATAGTCTTAATTTGGTAGTCAATGGTGCAGCAAATATCACGCACGAAACTGTGAATTTCTTTAATATTGTCGTGCGGTTGCCTTGATACTGCCTTACGACACACTTGTTATATCTTGCTATATGAAAAATCCTTGATGATTTGGAATATATTTATTTTCTTGATACACGTGTTTATCTTGCTACTGACTTATTGTAAAGTAAAAATTTAAACAAATAAATTATAAGTATGCGCTGACGCGGTAACGTGCGCGGTATGTCGCTGACGAGGTAACTTGTGAGGTTAATAAACTGAACATATTCCCGGGCCAGACAAGATGAGATCGTGTAGTGGCCTGCCGTTTCATACGGCGGGCCGCAACCTCGGCGGGGTCGCGACCGCATATGCAAGTGATTCGCGCGGCCCCGTCGATAGTGGTTTTGTCGAGTAACACCGTGGTAGGTTTAGTCGGTATTCCGGGAGGTACATTATCATCTTTACCATCTTTCTTTTACCCCGGCGAGTCCGACATAACCCCTCCGCACGCCTCCGCGGAGGAGAACGAGTCATGCATGACCCCAAGTGAAAAAATAAAAAAGATATTATGAGATACTAAGCAAAATATAACAAACATAATTTTGTATAAATATTTGAAAATCATTAATTTTTAAACAGGGTTGTCAACCATTTCATTATATTTTCGTAAAACGGGACTTGTCGATCTATTCCGGCATCTTGAAGTGCGCGCGCTAGGTGCCCGGGCCGGTGAGGTGTTGTCGCTTGTCTGCAGCTCGTGTTGCACTCCCTCCGCCGCCGCAGCTGCTGCCATCGCCTCTGCCATGACTATTGCCGCCTGTCCTGACATCGTCGGACTGGCTTCTGTATTACGATTTTGTCGTCTCTGTTTGCACCAATTATGTGGGATGCGCCGTAATAATATGACTGTACCGATTACCAGTAACATACCAAATATGATATAAATCATCGTGTAATGGTGTATATCGTGAAACGTTACAGTCTCTGGCTGAAAACTTTCACTATTTTCCATGGCCTCTATCTTGCTTCGAATTTCTTTGGCTGTTTCTTTAAACATCAAATGCGACTTGTTAGATATTTTATATGTAGGAATGCTCATGTTGATTATGTGATTAATTGGCGAAATAGTAAGTGTCTATAAGTTGGGTGAAATTCGTAGCTCGCTTGTATGAGGTTTGTGAGGATATATCGTAAATTCTTCCGTCTTGATTAAATAACCGTGACCTACACTCAGTAGTCCGGTACCCGTCAGCTGGTGCGCGGTAATCTGATCGTCGCACATTTTTCGTACATTGCCCCGTTCGCAACACGTACATATGTATGTGTTGATTATGTAGCTGTCTTGCCATACATTCTTACATAATATTTCCTTCAATATGCATTCTTGATTTTATTCTTCACACAGATTTTTGTCACTTTTCATCTGGTATTCAGGCTTCTGACTATGATAAAAATATGCTTCTTGTACGAAACAGTCCTTGATATCTGCTTTACTCATGGGTATAAAAATGCCCGTAAATGCCAAATTGTCGTTTTCTTTTCATCATCTACAAACAGGTGGTTGATAATTTGCAAACATCTACCGTTACCGATTTAAAATTAAAAGCTTATATGGTGCCACGCGATGATCTAGCAGAATCGATACAGATAAAACATTACGATACAGATAAAACATTACGGTATCGTCTCGAAAAAAATATTTGATGATTTGCTGAAAATATCTGAAAATTTGTCGAAATGAGATTGTACTACATCTCACAAAGCTCATTCACTTGCTTTGAATATTCAAAATTACAGATTTATTTGCTCGGTCGTAATTTGGTTTGATATTTTAAACGATATTAATTCTCTGAGCAAAATGACGCAGAACATAAATCTACATAGATTTGTTAAATAAGCTGATTGATAATTTCACAAAATATCGCACGGATGAACACTTTGAAATGGTGTTAGAAGAAGCTACCAATGTGGCTCATGAACTCAACGTAGAAGCACATTTCCCACCAATAAATACAATTCGTCTAAGAAGAAAAACGACACAATTTCAATATGAACATAGTGATGAAGTTTTACTAGACCCCAAAATCAAATACAAAGTAGAGTTACTTTTTAGAATTCTAGATCAGACATTAACTTATTTAAAGGATAGATTCGAGTAGTTAAAAACATTTACCGACGTTTTTGGCTTTTTCAGCAATAACTTATTTAATTACACCAATGATGAATTATAGAAACATTGTAAAGATTTACATCTGAAGCTTATTAGATGATTCAAGTAGTGAAACAGACATCGACGGTATTGATTTGTTCAATGAACTCATTGATTTAAAGTTGCATTTTCCAGAAAACCAGTGTAATGATCCACCAACCCTATTGCAATATCTTTTTACTAATGACTTGATTTCAACGTTTCCAAACACAGCAAAAGCGCTTAGAATATTACTTATATTGCCAGTTTCCAACAGACTGCAATGCAGAGGGTCTCGGGTTCGAACCCACGTCGCGCACCTCTGACTTTTGGAAGTTATATGACTTTTCGAAATTATGTGCGTATTGATTGACAATTATCGCCTGCTCCGTGCCTCGGAGAGCAAGTTAAGCCGTCGGTCCCGGCTGCCATGAACATCTATGGCAGTCGTTATTGGGAGTGTCGACACAAAAGATCCCACTGGGTCTAAGTGTCGCCGGTCTGCACTGACTGGCTCCCACATAAGATACATATATTGCCAGATTCAGTTGCATTTGGTGAGAGGACCTTTTCAAAGTTAAAAATTATCAAAAACTATTTAAGATCAACAGTGCTCCAACAAAGGTTAAGTAATTTAGCTATAGTTTCAATTAAACATGAAGTTTTACACAGCTTGGATACAAGAAAATTGATAGCAGATTTCGTAAATATAAAGGCGAGAAGAGTTCGATTTCTGTAGATAACAATTTATACGGTTTTACACCTAAGTAAACAAAAATAAATATTTTTCTTCATTTTTCTTTTCTTTTATTACACTCTTATGAGACAACAATAAACAGCCTTTCTGACAAGCTCAGCGTGGGTAGTCGTAGATAAACAGGGTCGGTATAATCGGTATTGCACACGGGCGTTCCAATAGCTAGCGGCGGGCCTGCACTTACAGGTGTGCACAGCACTTACACAGATGTCAACGTCATGCGTACACACAGCAACACATCAACACATCAACCTAGACTGTTTGGACTTAGAACTATTAGAAGTTGAACGCTGCGAATGGTGCGAGAGAGTGCATTATATTTTGCCTCATTTATATATTATTCATATCATGTCCTATATGTATATTATTTTCTGAGCAGGTTTAGCTCGGCGCGAATATTATATTTTACAAGTTTGGTTTTCGATTTGCGCTAGCGTCTGAATAATGTGTGTCTGTACCTGGTGATTGACCATACCCTGCGTTTTAATGAATGCACTAAATCATTAGTTCTATATTAGTTCTACCGAAATATATATACCTAATACGTAATTTGTTCCGTATTGGAATTTATAAAAATTAACGTCAAACTATAATAGTTAGCAAGCGATGTACTTTTAAATTATATTCTCTAGGAAAATAAAAACTACCTAGGCAATTAGTTCTATACCAACTCTAATTATGTTCGCGACAACGTCAACAGTAACTTAAGATTCATATTATGATTATAAATTCCATACGTGTTATTTAAGTATACTGTATGCTTAAAGTTTATAGTTCGGAAATAGTGTCGAATTAGGTCACATATAGGCCTAATTAATATAGTTAAATAGTGTAAATAACGTTATATTGTGTTTCTCCTATAGTTTATAGAAATATTTTGTGAATATGTAAACATTACTGATAAAATGTACATTTTTTAGCTCAAGTTAGGTATATCAGGGTTCCTAGGTCATAAGGCTTTAATAAAACGTTTTACCTATTGTGTTTTATTTGTGCGCTAAGAAAGGCGCTATAGGATGTTGAAGGAATTTTATTCCTATATATCATAGTTATGAAGTTATTAAACTTTTTCTCTTTGTAGATATAACCGCAGCTTAGATTTTTAGCATAAAACCTAAGTTATCTATACCTAGACCTAACTTCCGAAAGATAAACATTATAGCACTAGCTAGGTCTTTTCGTGCCCTACGCGGCACTGGTTGTACCATCACGCTAGCTAGCATAGTTCCATAGTTATAAGCAGAAATGTGTAATTTTGTAAATAAAATAAAATTGTTGAACAGTGGTTTCTGGCCGGCTCTCGTTACAGTAAAGATCTGGGGTACCTAAGCAACACCGTATCGATCGATATTAGGTGCTCAAGAAACCTCATCTTCAAGCCTCAAGAACCGAATGGAGCCAGCCAGAAACCTCAAGACAACTGAACAGTGAAGCATGTGTATTATTTATCGAAGTCCCGACCCGCACATCGTATGACACGCCTTTCAGCGCCTCCACTCCGAGACCAGTAACCGCTATAGTACAGTCCACACACCGTGTATAGGACGTCAGCGACTTGACGGCTGTTATCGTAACCATCGCCATAGTAACCTCAGCCCCGAGTTCGCCCGTCCGGTACAAATTATATATTTACTTTTTAGTCATTCAATTCTCAAAATAAAATAGAGATTTTCTAAATAGGATGTCGTTTTCCTTTAAATAATATTTTCGCTGTGTTTACACACAAAAGGACATTCCATTTAGAAAAATCTTTAGGTATGTTTAGAGCAAAGGAGTCCCCAAACTTATTTGTGTCACGACCTCTTTTTATTCAAAATTAAATTCTGCTTCTCTCCGCCTCTCCACCCTGCCGACGAATCTAAATGCGTGCAGATACGTACAGCCCGAACCTTAATACAAGGTCCATATGAATTAACACAGACGTGGCCCACGCCTTTTGTCTCCCTAGTTTGAAACCCATCATTTAGAGGATCTTCTACCTCCATATCTAAATCCTCTTGTGTTGCTACGTTCTCGGTAGATGACGACTTCTTTAATAATTATTTAAATATTTAATGTATTCTAGCAACGTACTTTCAGCTGAATCAGCTTCACCATCATTGTCTTTAACTTCAAATGTGCTGTTACGAAGACGAAGATTCGTGTAAATCGAGACCAATTTAGAAATACGTGATTCTACAATATAGAACACAATCGAAACTTAAAATATATTTTATGTATTAAACTAGAACTCGTCGCAATATCGCAGGGTCTTAAAAACTAAATCAAAATATAAAACACATAAAATACCAATAATACCGTAAGTTATAATAAAATACCTGCTTAATACGCAACGTATACGATACCCTTTGGTATCATACGGTATTTTTACAACACTAGTCGCCGCACGCGCTAGTGCACCGTGATTGGTCGACACCACGATGCACTGTCCCTTTCCGATAATTCTCTATTTTGTATGTAGCGTAGTTATGAGTATATTGGGTGTCTAACTAGATGTGTAGCCATGTGTACAAGATTAAAATAAACTAAGTTAATTAAAATAAGATTAAACTAAATTAAATTGAATCATAATAAATTTAATAAAGTTAAATTATTATATAAAATTGAGTAACATAACATGAATTAAATCTAAAATTAAATCCAATTAACTAATAAGCATTTGAAATGAAAAATATTAATTAAACTAGATACAAAATTTATAATTATTAATTTTACAATAATTAATCGATTCTAAATCAGAAATTATAAAATAAAAATATCATATTATAACAAAAAAAGGACATTTTAATTTAGCTTCTGATGAACAGTAGTTGTCGACATTGTGACAGAGTTAGCGTAGATGTCAATGCTATTGAAGCGTGTTTGGAACTCTTGTACGTCCTCATCAACCGGTTCATAGGCGCTGAACGGACGAGATTAGATCTGGATGTGCTTGGGCGAACACATTTAGTTCGCGGGCATTCCTGGTTAGGCAGTGACGTGGTACAGATATATTAAAATTTATTTTATTGGGAATCCTTGGGATTTGTATAGATCCGTTGACAATTTTGTAAAGTAAAGTTAAATCGTGTACCTGTCTACGGTTTTCTTAAGAAATCATATTGTAGTGAACGATCCTTACTGAGTAATCAGCATCGAGAGAGCAACCGTTACATTTGTATCGTAGATAACGTGTGAAACTTCTTCGGATACGTTCTATACGATTCACGTGTGTTATGTATATGGGATTCCACACGGGCGATGTGTATCTAAAGTACTCCGAGCAACTGCATTGTAGAGCACTGTTAGGCTTATTTATTTATTGTTGTAAAGTTCACCTACAGATTTTACATTTTAGACTTATGACTTAGCGTCGGTAAATATTATAATCTTACACATAGTGCAAATCCAATTATAGGCAAACTCGACATGCTCATGACACTATCAATCAGGTACCCTAAACAAAATTAAAAATAAACCAAAAAGAAAAATAACCTACAGCAAAAAATAAATGAAAGAAACAAAAACTTAAAAGAAAACAACTTAATGAAGCTATCACAACTATTGCGACTTATACAAGGATTAAACGGTTTTAAAATCAAAGTAGGTCCTTTTTAAAAACTCTAATATTTTAGCTGCCTTGGCAACAATTGTGTCAATATGTGGTATAAAGGTAAGCTTACTACCAAGGACAACCCCTTAGTCAGGGATTGAGTCAACTTTCTGTATTATTCTTCCATTAAGCGAGTATGACGAAGTAAGCTCAATATGTTTTTTTTGTGAATGTTACCTGATAACATTTAGCAGCATTAAAGGTCATATGATTTTCTATACACCATTGGTGGACATCGTTTAAGTTATTTTGGAACGAAATAATGTCTGCGGTAAAATAATATTTGGTATGTGGCGATTCCGCACAGACGAAGAAGTAAGTTCCGCCTACATCTAACAGATGGCGCTAAATACGATCAAATGACGTCACAATCCTGCATCGCGCAAGTGGAGTTTACACAGCGACTAACTATATATACAAGCTCCCGACATCAACCGTCGGGCCGCGGCCCGCCAGGCACGATCAACCAGCCTGGTCGGAGGATCCTCCCTTTGTGTTGGAGGGACATCACACCTTGTTCCTCCACATTGGTGACCCCGACGTGATTGGAAGCAACCTTCACGAAGCAGATCAGCAGCAACCATCGCCATCATCTTCACTCCTCTCACACAGCACCTCTCCAGATGAGCAGTAATCAAGTCGCAGCCAGCCAGCATCTTCGGCCTCGACAGGGACCACCACACGCCTGCAGCGAACGCGCACCCTGGTCTTCCCTACGGCCTCACCAGCGTCAAGGCTCAAACCACTGCACACACGGTCCACGCAAGCAGGGCACTTCATTCGCCGTCAACGCAGCAGCCAGCCATGACGCAGCAACTACGCAGCATTAACCCAACTCACTGTGGGACACACTGCAACGCAACAACCCCGACTCACTGGGGCACACGCACCGCTCACCGCACTTCAACCCCGACTCACTGGGATAGACTCACCGCTCATCGCACTCACACCCGACTCACTGAGGTCTAGCGACATACAGTTCCGACTCACTGGAACTAGCGGCATACAATTCCGACTCACTGGAACTAGCGGCATACAGTTCCGACTCACTGGAACTAGCGGCATACAGTTCCGACTCACTGGAACTAGCGGCATCTTTCACTGGCACTGGCAACGCTCTTCAGCAGCATCGACAGCTGTCTCATCAACCTGATCGACCTTCAGTCTTGGGGGGGAATACTGTGGCGATTCCGCACAGACGAAGAAGTAAGTTCCGCCTACATCTAACAGATGGCGCTAAATACGATCAAATGACGTCACAATCCTGCATCGCGCAAGTGGAGTTTACACAGCGACTAACTATATATACAAGCTCCCGACATCAACCGTCGGGCCGCGGCCCGCCAGGCACGATCAACCAGCCTGGTTGGAGGATTCTCCCTTTGTGTTGGAGGGACATCACACCCTGTTCCTCCACAGGTACTACGCACGATGTTATTTACAAATACAATAAAAAGAATTGGACCCAAATGAGAACCTTGTGGGACCCCTGATGTTAATGACAACTCTCTGTTTTCTTATCATTAAATAGGATTTAAACCACAGTAGAAGTTCGCCAGATATGCCAAAGTTCGAAAATTTGTGCAACAATATTTTTATGATCTACTTAGTCGACCGCGCCGCTGAAGTCAGTATAGATAGAGTATATATTACATTATTTAGGTCATTCTGCTTCTTATTGCATATTGTCTTCGACAGCGGCGGCGGCAGTGGCGCGCGGCGGCGAGGAGGCGCTGGAGCCCGTGCCGAGCTCGGGCGATGCCTTCCCCGAGCACGTGCAATTCCTGCTGGTGGGCGCTGGCACCGCGGCCTTCGCCGCCATGCGCGCCATCCGCTCGGCGCGGCCCGACGCGCAGGTGCTCATGGTGGGCGCCGAGCGCGACCTGCCCTACATGCGCCCGCCGCTCAGCAAGGAGCTCTGGCGCGAGCCCGAGCTGGCCTCGCGCGCCGCCGACCCCGCCGCGCTCACCTTCCGCCAGTGGAACGGGCGGCGCCGCGCCGTCACCTACGAGCCGCCCGCCTTCTACGCGCCCGTGGAGCGCCTGCGCGACGCCGGCGGCGCCGCCGTGGCGCGCGGCTGGCGCGTGCTGCGCCTCGACGCCGCCGCGCACGAGGCCGAGCTGGCGGCGCCGGGCCGCGCGCCCGCGCGCGTGCGCTACGACAAGTGCCTCGTGGCCACGGGCGTGCGGCCGCGCCGCGCCGCCTCGCTGCGCGCCGCGGCCGAGGCGGGGCGCGCGCTGGCGCTGCGCAGCGTGCGGGACGCGGCGCGCCTGGCGCGCGAGCTCGAGCGCGCCGACGTCACGCGCGTGGCCGTGCTGGGCGGCGGCTTCCTGGCGGCTGAGCTGGGCGCGGCGCTGGCCGAGCGCCTGCGCGCCGAGGGCCGCCAACGCCGCGTGCTGCAGATGTTCCGTGAGGCGGCGCCGCTGGCCGCCGTGCTGCCGCCCTACCTCGCCGCCGAGGCCGCGCGCCGCCTCGAGGAGAGCGGCGTCACGCTGCTGCCGGAAGGTGCCCGCTCGTCCTCTATCTTATACATCTGTGTTATAACATGCTCACGTCGCGGACGGTTGTGGTTGCAGCCGAGGTGGTGGCGGCCGAGGTGCAGGAGCGCGGCGTGCGGCTGTTGCTGGCGGGCGGCGGCAGCGTGGAGGCGGACCTGGTGCTGGAGTGCGTGGGCTCGGAGGTGGACGAGGAGCTGGCGCGGAGCTCACGCCTGGAGACGCACCCCGAGCTGGGCGGGCTGCTCGTGAACGCCGAGTTGCAGGCGCGCAGCGACGTGTACGCGGCCGGCGACGTGGCGTGCTTCTACGACGAGCTGCTGGGCCGGCGCCGCGTGGAGCACCACGACCACGCCGTCGTGTCGGGCCGCCTGGCCGGCGAGAACATGGCCGGCGTAGCGCCGCCCAAGCACTACACGCACCAGAGCATGTTCTGGAGCGACCTCGGGCCGCAGCTCGGCTACGAGGCCATCGGCGTCATCGACTCGCGCCTGCACACCGTGGGCGTGTTCTCGGCCGACGCCGTGAGCGCCGACGCCGAGGCGCGCGCTCTGGGCGCCGCCGGTGACGCGGCCGAGCCCGACGCCGCGGCCGAGCCCGGCGCCGCAGCCCCCGCGGCCCCGGCGCGGCGCTTCGAGCGCGGCGTGGTGTTCTACCTGCGCGAGCAGCGCGTGGTGGGCGTGCTGCTGTGGAACCTCTTCAACCGCATGCACATCGCGCGACAGGTACAGCTCACATGTTTACTATCTAAAACGGTCAATGTGTAAAACTGTGTACTTACTATATGTGCGTGTCTGTGTGTGCGTGTAGGTGCTGGCGCAGGGCGAGTTCGACGACCTGTTCGAGGTAGCCAAGCTGTTCTCGCTGCACGAGGATGACTGAAGCGCCCCGCGCCCCGCACCCCGCGCGCAGCCGCCGCGTGTTCACGACTCGAGCGCATTTATTTATCTGTGACGTTGTACATAACTAACTAATATAAAATGAAACAAACAATCTAGGTATTACAACTGTCTTTTTTATTTTGTACCATATCATCGCCATCTTGGACCTACTCTTCGCGTTTAATTAACGTACCTACGTAAGTGTTGAAACGTTGAAAAAATTAAATGTGTCACCGTTTGTATAGACCACAGGGACAATGGTTGAATGTTCAAATGTACTTACGCTCGGTAAGAGATCGATACGACTTTACGGCGAATTTAAATGGTTTATTTAGTAGAGCTTCTTACTGCCAATCCTTTCCTTAGAGAGAAGAATATCAAACGTTTTACTTAGTGGATACCTACAGTGTCTTATCTTAATGATACAATAACTAGTATAAACGAGTACCTACCGCTGATTATGAAGTATGATCGCGCACTGGTATTGATTTACACAATTTATATGATTTATATGAGGCGACGTGAAAGTGCTGATGTAAAGGAGGCGCGCTTGCTGTGTAGGTACATTCGTACATTAATAAATCTCATATTATTTACAAAAGTATTAACAAAAACAAAGTAATAATAAATAATACTAATATAATAATATTTAGACATTGTAGACGCGGGTCTTAAATTTATGATAAAAATGATAATTATTGTATGATGAATTATTGATAGAGACGGAGATTGTAGAAGTGCGATCCAGGATTAAATAAAAAGCAGTTTGCGTGGCGAGAGTATAAAGTGTAATGACTAGAAAATATGAATAAGCATAAAAGTTACAATAAATGAGCAGTCATGTCGTTACTTGACAATTACATAAAACAAAACGCTTGATGAATATTTAACAGCAAATGTGTAGAAACAAATAATCGTTACAAGACTGAAGTAGGGCTTTAACATGCCCACGGGCGTTGAAAGCTTGCCTTTCAACCATCTTCTTCATGGATACAGCATATCTTACTGAACGATCGTCTCACCACAACAGATGTGGTTTTAACGTTAGCGACACGAGTGACTCCATGTTGTCCAGGATAAACAGCCACGATGCGATCAAATTTCCACTTTGAGGGCGGTAAATTATCTTCCTTCAAAACCACAATAGTATTGAGCTTCAAAGAACCGGAGCCTTCCTTCCATTTAACTCGTTGTAGCTCGCTTATGTATTCCTTGCTCCAACGAGTCCAAAAATGTTATCTCTTTTGCTCAATATGCTGGAACCGATTCAGATGAGACGTCGGACAATCATTGTAGCGTGGTGTTGGTAAAGCAGTGAGTGGACGCCCAACAAGAAAGTGTGCAGGAGTGAGCGGCGATAAGTCATTCGGGTCAGTTGATAAGGCAGTTAATGGACGTGAGTTCAGCAATGCTCCAATTTGCACCAGAACCGTGTTAATCTCCTCGTACGTCAAATAACAATTGCCCAGTACTCGTTTTAATTGTAACTTGATTGATTTCACTCCTGCCTCCCAAAGACCACCGAAATGAGGAGCGTATGGCGAATTTTAGTGAAAATTGATCCCGTCTTTGGCAATTGTTTCAGAAAACGAATCAGTGTGATTTTAAAAATTTACCGATTTCGTTATACGCATCAACAAATGAAGTACCATTGTCAGAGTAGATGTTCTTAGGTTTACCTGGTCGTGACATGAATCTCTTAAAAGCAGATATTACTACTACTTAATAAGTTACCTGCAAGTTCTATATGGATTGCCTTTGTAGCGAAACAAATAAAGATGGTGGACCGTAATCCCAAAAATCGCTTTTAGTAGTGCGGGTTTAGAAATGAAACTCACATAACCAAGCGAGGACAAATTTTATTGAGTTAGCCGGGGCTTATATAGTGGCCGCGGAGAATCTTAATAGCGCGGTTCAGCACTTAACAACGCCATCTATCCAGCTTAGGGTTAAACATTTTAACATAAGTTGTTCCGATTGAACAGATGGCAATGTAAACCTTTGTGAGTCTACATCCTCTTGACGTTTCGCTGCCGATATAGGACCGGCGTAATCTATTCGTACATTTTCAAAGGGAAAACTTGGTAGGAGACGCTGCTGTGGTAAGTTTGCCATAATGAGAGTGCTAATTTTCTCCCTAAAACGGTTACACAATACACAATTGTAGTAACACTGCTTCGATAAATTTCGACCATCGATAGGCCAATAATTTTAATACATGCTAATAATAATTGCGGTCTAGCAACCATCAGCCGTTTATGCTCATAATTAAAAAGAAGTTTTATTAATGAATGAGTGGACGGTGTAAGAATTCGGTGTTTTTTATAATAAAAATTGTCGGAATTTTCTAGACGACCACCCACACTGTACGGGTCAATAACCCTACAACACGTGTATATTTAAAATCATTTATTTTATTGCACTTTACGCAGCAATAATGAACTAGTTCATCGTTAGTCGTCATATCGCGCGCGCGACTCAAACCTCTAACCTTTCATTATTTTCACTCATCCTCATTCTTTAATTAATTGGATCTTTATCATTGAAATTAAACTACTATATACGGATTTAATCACGTTGTTTATTTTACACTTTATTACATAATTTAGAAACTGTTACACTACTACTAGGTACTATTAAACTTTACAAATTTTTATGCTAATTAAATTATTAAGACTATTAAAACTATTTATATTTAAGTTTACACTTTCCCCGACGTTGCTTTTCAGCAGACCACTAACATCTTAGTCTCCCCGTGACCATGGCGTCACGGGGAGACTAAGATGGTAGTTGTCTCAATGTTAAAGTGTAGTTATTTCAAAGTACCCGAACATAATTTAACATTGGTGTTTCTATTTACGCAGAATGAGCTCAAAGTATCATGAAGTCTAGCTGTGGTTTGCTTTTTCTTGGATTACTGAATCCCAAGTTGGTGGTACATTCCAACCATCTTTATTGAAATTAGGATGTTTTTTGATTTCAATAGCCTCGCGGAGCATCCTTGGTAGGAATCGGTGTTCTTTAGCGAGAATCTGTGGTTTGTCAAATCTCAGGTAGTGGTTGGTCCCCTGTTGCACATGTTTACACACAGCAGACTTCAACGAGCGTTGGTGTTTTACATCAGCTATGTGTTCTTTCATGCCTATGCTTCTCTTGGTTTGACCAGTGTATGAGAGTCCGCAGTAATAATCTATTTTATCGACCCCTGCATCTTGTAAAGGTAGTTGGCATTTGACGGATGGTAAAAATTTACTTATCTTCGTTGGCGGCTTGAAGTATGTGTTGATTGAAGCTCGTTTCAAGATGTAGCTAATCTTGTCAGTGACACCCCTTACACAAGGCAGTATAGCATGTTGGCGCTCGATTGTGGCTGGCTTTTTTCGGGATTTGTGACAGCGGCGCGGCTGTTGGAGCTTGTTGTCTTGCAGTACTTGCTTGACATGTTGAAGCTCGGCGTCCAGGTGTTTCTTGTCACAGATCCCGTGGGCTCTTTGAAAAAAAGACATTCCCACGGTAGCTAACTGTTTAGGATGGTTCTCTCCCCGAAGCTATTCTCTTTTTTTTTTATCCTGGTTAATCCTTTACGGATACTCCTTCCCATCGGGGGGAGGGAGGGGGGACTACTGCCGGGAAACACTAAGAACCTGGGGTGAGCAGTCCCTCCGCCGACGGGGTGAAGCGGGATGGGGTCGCGTTAGCAATCACCATCCCGCTCCGGCGGTTAGCCCGGCTTATGGTGAACGGGCCTCAGGACCTGTGGAGGGGTGGCCTTGCTCACCAAGACCACCTCCCAGACGTGTGGAGCCGTGCAAGCCGGTAAAGAGTCCCTCGACTCTGTACCAGTGACCCCACTATACAGGAGCGAGAAGGCGGGCAAATCGCCTCCTCCTCACTCCCTTCCGTCTGCGCCGGATGTGCCATGATTTCTCCTTTGAGCCGACATTTCATTATATTATTGTCAGCCATACAGCCCCTCACCGGGCCACAAAGCTTAAGTTTTGTGTTATTTTGGTTTTCTTCCTCGCAGCCCGAAGGCCTCCGGTCCTGTCAGTTCAGGATTACGGGTTGGGCCGGATGGGAGTCCATACTGGACCGATCCACCCGCCTCAAGACCGCCCGACAGGAAACCTATGCTTCCCACCCCGGCCTAACGGCCCCCCACTAGTGATTTTTTTAGAGAGGTTGACTTCCTCTATCCCCCCTAAGTTGGGCCGGATGGGGGTCCATGCTGTACCGATCTACCCATTCCAAGACCGCCTGCCCGACTGGGCAGGACGCCTACGCTCCTCACCCCGGCCTAACGGCCCTCACTGGTCATTTCTTAACGAGGTTTTCTTCCTCGTACCTAACCTAACCCTACCCCCAACTCCCCCTACGACCCCACCCAGGACCCATTCCCGTCGCCCCTTTACTTATGACGTCTGCAACACAGACATCATAGTCACCCCACCCCAGAAGCCTATCTCCCCAGCCTCCCCTCCCTAGAACCTACGCGCGTGCTGGAACTTTAGCCACGACAGTGTCTTTCCCCCCACCCCTATCTCCCCCATGACTGGGACAAGCCACAAGGGCTCGCCCAAATTGCAGGGAAGGAGCACTGACGTGTTGCCGAGCGTGCACCTTTAGGAAGAGGCGTTCCGACCCCAGCACCCCAACCTAACCTAACCAGCCAACCGTATTGTACGAAAGATTCGGCCGACAGGCGTGCTGACGCAAGTGTTAATGGGGCACGGTGGGTTCTCAGAATATTTGAATCGTTTCAAGTGTAAGGAGAGCCCATCGTGCATCTGTGACCCTGAGGTCTGCGAAACCATCCCGCACCTAATCCTGTACTGTCCCGTCTACTCCTCACAAAGATTTGACCTAGAGCAACTGGAACTGGAAGAAAAACTAACTGCAGACAGTATTGCGCAAATTATGACAGAGAAAAGTAGGGATAAATTTCTGGCATTTTGAAGGAACTTAGCCCAAAACGTAATAAATAGAAACAAAACCGGATGAAACTATTATGTTTCATTTATATTGTTTAATATAAAATGTAAACATAAGTAAAGTAGTATATAAGTAACAGTTGTGTAATAATAGATAATAACCTAATTCCAATAAGATTGTAGCGTTAATATTTCGGAACGCTTCTGTCAGTTTTGACAGATGAGCGCGCCAAAAAAGATAGTGACAAGAGATTGATACTCTCACCGGCTATGTATAGTTTTTATGTTAGCTAAGCCTTTACAATTTACATGTGTAATAAATAAATATAGCTTTAACCAAACCGTCTCAGTGTTATAAGTATTCCCGCTGCACACGACATGTACCATGGTGACCCGCTTCTCTACATGCAACCTATAAGTATCCGAGTTTTTGTGATGTGATGTGACCATCACGCTACTCCAATCACCGCAAAATACGTGCCATCCTATTCGAGAGAGACATCGTCCCTCCTTCGACACCTCCCGTGGTCGTGAATTTGCGCCTTCGAACTTTGAGGTCATTACAACACTTCGATAGTGACATTGTCACTTTTGCAGGGCCTCACGACATCGGCTACATCCATAACCTGCACTTACAACCTGTGCTCTGACCGCCAAAGACAAGCTTTTTCACTGGGGAAGCTTCATAATAACACTTGCATCGCCAAGCAGCTTACTTTTCCTGCACCTGGTCCAGCACATTATTCCTTATCCTGAAGCAACACGCAGCAGCATCCTGAGGACCTGTGCACGCATGTATTCCTGTTTCATTTATTAACAGTTTCAAAAAACATTAACTTTTACTCGGTGATTGGTGGTAACACATTAATTTTTAACATTTGTTTTAAACTAAGTTGGTGATTTCCTGTTCAAAAATTAATTTATTAATTTGTATATTGCAAGCCTTCATTGCTGCATTAATTATTCTAATACATAAGGTTCATTATTTAAAAAAATATATTTTGTGTGTGTAGATTTACTTAAGGGTGCATAGTCTCTTAAGGTGCTATTGTACACATTTTGTTTTTAGTTAAGGTTGTACCTAACTTTTGTAAGTATTATAACACATTATTGGGCTAAATTTTTTTGCACTCTTGTGATTACTAGCTTTTCTTTATTTTAACAAATTGCATTTCTTGTATATAAAAATGGAACAGAATATTACTTTTATGATGTTTGCTAATTTAACATATTGTGTGGGCCAAAGAATTTTAAAATTTTATTTCTGCTTTTGTGTGTCTTGTGTTTTACTGTTTTTGTGTTTTATTATGTGTATTAACTGTTGTTTTTTATAATTTTTATTTAGCATATTTAACACTATTGGTGTATGGTTCTTTTTATATTTAAACTTAATGATTTTGTTATATAATGGAACCACATAAGAAAAACACACCCCTTGCAGACCCCCACACTTTTGCCCCCTCATTATACAGGTGGCTGTTGAACTTTCACCTTTTTGGCCCGAT
This sequence comes from Catocala fraxini, assembly GCA_930367265.1. NCBI lineage: Eukaryota > Metazoa > Arthropoda > Insecta > Lepidoptera > Erebidae > Catocala > Catocala fraxini. The sequence continues at coordinate 23,245,425 of OV884045.1, forward strand.
CTGCATTATGGTTTGCACAGGTGGAGACACTGTTTACTATTTCAGGTATCACTGCTGATCAAACAAAATACAACCAATTTGTCGCTCAGTTGGATGCCCGGGTGATTGGTGAAATTGAGGACATTGTTCTCCAACCGCCGGCTGAGAACAAATATGATCAACTAAAATTGGAGCTTATTCATAGACTTTCCACATCCGAGGAGCAACGTGTCCGTCAGCTTGTTAGCGATTGGGTGATCGTCGCCCTTCGCAGTTTCTACGGCACCTTCGGTCGTTAGCTGGGAGGGATCACGGATGAAAATCTGCTCCACCAACTTTGGATGCGTCGCCTTCCACAGCATTTGCAGGCAATCTTGGCAGCTCAATCCGAGCTCCCCCTTGCTAAAGTCGCTGAGTTAGCCGACAAAATATTGGAGGTCTCGCCTGCTATAGCTGCTCCAGGATCATCTGTCTTTACAGCAAGTAATACGTAGACGCCTACATCTCTTGATGTTATCACACGGCGTTTAGATGATCTGTCACGCCAAGTTGCTGCTCTCGCAATTGACCGCAACAGGGATAGGTCCCGCGTTTCCTCGAACCACCGAGATCGTTCGCAGACCCCTGCCAAGGTCAAAATATGCTTTACCATCGCAAGTATAGGGCCAAAGCAGCCAAGTGTGTCAAGCCGTGTACGTGGACGCCACCATCTCCTTCGGTAAACTCAAACGGCAGTCCGTAGCGACGGCGACAGATTGCCTTCCAAAAAGTCGTCGACTCTATGTTACCGAAAACGTTTCCAAGCGTCAATTTTTGATTGACACCGGCTCTGACCTATCCTACTATCCTTACCAATAGCTAGCAAATAAGCCGACGCGGTCAAACTACACATTGGCAGCAGCCTATGGTAGTGAGATGAGAGACCTTTGGTTACATTGAACTATTTCTATATTTCGGTCTGCGTCGCGCCTTTCAGTGGCGATTCATTATCGCTGACGTCAACGCGACGACGCTATTGCCAGATTGTGCCGGTAAAAGGCTTGTTGACAGCGGTACGGGTTTGTCATGCGTTGCTTCCGTCGCACTTTTAGACCAGACTAGCGTCAAGGTGGTTTCCGCCCCGACTTCCGAATTCAGCGCGCTTTTGGCGGAATTTCCGTCCATCACCAAGTGTGTGTGTGCCGAGCCCCAAAACTAAGCAGCCCCAGGAGTCTCAACAAATAATAACGCAGGAGTAGCGGACTGTATATTTATTGCGACATAAAACGATTATATATAAAAAACGCGTCGCAGTGAGCGTGCGTTCGCTCCTAGGTCTCGAAAGGTGTGTGTGGGGGCCCCCCGCGCAACATGGAGGAGCGGCGCCGGCGGCGGCCGAGAACCGGTTCGATGACATACGTCACGGCGCACGGCGGTTCGGGTGTATGGAGGCTCGAACAGATTCCCCCCGTTGAAGGTAGAAGACTTCAAGGTGATGGCAATAGGCACAAGTTGTTGTAAGCCCGCTTTATGATCCCCTTCTTTGTCTTGATGACGGCGACTCTGGTACGACCGTCTGAGCCAGGCGTGACATCGATCACTCTGCCCATCAGCCACAAGAGAGGAGGTCGGCTGGCGTCCTTGACCAGAACCATGTTACCTATGTTCAAGTCCCGGTGCCCATCAGTGTGCCACTTCGATTTCTGCTGGAGGAGTGAAACGTATTCGTTAGAAAATCGATGCCAGAAATGCTGTCTCAGTTTCTCGATCCTCTGATATCGCTGCAGTCGATTGATGTTGGCGTCGTCAGGTATCTGAGGTCGAGGGACTGACATGAGTGGTCGCCCAATAAGGAAGTGAGAAGGGGATAAGTATGAAAGATCAGAAGGATCAGAGGATAGAGGTGTAAGTGGGCGTGAATTTAAAATAGCCTCTATCTGGATAAGGCATGTAGAAAGCTCTTCATAAGTTAGATGAGTTAGACTTAAGACTCTACGTAATAAATGTTTGGTGGACTTGACGGCCGCCTCCCATAGGCCACCGAAGTGTGGTGAGTAGGCAGGAATGAATTTAAATTGAATGCCCTGTTGAACAATATCAGATTCTATGTCTTGTGAAGAACGCATTAAGAAACGAGAAAGCTCATTAAAAGCTCCGACAAAAGTAGTGCCGTTGTCGGAGTACACACGTTGAGGCAGGCCGCGGCGCGCTGTAAACCGACTGAAGGCGGCAAGAAATGCCTCCTTCGTCAGCTCCGGCACGAGCTCCAGGTGCACGGCTCGTACTGCAAAGCACACAAACACGCAAATATAAGATTTCTGTAATTTGCATCCTCTACCTTTACGGTCGGCTATAAGCACTGGCCCGGCGTAGTCTAGACCTGTTTTCAAAAAAGGGTACTCTAAATTAGTTCTGTCCGCAGGCAGGTTACCCATGATGACCTGAACAGGTTGAGGATTGAAACGACTACAGTGAACGCAGTTACGTACTATTTGCCTAGACAAAGAAGGATGGCCAAAACGTACCAGACGACGAAACGATGGAGTCACCATATGCCATATATATTAAAAAATCCCTTATGTTTTAAGGTCTTAAAAAACACAAGAAATGTCTTTCTATGAAGCCACAAAAAAAAGTTATTCATTTATTTCAGTTTTTGTAACTTCTTCGAAATTATTTCGAGTAATAGTTTCAGAACGCACCTATTGACGATTCATTTCGCGTATGAAATGACTTGGTATTCAAAAAATATAATTATTCAAGTTTTTCTGAATAGTTGTTAACTGTTTTTCAATTAAATTAGTATTTAGGCATTAAATCAACTACTATGTTGATTTATTATGCATTGGATTCTTGTCATAAAAAATAATTATGTTGGTTCATAGCACGTATAAGCGTTTTGTTCAAAAACTTACAACGGAACGTCATTTGTCATCGACAATAGTTACATAGTCTGTGGTCATCGACCCATGCTATTGATTGACACCCGGCAATCATTCGCATCATACTCGCTTCACTTGTTGTTGTGAATTGTGATACGTACTGTACTTTTGGATAATATTCTTCTCTTGTTTTGACCTTGGCATTGTTTTACGGACTGATAACTACACTTGTGACGATTATTCTGGTTTTGATTTCTGGACACCGATTTTACTTTTTGGATATTTGTGATTGTGAGAGACATCATGCAGACGCCACAACTAGCCCTGCGATTGCTATGTGCTAATTGTAACATACGCATTGATACACTTCGCCGCCATCTCGTCTTTGAGCTTGATACCAGAGTAATTTCTAAGATCTGCGAGTGGAATTCTTCAATAATAGTACGTATTTACATACTTACCTACTTATTTTAGTACACTAACTACCATCACACACAATCATACATCATAATACAACTCTAATTCTTATTTTAGATCACTGAAGAAGATTACATATGTGATGCCTGTAATCAATTGGCAATACAGCATGTCAACTCCGGACTGGCTAATGAACCTGGTGCCTCATCTTCCCGTGGCCACATGCATGTTTGCATACTCTGTGGAAGTTCTCTGCGGAATCGTAAATGTGATGTTATTGTGAGAGAGAATCCATCTCAGTTGCAACAAGCAATACATATTGAACTTGAAAATAGAATTGCCCCACGGCAGGTAATTATGATTTGTTTATTATGTACTTTTGTTTGTATTGTTATCAATGTTATAGTGAATTCATCACTGCAATCTAATATATTTTTGTAACAATGTTTTTATTTGCTTGGGTTGATGAGCCAAAACATTTATATTAAGACAAAGCTGTATGGTTTTTTCAGGCAACTTCATCAGACCATGTATGTCATCCCTGTTGGCTGAGACTCAAGAGAGTTGCAACACAAAATATTGAGCAGCAGGCAGAGCTAGAGCCGGAGCCAGAGCCGGAGCCAGAGCCAAGGCCGGAGCTGGAGCCTCAGCCCCACGAACCTCGAAGCCCTCCAAACACTGACCAGCAAGCTGACGAAGTACCCGGGGTGATTAGTTTACCGAGTTATAGACGAGCGGCTAATACTGCAGCACATTGTGTTTTTTCTGGTTGCCAAAACAGAGATTTGCATAGGATTTCTGACCCTCTAAGAGCAACGACTCTAAGTCAACACAAATATTACTTGCCTTTAAATGCTCGTATTTGTGTAGAACATACATTTAGTACTGAATGGGATATGTTGTTCAATTCACAAAATAGTTTAAGAACATTTACGGCTGAACAAGTGGAACATGCATTTTCTTTTATAAATGCTTTTAATACATTTCTGGATTTCTCAAGTATGGAAAGTGTTGCAAGAATCGATGACCATTTGTTTCATTATTGGCTTGGAATGAATTATCAGCAATTTGAACTTTTATTATATGAAACACCGCGTCTTTTAGAAACAAATAGAGGCATTTTGGGTTTAGGTGCTCTTCTAATGAAGATGAGAACTGGTGATTCAGATGACCGGTTATCCCAGTTATTAATGGTTCCAAGACGAACATTAGAAAGATTGATGGATAAGGTTAGGGAAATATTGGTACAGGATTTTGTGCCTAGAAATCTGGGACTTCAACACATATCCCGTGAACAATTGTTGCAACACAATTTAATGATTCCAAATGCAATTTATAATGAAAATAATGAAAATACGATAATGATATGTGATGGGACTTATATTTATATAAACAAAAGCTCCAATTATATGTTCCAAAAGGACACTTATTCCTTACATAAGTATAGAAACTTGTTAAAACCATTTTTGCTGGTGACACCTGATGGCTACATTGTAGACTGCTTTGGCCCATACAAAGCAACCACATCTGATGCAGATATAATGAAGTCTCTTTTCAGAGATGAAAACTCTCCTCTCAGACAATACTTCCAAAATAATGATATTTTTATTCTAGACAGGGGATTTAGAGATTCAATTAGTTTATTAGAGGCTTGCAGCTACAAAACTTATATGCCAGAATCCCTGCTAGAAGATGAACATCAGCTCACCACCGAGCAAGCTAACAGGAGTCGTTGTGTAACCATATGCCGTTGGGTGGTGGAAGTTCTTAACGGATACTTCAAAAGAGATTTTAAAATATTCCGGCAAGATTTTTTTAATAAAAGTGTTCCTCATATGATGCAAATGTTTTCCATAGCTGCAAGCCTTTTAAATAAATTCGGTGTTCGATTAAAAAATAGAAATGATGCGGAGCAAATCATAAATGTTATTAGGGAACGATTTCCATTACATAATAATTTATCCAATTATATAAACAATATGAATATGAATAGACGAACATCTGATTTTACTAGTATCACAGCTGCATCCAATACTAATATTATATTCCCCCGTCTAGAATATAGTGAAATTATATTATTTGCCCTAGGAACATATCAGATCCGACAGGCAAGGTCCTATTATAGTGAACATGTCAGGTTTCATGGAGGGTATCGTATTGAAATAAGCAGAGATAACATTAATGTAAGAGAGTATCGTTTGAGAGGAAGTGGAAATAATTCATTAATAAGAGGCAAAATTAAATCCAGACACATTTCGAGAAAAGTATATTATGTTTATATATTAATTGAAAATAATGTGTCTGGAAGGGAAGCTATAACAGAGTATTGTTGTAATTGTCTAGTTGGTAGAAGAACAGTTGGGTGCTGTGCACATGTTATGACAATTGTGTGGTACCTTGGGTGGGCCAGGCATCAGCCGACAATATCAGAGCCAGCAGCATTCCTCGATGCTGTAGTTGTAAGAGATGATGATGAATAAAAAGTATTTTTGTCAAACCTATTTCTTTCATTTAAGTGCTCCTACCATTACATCTCATTTACTCCTGTAACTTACCAGTACTCGATTTGTCAATATCTATTCAACTTGAGTATTGAAGACTGAAAGACAGTATGTATCTAGCGACTAACTCTCTTCAGCCAGAATTGAAGTGGTCAAACCACAAAAAAGCCTTGTAGAAATACTTCACATGTGATGTTGTGCCATCCTTGGTTTTCTATACTACACGTTGTGCAAGTTAGAGCATTATATAAATATATCTGATAAACGGACAAGGGGACTTGTGCGCTTTGACAGATGTCCCATTTTTTGGGTAATTCTCTGAGAGAAATCGCAATAAATAGAAAAGAGATCGCTAATTACCCACTCGCTTATTGTTAAATACATTTTTAGGCTACGCCGCAGTCGGTTAAAAGGTAGTTGTTGATCCTAACCTCAAAAGTATAGTTGACGTTTTTATAAAAAATCGTGGCTATTTAGATATGATTTTCAAACGGGATGGTGTTTACAACAAAAGGACAAACCAATCTAGCTATAGTTTATTTTGGGACATGAAAAATAAAAGTCGAGTCCAGCTCCTATAAAAATCTGGCCATTGTTCTTTCTGCCTCCTAAAGGCCAATAGGCGAGTCTGACATTAGAAAGGAGTAATTGAGGGCCAGAATGTAAAAGAATTTTATGATAATGTTCAAAAATAAGTTTTGAAATAAAATGTTTGCTACAAATAAGAATAGGATGTTTTACGTCAAATGTGTAGTTAGAGTTATGAAGACGTCCACCGACACGAATAAGGTTTTCAGAGTCCATAAAGGGCGACAAACTGATTAATCTATTATTTTTAGCTATTTTCTTATTATTTTTTAAAAGTGTGTACTCCTCAGGGAACATTTCCTGTTGAGAAATTTGTAAGAGGATAAATGTAGAAGATTTTATCTCGGATAATTGTAAATAAGATTTAAATTGATTATTTTTGTTATTACAATTATTAATGAATCTTTTAACATATGCAAGAATTCTTATAAGTTTGGAAAATGATGAAATTTTATGTATTAAATTAGATATAGTATTATTTTTTGCCTTGTTGTTTTTATTCTCAGCAAGTGTAGCGCTAGTATGAAGTGAAGATTCGGTGGACTTGTTAGGTGAAGTAGGGAAACGAATCTCATTTTGACTCAGGAAGTCAGGACCAGACCACCAAAGAGGGAACGCGCTGATGCAATCAGCCTTCACCCCCCGGGATAAGAGATCCGCAGGATTGTGTTTAGAGGCCACGTAGCTCCACGTGTGACCGACCGAAGTCTCTTGTATTTCGTTGACTCTATTCCTAACAAAAAGTTGAAGTTTACTAGGAACAGAAGCTAGAAGCCAGCTTAGGACGATCGTAGAGTCGCACCAAAAGTAGCATTTACTAAATGATAAAGTAAGAGATTTACGAACTTTCGAAAAAAGTCGTGCGCCTAGCACCGCACCGCGCCGCACAACTCCAAACGTGGCATGGTCGTAGGTTTTATGGGCGCGACTTTGTTCTTGGAGGCTAAGAGGCAAACACAAACAGTACCGTTAGCCGCTACGGTTCTCACGTATAAACTGGCCCCGTACGCGAGCTCCGAAGCGTCTGTAAATGTATGAAGCTCTATTAATTTACACTTTTGTAAAGAAATCCAACGAGGTATGCGTATAGAATTAAGAGAAGGTAACGAATTTAGAAAATTAAGAAATTTTGTTTTTATTGATTGTGGGAATTCATCGTCCCAGTTACATTTATGAATCCACAGCTGCTGAAGAATAATTTTTGCTTGGACAATGCATGGTCCAACGAGGCCTAAGGGATCAAAGACTTGACTTATTAATGATAAAATATTTCTTTTAGTGACCCTTTTTGAAGAAACCAATTCGAGTGAAAAGAAAAGATGATCGTTATTGGGGTCCCAGTAAAAACCTAGTGTTTTGCTCGGTGAAGACTCTAAATTTAGCGTTTTTTCGCCACAATGTTGCTCGACCACCTTAAGTGATTTTAAAATTTCAGGGCTGTTCGACTGAAATTTACGCAGGTGAAACTTGGCTGAATCGAGAGTTTTTATTACCTCTTTGCAGAGATATATGACCAACTCAGTCGATTCACCGCCCGTCAGATAGTCATCAATATAAAAATCTCGCCTGATGGACTCAGCGGCAACAGGATATGTGCACCCATCTGCTAGAGATACCAAACATTTAGTGGCTAGGTACGGAGCTGAGGCGGTCCCATAAGTCACAGTGTTTAAGGTGTACGTTTGCAAAGGCTCTGAGGGATCAAATCTGAAGACAATTTGTTGTAACAAACGCTGCGAGGGCTCTATAAGAATGGCTCTATACATTTTCTCGATGTCGCCCGTTACAACAAACCTATGCTGCCTGAATCTCAACAGAATAGAAAAAAGATCCTCTTGTACTGTGGGACCTACCATTTGCAGGTCATTGAAGGACTTGCCTGTAGTTGTACAGCAAGACGCGTCAAATACCACCCTAAGTTTTGTTGTGGTACTTGACTCGCGCTCAACCCCGTGATGAGGAATAAAATAATCAAATTTATGTGTTTGGTCACACTTAGAATTATTTAGTGACATATGATTTAATCGTAAGTACTCATCCATAAAATTTAAATACCTATCTTTATAGATTGAGTCTCGCTCAAGTCTACGCTCGAGAGAAAGGAAGCGACGGACGCTTCGCTATAACGTAAGAGTCACCTAGACTTTCAGGCGAGTCTTTCAATGGAATGGTGACCACGAATCGGCCGTGATCGTCTCGACGCGTTGTCCCCTTGAAGAGGGATTCACAAGCCTGCTCTTCTCTTGAAAAACAGGTACCTGGAGACACAGAATCGAGTTCCCAGAAGCGTGTTAGTGAGTCAAACTCATCATGCGTAAGATAATGACAAGTGGATGAAGATGGCTGATTCTTATTAGGAGATTGATGTATACAGCCAGAAATAAGCCATCCTAAGTTAGAGGAGTGAAGTTTAGGCATATGCAGACCTAAATTGATTGAGTTTGAACCCAAGACGTCCCAAAAGACTTCAGCGCCGACCAGGATATCGACGACTGAAGGAACATGAAAAGTTGGGTCCGCTAATTGAAGGCCCGGCGGTAGACATAACTGAGTTACATCTATTGAAGAGCCAGGTAGCGAATTAGTAATTTTAGGAATCACGAAACAATCTATGTTCGCCCTATAGCCACCATGTAACGAATGTATCGTTAAATCAACGATTTCGTTAGTGCAAGAAACTTGATTATTAATACCTGACACTATGGAGGTAGTGCTGCGCCTTACCAGACCAAGGCGGCCACACAGGCTCTGAGTGATGTAGTTGGAAGTGCTGCCGTTATCTAACAGGATTCGGGCTGTGCGAAGTCTTCCATTAATGTCGGCCACCTTCACCAATGCTGTGGATAGCAAAACGAGACTAGGTGAAGACGAGGTATGAGAAAGAGCAGACAAGGCAACACTTACTTCCTTTTTACTGTCGTTATTCCTATGCAAGAGGGTATTATGTTTAGACGGACAATATTTGCAATTAGAAAGTCTGCAACGCTTATCTGTATGTCCTGGACGAAGACAGTTCATGCAAACGTTGCTTTCCGATGCTTTTCTGATGCGAGCATCAAGATTAAGGTTCCTAAACGAAGGGCAAGTAAACAAGAAATGATCCTGTGCACACATAGGACATGTAAGTTTAGAAGAGAAAGATTTCGTTTTATTAGAAGTATGGAAATTTTGTTTTTTATTTAGCTCATAAGATGAATTTGATGTTGTAGGTAAAATAATGTTAGGTTTACGTTTATTGTTTTCATAGATAGTTTCCAATAAGTCAGTTCTGTTTGATAAAAATTTTGTGAATTGTTTCAAAGTAGGGAAACCATGTAACTCATTTTTATGCTCCTCCCACTCACGACCGGTAACAGCATCTAGTTTCTTTGACATGATGAAAATGATTAAAGTGTCCCAGTGGTCAGTAGGCTGGCCTAAAGTACCAAGAGCCCTTAAGTTTTTATTAGTAATATCTACCATTTGACGTAAACCAATGCTATTCTCCTTTTGAAGAGGCTCAATATTAAACAAGGCTTGCATGTGATTATTCACAAGCAAACGTTCATTGTTGAATCTCTCTGATAATAATTGCCAAGCAATTGCATAATTATCTGATCTAAAATCAAGACTTTTGATTACTAACGCTGCACTCCCGCTTAGGGCGGCGCGCAAATAATGAAATTTATTAATAGATTGGATGCTATCATTATTATGGATAAGGGAAAGATACGTATCTCTGAACTCGAGCCAGTGCTGATAGTCCCCGTTGAAGTGAGGCAAGTTTATCTTTGGAAGTCTGACGAAATTGTGCTTGCAAGCCGAACCGTGCCCCTGCGAGGAATCGTCGTCGTCGTCATGAGCGGGGTGGGCGGCAGCGGCGGGCACGGGCTCCAACAGGCCGCGAGCCAGCGCCAGCAACGAGTAGTATTGCGTTTAGAACACCTCGCGGTCACCATACGCCACCTCCGGGTCCTCCATGAGCAGCTCAATTTGGTTCTGTAAGGTATCGTACTCAGTGTACAGAACTTCCATCTTATTAAGACGGAACTCGAGTTCCCTTGTGGCAAAGACATTTAGTTCACATGTTTTTAACTGCTGTATAAATTTAGAAAACTGCGTAAGCTTAGATTTAAGACTTCCACGCTTCTTAATAAGCTCCTTCAGTTCTTTAGGCATAGCCTCTTCTGACATTTTGGAACTGGAGGTATAATAAATAACAAAAGAATCGAAACAATCTATTATAAAGAACTATTAAAAGAGATGAATGTATCGATATATAGGTAGACACTTTAGCGACAATGAATAGGTCGTTATGAAGTCGTAAACAAGTTACGTAATTAGCAAGTTGAGCGAGCTAAGTATATACTATTCACAATATGATATAGGATTTGCTATTTAAAGACTTTTGAAATAAGCTAATGCTCGAATACAAAGGCACAGGTGTTCGTCTAGGCAATGTGGTTATCGATAAATAAAGAAGAGCAAAAATGTTTTCGTATTTTCATGAATTTAAATAAATATTTTAGCAAATTAGCGTATGTGAGAATGCAAAGCAATTTACAAAGAAAATGTTTCCTTTTTAGTGAGGATTGATACAGAAAATATAGATGTAAGTATAGGATAGATGTATAATAAAAATGGCTACTTATGAAGAGATCGCCATGCCAGATCCGTATAGCGATATTTAAATTCTTGGAAGCGGTATAAAAATATGTAGGTGGGAAATAAAGGAAATTGGAACGAACTCACTCAGTACAAGACCCTTTGTGATGTATTGTCTTCGTGTCCTCGCAAGATGTCGGCGGGTCCACGGTGGCGCAATCACGATGTTCACACGGGCGTACGCGCAACAAGACGACCAATATATATTCGTATATGTCCTCTTCACGGACGGCTGTAAGCTCCACGAAGGACCAATGTGTGTGCCGAGCCCCAAAACTAAGCAGCCCCAGGAGTCTCAACAAATAATAACGCAGGAGTAGCGGACTGTATATTTATTGCGACATAAAACGATTATATATAAAAAAGGCGTCGCGGTGAGCGTGCGTTCGCTCCTAGGTCTCGAAAGGTGTGTGTGGGGGCCCCCCGCGCAACATGGAGGAGCGGCGCCGGCGGCGGCCGAGAACTGGTTCGATGACATACGTCACGGCGCACGGCGGTTCGGGTGTATGGAGGCTCGAACACCAAGCCACCTGGACTTATTTGAGAGCCAAAGCATAGCACTGTCCACCACATTTAGACCACTCAGGGCGCCCCTGTTTCATGTCGTCCTAGGCGATTAGCGCCTCAAAAGCTTCAAGAAGCGAAAGAAGTTTTTGATGACATGGTAGTGTGGCACAGCTAGGCCATCGAAAAGTTCATGGTCCTCTCCCCTACACATGGTCCCTAAAAGTGACGGCACCTGGCAACCCTGCGGGGACTATCGCGCATTAAACTCTCGCACCATCCCCGACTGCTACCCGGTCCGCCATATTGGTGACGTTGGCCACAACATCCCTGATTGTTCTATATTTAGTACAATTGATCTCGTAAAGGCCTATCAACAAATTCCAGTCGTGCCTGACGCCGTTCGATCTTAACGAGTTCAATTACATGACGTTTGGTTTGCACAATGCGGGCCAGACGTTTCAACGTTTTATTGACGAAGTTGTCCAAGGTCTTGAGTTCTGCTTTGCGTACGTTGATGACATTTTGGTGCACTCCTGCGATGCCATTCAGCACGCTAAACACCTTCGTGTCCTCTTCAAGCGTCTTGAAGACCATAGTATCGTCATCAACCCAGGAAAATGCGTTTTTGGTGCTCCTGAGGTAACCTTCCTCAGGAATCGCATTTCCGCCAAACGGAACGCGTCCACCACCCGAGCGTATTCAGGCTTTGAAGGATTTGCCTTCCCCAAAGACCGTACAGGGACTCCGCCGGTTTCTTGGGATGGTCAATTATTATCGCCGATTCTTGCGCAATGCTGCAGAAATGCAAGCAGGTTAGGTTAGGTTTTTTTTTCTTTTCGTACTCTCTGGCAAGCTGCTAAGCCAGAGGCGTTTTTTAACAGTTTCTTTATTTGTGCTTCTACTATTCACTCCTGCCTTTAAGGGGCCTTATTTCCTAACTTACACTTCCATTCCAATTCTCTTTGTCATTCCAGTTCTATCATTTATGCCGCTCGCACTTTTATCCTTTCCTTTCATTCTTTTCATTCCTATTCTTTCTAGTTCTTATTACTAAGGTTGGGAGGGGGAGCGGGTGGTTTGGGACTATTTTTATACATTTATATTGTTACGTGCTGGGTTCGACGGATAAGAATATAAACAATATTACCCACTAAAACACGTTTTATTCAAACATACAATTAAATTTAAAACACAACACTACAACACTATACCACACTTTTTCACTGTACTGCTTCAAACTCCGTAGTATTTCCGCTTCCGTTCGCTTCGATGAACACTTGACCGCTTACGATTGTAAAAACTGCCTTGGCGGTGCGCGTGTGCCCTATTTATACGCGGGTAAAGCGCTTCTAGAGCTTTCTAGCAACGCCACTCCCGGTATGTAAACAGTACGATGATTCGAGAAAGTACCAGCGTCTTCTCTATGATTCTCGTAAGCATACCTACTACGTAGTTCCGTAAAATGTCAATAGATGGCGGTGTAAATTATTAGACGGAACTGCCGAGTCTTTCCCACAATGCCGAGAGATGTCACTGGGCGTAACACTGCCCCCCTCTTAGACATGTTCGTCCCTAACATTGTTGGATCCGTAGTAGCGTGCCAATCGATCCACATGAACGATCTTTGGTGTACCTCGTGGTCCTTTCTGGATCCGGTAGGTGACGTCATTCATCTTAGTGACTATGCGATAGGGTCCATCCCATTTTGCCTGCAACTTAGGAGATTTTCCTTTGCTGCGTGCCGGATTATGTAACCACACCAGCGATCCTTCCTCGAAGCCTTTATTGTTCGCCTTCCGGTCGTAACGGGTCTTCATCCTCTCAGACATCTGCTGACCGGTCTGTCTGATGTGCTCGTATACGTCATTCATCCTGTTGCGCAAATCATTCGCATAATCTGTTATGCTGCGTGGAGATTCAGGTGGGATGCCGGTGATCAAGTCTGCAGGTAATCGTAGTTCCCTTCCGAAGTTAGCGAAAGCAGGCGTTACTGATGTGCTTTCGTGAACGGCACTACGGTATGACAGGAGAAACGGTTGAATGTGTTTGTCCCAATCCCTTTGTTTGCTTTCTACAACTTTTGCCAGATATCTTTCCAGAGACTGGTTAAATCGTTCAACCATGCCGTCTGATTGCGGATGATAAGCGGTCGTTCTCGTTTTGTGGGTATCCATCGCCTAGCATGTCTCCTTAAATACTTCAGACTCGAAGTTCCGACCCTGGTCACTGTGTATCTCTAAGGGCACCCCGAAACGACAAAAGACTTCGTGGACTAGCTTGTCGGCGACCGTATATGCCTCTTGATTGGGAATCGCAAACACTTCCGGCCACTTTGTAAAGTAATCCATGACCACCAAGAAGTACTTGTTCCCACTTTGGCTTTCAGGAAACGGTCCGGCAACATCTAAAGCTATACGTTCCCACGGGGCTCCAACATTGTACACCTTTAATTGCACCCCTGCTGCGAGTGTGTGGTCCCTTCACGTCAGCACAACTCGTGCATTTACGTTTCCTCAACGTCTTCTCGACAATGGCTCCAATAAAATCGTTCTCGGATCTTAACCAGAGTTCTCTTAACTCCCATTACGATAGAGTTGTAAAACTTCCGGTACCTTGAACTTTGGCACGACCATTTGCAGGTGACACTTGTCACCTCGAGCATTCTCCCATTTCCGGCACAGAACTCCGTCCTGGATAACCAAGCTTTCCCACTGTGCCCAATAACTCTTGGTGGTAGGGCTCATTGCCGCAACTTCACTCCAGTGAGGTCTCGATGCACCTGTTTTCTTCCATTCGAGGATGGGTCTTATGTCCTTGTCCTCTTGTTGCGTTCTACGCAAAGTTTCCTTCCAGTCTTTGCTAAGATCCGTCCTCAACATCCTCACTAGTCCTTCCTGCTTAGCCTCTTGCCTGGCGCAGTGCTTACACTGGTCGGGACACGGTCTACGTGACAGGGCATCCGCATTACCATGTGACTTGCCACCACGATGCTGTATTACGAAATTGAATTCCTGTAGTTGTTCAATCCATCTTGCTACCTGTCCTTCTGGGTCTTTAAATTGTAGTAGCCATTTCAATGCAGCGTGGTCAGTTCGCAGGTGAAATTTCCGTCCCAACAAATATTTACTGAAGTGCTGCAATATCTTTACGACAGCTAGGAGTTCCCTTCGTGTGAAACAGTAGTTCCTTACAGGTTTGGATAGGGCCTTGCTGAAGTACGCCATTACAACCTCATGCTCTCCTTTACGTTGAGATAACACGCCACCAATGCCGGTGTTACTGGCATCTGTATCTACTACAAATTCATGTTCATTGTCGGGATAGCCTAGAATTGGTGAATTACACAGATGTTCCTTCAGCTTCTGAAATGCGACGTCACAGCTCTCATTCCAGCAGAACTTTATCTTATCCTCGGTGAGCTTATGCAGAGGCCGGGCGATGTCAGCAAAGTTCCTTACAAACCGTCGATAGTAGGAGCACAAACCAAGAAATGCCCTGACTTGTGTCTTGTTGTTGTGGGCTAGGGCGTCCTTCAGGTTTTTGAAATGTCCGAGTCTTACTGCGGCCCTAACCTCCAGGTCTCGGATCCCGTCGGTGAAAGCTTGAACGAGGTTTCCGTCGATGAGCGCAGGTGAGGACTGGTACGCCTTTCGAACCAGCTTCTCCACCTCCAGGGCCCACTGCTGCCGGGTTTCACTAACACGTTGCGATCGGTCTTTCAGCTGGGCGCGAAACACGTGTTCCAGGTGTGCGTCGCCATATCTCGCCTCTAATGCCTCCAACAGCTTCTCGTACGTGATGTCTTGACCAAGCGCCTCTAACACGGTCAAGGCCTGGTCACGAAGCCCCAAGGTGAGAGCGGTCAGAGCTTGTTCTTACGTCCACCCGTTCGATTTCATGACGGCCTCGAACTGGATCTTATAGGCTGACCATGACGATGATCCGTCGAATGGTGGGACTTTAAAGCCTCGTGGTGAAGACGCCACAACCGCAGGTGCCACGATCCCATCGCCAGCCTTGAGCCCACGTATCGTTTTCTCCACCTCGGCGATGCGACTTTCGTGGCGTTGGACTTGCTCTTTCACCTCCTTCACCTCCTTGCCAACCGTTGCGCTGAGGTCTTTTAACATCATCAGCTACTCCTCCTGGCGGCGCATGCCCTCCTCCTTATCGCGTTGCAGCTGTTCCTCAAGGCGGCGTGCCTGCTCCTCCTGGCGGCGCATGCCCTCTTCCTTATCGCGTTGCAGCTGTTCCTCGAGGCGGCGTGCCTGCTCCTCCTGGCGGCGGATGCCCTCTTCCTTATCGCGTTGCAGCTGTTCCTCGAGGCGGCGTGCCTGCTCCTCCTGGCGGCGGATGCCCTCTTCCTTATCACATTGCAGCTGTTCCTCGAGGCGGCGTGCCTGCTCCTGCATAAACGCCATCAGAGTCGCGAGGTCGGGGTTCACCGGCGAGTGAGCTGCACTAGATGGTTCCGCTGCAGCCGCGGAGTCACGTGATTCACCTGACGTCGGCGAGGGGGCGTCTCCAAAGCGCCTCTGGTCCACATCTTGCTGGCGCTGGTTCTTGGTACGCACCCCTTCCAGTTCCTCCTTCGGTAGTACTGGCATATTCTTATCTTACTTCTGACACCAATTGTTACGTGCTGGGTTCGACGGATAAGAATATAAACAATATTACTGACTAAAACACTTTTTATTCAAACACACAATTAAATTTAGAACACAACAAACACTATACCACACTTTTTCACTGTACTGCTTCAAACTCCGTAGTATTTCCGCTTCCGTTCGCTTCGATGAACACTTGATCGCTTACGATTGTAAAACTGACTCGGCGGTGCGCATGCGCCCTATTTATACGCAGGTAAAGCGCTTCTAGAGCTTTCCAGCAACGCCGTACTCGGCATGTAAACAGCACGATGATTCGAGAAAGTACCAGCATTCTATCTAAGATTCTCGTACCGTACTACGCAGTTCCGTAAGATGTCAATAGATGGCGGTGTAAACTATAAGACGGAACCGCCGAGTCCCTCCCACAATGCCGAGAGATGTCACTGGGCGTAACAATATTAAACCTTTACAAAAAGACATCAACAAAGTTTTTTTGATCTATAGTAATGGATGGTACAAAGACAATATTTAATCTGGCCTAATTTTAATAATTTTATTTTATTTTAAATTTTGCTAAAGGTAGCTCCTTTTAGGTAGGTAGGTAGGTAGGTAGGTAGGTAGGTAGGTAGGTAGGTAGGTAGGTAGGTAGGTAGGTAGGTAGGTAGGTAGGTAGGTAGGTAGGTAGGTAGGTAGGTAGGTAGGTAGGTAGGTAGGTAGGTAGGTAGGTAGGTAGGTAGGTAGGTAGGTAGGTAGGTAGGTAGGTAGGTAGGTAGGTAGGTAGGTAGGTAGGTAGGTAGGTAGGTAGGTAGGTAGGTAGGTAGGTAGGTAGGTAGGTAGGTAGGTAGGTAGGTAGGTAGGTAGGTAGGTAGGTAGGTAGGTAGGTAGGTAGGTAGGTAGGTAGGTAGGTAGGTAGGTAGGTAGGTAGGTAGGTAGGTAGGTAGGTAGGTAGGTAGGTAGGTAGGTAGGTAGGTAGGTAGGTAGGTAGG
>OV884045.1:23265017-23267517 GCA_930367265.1 Catocala fraxini
AGATTATTATATATATATTTTAGCTTATTCAAAGTTAGATACTTGTTACATATATAAATTACAGTGTTTATGACTGCCATATAAATAACATAATATAAACTAATTATACTGTACAGTGCATTATTATATAATATATATTTCAGCTCAACCATGTTAACTATATACCTATAATATAAATAGATTGCAGCGTCTACGACTTTTGTTTTAATTAATGCATCTTTAACAGTATGCGACGGAAGAGCGCGCCAGTGCGTCCCACTTTGCCCTGATGGCGCATTCATTGCTGTACGCTGCGTGTGTGGTGTTGGGCAATCCCGCCTTAGTGCAGTTCCTGCAGGTAGGCCCTTGTCCGGCCAAGACCAGGGGACACTCTGCCTTCATATGTTCGCCCCCGCAATGATTGCAAAGGTCCGCACCCTCTTTGCAGAGCTTCCGCCCGTGACCGAACGCCAAACACCTGGAGCACTGCACCAAGGGCGACTGGTCCTCCACCTTGACCCGCTGGAGGTCCAAGTACACCCTGCCCGCGGACGTAAGCCTTTGCCACATCGCGGGCGAGACTCGGAGGACGACGTGGGACTCATGCGGGTTCCTCGCCCTCCTCCGGTACCTCACCTCGATGTCGGCCTCGTCCGCGGACAGGTCCCCCAGCAGGTTCTTGTTCTGTTCTTTTAGAGCCGACTTTATGTCCTCATCGGTGTTGTATTTGAGGACATTTTTAAGTATCACCAGCGGCCTCTTGTTGGTCGCTGGTTCCACCTGGAGCGCCTTGTTTTGGTTCAGCAGCTCCTCGGCTCTCTCAATCCCCTGTTTGGTAGCGCAGCTCAGGACGACTTTGCCGTCCTTGACCTTCCTTAGTCGTTCTACCTGGACGCCACTCTTCCTCGCGTCTATGCTGGTCCTTATTTTATCTACAACCTCGCCACTGGTGTCGGTACCCGTGGTCGAGGAAACAATAACCGAGAAGGTGCGTGGCGGCAGTACGCTGGATGGATGTACGATAGATGGTGGTGGTGGCGGTGCAGGTGTCTGCGTGAGGACCTCGGCGTATGTTGGGATAACACCTTTCATCGCCGAGATCGTTTCGCCGACGTCCTTTGTGTAGGTCTTCCACTCTTGCACGGTCCTGATCATCTCGCCGCTGGCCGCCCTGGCCTCCGCGGCTTGATCCAAGACGACTGTCGACCACTCCGTCATGGCATCCTCTATACGCTCTATCGCACTCTCCTGAGCCCCTTCGATGCGCTTTTCTCCTTCTTCTTTTAATCTCATTGCGTCCACAAAGCCCTTTAGAATGGACACAGTCGCATCTTGGTTTCGTTTGATGTCGCAAGACAGGCCCGAAACCGAATCAGCGAGGAGCTTAGACTCCTCGCTATTCCGGCTCATGGCCTGTGTCACCTCATCAACTTCGACCAGTTTAATTATTTTTTGTATTTGAGAAGGCCCTTCTGCGTTCTTATGGACCTTCTCAATATTTTTTACAAGTCCGACGAGCTTGTCAAGCATCGCGAAGGCTGCAGTCTTCAGCTCCGTCTTTAAGTTTCGGGCTTCATTTAGCACATGTTTGGCCTTCGTGCTGTACGAGCTAGCCTCGTCGGTCCAGCTTTTGAAGTCGCCCGAACCAGTGGCTGATTGTCTTTTGTTTGCCTTCCCGCTTTGTGGGCTGGCCATTTGGAGGTTTGCGATTTAAGGATGTATAGAGTCCCAAGGAATTTTAAACACAGTGTTGTAAAAGACACTGGTACAGGCTAAAATATACTAACTAAATAATATATACCGGGTGTAAGAGATCCGTGTATATAATTAAAAAGTAGATAGCAATAGCTATTCTACTTAACGCTAAAATTAATATAATATCGGCAAAGCCGGTCAATAATGCCGTCGGTTTTGTGTAGCCACAAATGTCGCTTAAACTATGGTAATACCTTACAATAATATATATTTATATGTGTATGTGTATATAATAAGTAATAATTCTTAGCTGGTCAGCACGCAAAATGTCAGGTTGTCAAAACAACAGTCAATTGCTGTGCCGGATCAGCTGAAGAGGTGTGTCATTAATATATATATAGATTTGTAAAATAATAGTAAGTAATAGTCGGTAAGGTATGTCACAATTTGTAAATAGAAATATAAATATAGATAAAACAATATAGTATAAATAAAAAGTAGCTTATTAACTTAAAAACGCCAAGCAGTCTGTAGCTAGTAACAAAAGCTTTATTTTTAGTCCAATTTTTCTGTTCCAGGTACCAATATGATCCTGATCGTCGTGTCTCTTCAATGGAATAGCCTCTGGAAAACGTCCAATTGTCCCTAATAATTATCAAGGGTGGGTTGGGCGGGGTGAAAATTTTCAAAATTTATCACTTCCCACTATCGGGGGCGGTCGAGAGGGGTGGCGATCGACGGGGAATAATTCCTGGCGTCGATTAACGACGGTTTAATGAAAAAATTTTGACAAATTTCAGAGTCTTTGCCAAAAAACAAAAAATTT
>OV884045.1:23272517-23280981 GCA_930367265.1 Catocala fraxini
TCCTTAGTCGTTCTACCTGGACGCCACTCTTCCTCGCGTCTATGCTGGTCCTTATTTTATCTACAACCTCGCCACTGGTGTCGGTACCCGTGGTCGAGGAAACAATAACCGAGAAGGTGCGTGGCGGCAGTACGCTGGATGGATGTACGATAGATGGTGGTGGTGGCGGTGCAGGTGTCTGCGTGAGGACCTCGGCGTATGTTGGGATAACACCTTTCATCGCCGAGATCGTTTCGCCGACGTCCTTTGTGTAGGTCTTCCACTCTTGCACGGTCCTGATCATCTCGCCGCTGGCCGCCCTGGCCTCCGCGGCTTGATCCAAGACGACTGTCGACCACTCCGTCATGGCATCCTCTATACGCTCTATCGCACTCTCCTGAGCCCCTTCGATGCGCTTTTCTCCTTCTTCTTTTAATCTCATTGCGTCCACAAAGCCCTTTAGAATGGACACAGTCGCATCTTGGTTTCGTTTGATGTCGCAAGACAGGCCCGAAACCGAATCAGCGAGGAGCTTAGACTCCTCGCTATTCCGGCTCATGGCCTGTGTCACCTCATCAACTTCGACCAGTTTAATTATTTTTTGTATTTGAGAAGGCCCTTCTGCGTTCTTATGGACCTTCTCAATATTTTTTACAAGTCCGACGAGCTTGTCAAGCATCGCGAAGGCTGCAGTCTTCAGCTCCGTCTTTAAGTTTCGGGCTTCATTTAGCACATGTTTGGCCTTCGTGCTGTACGAGCTAGCCTCGTCGGTCCAGCTTTTGAAGTCGCCCGAACCAGTGGCTGATTGTCTTTTGTTTGCCTTCCCGCTTTGTGGGCTGGCCATTTGGAGGTTTGCGATTTAAGGATGTATAGAGTCCCAAGGAATTTTAAACACAGTGTTGTAAAAGACACTGGTACAGGCTAAAATATACTAACTAAATAATATATACCGGGTGTAAGAGATCCGTGTATATAATTAAAAAGTAGATAGCAATAGCTATTCTACTTAACGCTAAAATTAATATAATATCGGCAAAGCCGGTCAATAATGCCGTCGGTTTTGTGTAGCCACAAATGTCGCTTAAACTATGGTAATACCTTACAATAATATATATTTATATGTGTATGTGTATATAATAAGTAATAATTCTTAGCTGGTCAGCACGCAAAATGTCAGGTTGTCAAAACAACAGTCAATTGCTGTGCCGGATCAGCTGAAGAGGTGTGTCATTAATATATATATAGATTTGTAAAATAATAGTAAGTAATAGTCGGTAAGGTATGTCACAATTTGTAAATAGAAATATAAATATAGATAAAACAATATAGTATAAATAAAAAGTAGCTTATTAACTTAAAAACGCCAAGCAGTCTGTAGCTAGTAACAAAAGCTTTATTTTTAGTCCAATTTTTCTGTTCCAGGTACCAATATGATCCTGATCGTCGTGTCTCTTCAATGGAATAGCCTCTGGAAAACGTCCAATTGTCCCTAATAATTATCAAGGGTGGGTTGGGCGGGGTGAAAATTTTCAAAATTTATCACTTCCCACTATCGGGGGCGGTCGAGAGGGGTGGCGATCGACGGGGAATAATTCCTGGCGTCGATTAACGACGGTTTACTGAAAAAATTTTGACAAATTTCAGAGTCTTTGCCAAAAAACAAAAAATTTAAAGGCAAAAAATTCTGAAATATCGGCTAGACTGAAAATTTCGGGGGCGCTGTGCCAGACAAAACGAATTAAGAGTTTCAGCTGAAAACCCGCTGAAAAAATATGAATATATACTGCTTTTAGACGTTGGTTAGGTTAGGTTAGGTTAGGTTAGGTTAGGTTAGGTTAGGTTAGGTTAGGTTAGGTTAGGTTAGGTTAGGTTAGGTTAGGTTAGGTTAGGTTAGGTTAGGTTAGGTTAGGTTAGGTTAGGTTAGGTTAGGTTAGGTTAGGTTAGGTTAGGTTAGGTTAGGTTAGGTTAGGTTAGGTTAGGTTAGGTTAGGTTAGGTTAGGTTAGGTTAGGTTAGGTTAGGTTAGGTTAGGTTAGGTTAGGTTAGGTTAGGTTAGGTTAGGTTAGGTTAGGTTAGGTTAGGTTAGGTTAGGTTAGGTTAGGTTAGGTTAGGTTAGGTTAGGTTAGGTTAGGTTAGGTTAGGTTAGGTTAGGTTAGGTTAGGTTAGGTTAGGTTAGGTTAGGTTAGGTTAGGTTAGGTTAGGTTAGGTTAGGTTAGGTTAGGTTAGGTTAGGTTAGGTTAGGTTAGGTTAGGTTAGGTTAGGTTAGGTTAGGTTAGGTTAGGTTAGGTTAGGTTAGGTTAGGTTAGGTTAGGTTAGGTTAGGTTAGGTTAGGTTAGGTTAGGTTAGGTTAGGTTAGGTTAGGTTAGGTTAGGTTAGGTTAGGTTAGGTTAGGTTAGGTTAGGTTAGGTTAGGTTAGGTTAGGTTAGGTTAGGTTAGGTTAGGTTAGGTTAGGTTAGGTTAGGTTAGGTTAGGTTAGGTTAGGTTAGGTTAGGTTAGGTTAGGTTAGGTTAGGTTAGGTTAGGTTAGGTTAGGTTAGGTTAGGTTAGGTTAGGTTAGGTTAGGTTAGGTTAGGTTAGGTTAGGTTAGGTTAGGTTAGGTTAGGTTAGGTTAGGTTAGGTTAGGTTAGGTTAGGTTAGGTTAGGTTAGGTTAGGTTAGGTTAGGTTAGGTTAGGTTAGGTTAGGTTAGGTTAGGTTAGGTTAGGTTAGGTTAGGTTAGGTTAGGTTAGGTTAGGTTAGGTTAGGTTAGGTTAGGTTAGGTTAGGTTAGGTTAGGTTAGGTTAGGTTAGGTTAGGTTAGGTTAGGTTAGGTTAGGTTAGGTTAGGTTAGGTTAGGTTAGGTTAGGTTAGGTTAGGTTAGGTTAGGTTAGGTTAGGTTAGGTTAGGTTAGGTTAGGTTAGGTTAGGTTAGGTTAGGTTAGGTTAGGTTAGGTTAGGTTAGGTTAGGTTAGGTTAGGTTAGGTTAGGTTAGGTTAGGTTAGGTTAGGTTAGGTTAGGTTAGGTTAGGTTAGGTTAGGTTAGGTTAGGTTAGGTTAGGTTAGGTTAGGTTAGGTTAGGTTAGGTTAGGTTAGGTTAGGTTAGGTTAGGTTAGGTTAGGTTAGGTTAGGTTAGGTTAGGTTAGGTTAGGTTAGGTTAGGTTAGGTTAGGTTAGGTTAGGTTAGGTTAGGTTAGGTTAGGTTAGGTTAGGTTAGGTTAGGTTAGGTTAGGTTAGGTTAGGTTAGGTTAGGTTAGGTTAGGTTAGGTTAGGTTAGGTTAGGTTAGGTTAGGTTAGGTTAGGTTAGGTTAGGTTAGGTTAGGTTAGGTTAGGTTAGGTTAGGTTAGGTTAGGTTAGGTTAGGTTAGGTTAGGTTAGGTTAGGTTAGGTTAGGTTAGGTTAGGTTAGGTTAGGTTAGGTTAGGTTAGGTTAGGTTAGGTTAGGTTAGGTTAGGTTAGGTTAGGTTAGGTTAGGTTAGGTTAGGTTAGGTTAGGTTAGGTTAGGTTAGGTTAGGTTAGGTTAGGTTAGGTTAGGTTAGGTTAGGTTAGGTTAGGTTAGGTTAGGTTAGGTTAGGTTAGGTTAGGTTAGGTTAGGTTAGGTTAGGTTAGGTTAGGTTAGGTTAGGTTAGGTTAGGTTAGGTTAGGTTAGGTTAGGTTAGGTTAGGTTAGGTTAGGTTAGGTTAGGTTAGGTTAGGTTAGGTTAGGTTAGGTTAGGTTAGGTTAGGTTAGGTTAGGTTAGGTTAGGTTAGGTTAGGTTAGGTTAGGTTAGGTTAGGTTAGGTTAGGTTAGGTTAGGTTAGGTTAGGTTAGGTTAGGTTAGGTTAGGTTAGGTTAGGTTAGGTTAGGTTAGGTTAGGTTAGGTTAGGTTAGGTTAGGTTAGGTTAGGTTAGGTTAGGTTAGGTTAGGTTAGGTTAGGTTAGGTTAGGTTAGGTTAGGTTAGGTTAGGTTAGGTTAGGTTAGGTTAGGTTAGGTTAGGTTAGGTTAGGTTAGGTTAGGTTAGGTTAGGTTAGGTTAGGTTAGGTTAGGTTAGGTTAGGTTAGGTTAGGTTAGGTTAGGTTAGGTTAGGTTAGGTTAGGTTAGGTTAGGTTAGGTTAGGTTAGGTTAGGTTAGGTTAGGTTAGGTTAGGTTAGGTTAGGTTAGGTTAGGTTAGGTTAGGTTAGGTTAGGTTAGGTTAGGTTAGGTTAGGTTAGGTTAGGTTAGGTTAGGTTAGGTTAGGTTAGGTTAGGTTAGGTTAGGTTAGGTTAGGTTAGGTTAGGTTAGGTTAGGTTAGGTTAGGTTAGGTTAGGTTAGGTTAGGTTAGGTTAGGTTAGGTTAGGTTAGGTTAGGTTAGGTTAGGTTAGGTTAGGTTAGGTTAGGTTAGGTTAGGTTAGGTTAGGTTAGGTTAGGTTAGGTTAGGTTAGGTTAGGTTAGGTTAGGTTAGGTTAGGTTAGGTTAGGTTAGGTTAGGTTAGGTTAGGTTAGGTTAGGTTAGGTTAGGTTAGGTTAGGTTAGGTTAGGTTAGGTTAGGTTAGGTTAGGTTAGGTTAGGTTAGGTTAGGTTAGGTTAGGTTAGGTTAGGTTAGGTTAGGTTAGGTTAGGTTAGGTTAGGTTAGGTTAGGTTAGGTTAGGTTAGGTTAGGTTAGGTTAGGTTAGGTTAGGTTAGGTTAGGTTAGGTTAGGTTAGGTTAGGTTAGGTTAGGTTAGGTTAGGTTAGGTTAGGTTAGGTTAGGTTAGGTTAGGTTAGGTTAGGTTAGGTTAGGTTAGGTTAGGTTAGGTTAGGTTAGGTTAGGTTAGGTTAGGTTAGGTTAGGTTAGGTTAGGTTAGGTTAGGTTAGGTTAGGTTAGGTTAGGTTAGGTTAGGTTAGGTTAGGTTAGGTTAGGTTAGGTTAGGTTAGGTTAGGTTAGGTTAGGTTAGGTTAGGTTAGGTTAGGTTAGGTTAGGTTAGGTTAGGTTAGGTTAGGTTAGGTTAGGTTAGGTTAGGTTAGGTTAGGTTAGGTTAGGTTAGGTTAGGTTAGGTTAGGTTAGGTTAGGTTAGGTTAGGTTAGGTTAGGTTAGGTTAGGTTAGGTTAGGTTAGGTTAGGTTAGGTTAGGTTAGGTTAGGTTAGGTTAGGTTAGGTTAGGTTAGGTTAGGTTAGGTTAGGTTAGGTTAGGTTAGGTTAGGTTAGGTTAGGTTAGGTTAGGTTAGGTTAGGTTAGGTTAGGTTAGGTTAGGTTAGGTTAGGTTAGGTTAGGTTAGGTTAGGTTAGGTTAGGTTAGGTTAGGTTAGGTTAGGTTAGGTTAGGTTAGGTTAGGTTAGGTTAGGTTAGGTTAGGTTAGGTTAGGTTAGGTTAGGTTAGGTTAGGTTAGGTTAGGTTAGGTTAGGTTAGGTTAGGTTAGGTTAGGTTAGGTTAGGTTAGGTTAGGTTAGGTTAGGTTAGGTTAGGTTAGGTTAGGTTAGGTTAGGTTAGGTTAGGTTAGGTTAGGTTAGGTTAGGTTAGGTTAGGTTAGGTTAGGTTAGGTTAGGTTAGGTTAGGTTAGGTTAGGTTAGGTTAGGTTAGGTTAGGTTAGGTTAGGTTAGGTTAGGTTAGGTTAGGTTAGGTTAGGTTAGGTTAGGTTAGGTTAGGTTAGGTTAGGTTAGGTTAGGTTAGGTTAGGTTAGGTTAGGTTAGGTTAGGTTAGGTTAGGTTAGGTTAGGTTAGGTTAGGTTAGGTTAGGTTAGGTTAGGTTAGGTTAGGTTAGGTTAGGTTAGGTTAGGTTAGGTTAGGTTAGGTTAGGTTAGGTTAGGTTAGGTTAGGTTAGGTTAGGTTAGGTTAGGTTAGGTTAGGTTAGGTTAGGTTAGGTTAGGTTAGGTTAGGTTAGGTTAGGTTAGGTTAGGTTAGGTTAGGTTAGGTTAGGTTAGGTTAGGTTAGGTTAGGTTAGGTTAGGTTAGGTTAGGTTAGGTTAGGTTAGGTTAGGTTAGGTTAGGTTAGGTTAGGTTAGGTTAGGTTAGGTTAGGTTAGGTTAGGTTAGGTTAGGTTAGGTTAGGTTAGGTTAGGTTAGGTTAGGTTAGGTTAGGTTAGGTTAGGTTAGGTTAGGTTAGGTTAGGTTAGGTTAGGTTAGGTTAGGTTAGGTTAGGTTAGGTTAGGTTAGGTTAGGTTAGGTTAGGTTAGGTTAGGTTAGGTTAGGTTAGGTTAGGTTAGGTTAGGTTAGGTTAGGTTAGGTTAGGTTAGGTTAGGTTAGGTTAGGTTAGGTTAGGTTAGGTTAGGTTAGGTTAGGTTAGGTTAGGTTAGGTTAGGTTAGGTTAGGTTAGGTTAGGTTAGGTTAGGTTAGGTTAGGTTAGGTTAGGTTAGGTTAGGTTAGGTTAGGTTAGGTTAGGTTAGGTTAGGTTAGGTTAGGTTAGGTTAGGTTAGGTTAGGTTAGGTTAGGTTAGGTTAGGTTAGGTTAGGTTAGGTTAGGTTAGGTTAGGTTAGGTTAGGTTAGGTTAGGTTAGGTTAGGTTAGGTTAGGTTAGGTTAGGTTAGGTTAGGTTAGGTTAGGTTAGGTTAGGTTAGGTTAGGTTAGGTTAGGTTAGGTTAGGTTAGGTTAGGTTAGGTTAGGTTAGGTTAGGTTAGGTTAGGTTAGGTTAGGTTAGGTTAGGTTAGGTTAGGTTAGGTTAGGTTAGGTTAGGTTAGGTTAGGTTAGGTTAGGTTAGGTTAGGTTAGGTTAGGTTAGGTTAGGTTAGGTTAGGTTAGGTTAGGTTAGGTTAGGTTAGGTTAGGTTAGGTTAGGTTAGGTTAGGTTAGGTTAGGTTAGGTTAGGTTAGGTTAGGTTAGGTTAGGTTAGGTTAGGTTAGGTTAGGTTAGGTTAGGTTAGGTTAGGTTAGGTTAGGTTAGGTTAGGTTAGGTTAGGTTAGGTTAGGTTAGGTTAGGTTAGGTTAGGTTAGGTTAGGTTAGGTTAGGTTAGGTTAGGTTAGGTTAGGTTAGGTTAGGTTAGGTTAGGTTAGGTTAGGTTAGGTTAGGTTAGGTTAGGTTAGGTTAGGTTAGGTTAGGTTAGGTTAGGTTAGGTTAGGTTAGGTTAGGTTAGGTTAGGTTAGGTTAGGTTAGGTTAGGTTAGGTTAGGTTAGGTTAGGTTAGGTTAGGTTAGGTTAGGTTAGGTTAGGTTAGGTTAGGTTAGGTTAGGTTAGGTTAGGTTAGGTTAGGTTAGGTTAGGTTAGGTTAGGTTAGGTTAGGTTAGGTTAGGTTAGGTTAGGTTAGGTTAGGTTAGGTTAGGTTAGGTTAGGTTAGGTTAGGTTAGGTTAGGTTAGGTTAGGTTAGGTTAGGTTAGGTTAGGTTAGGTTAGGTTAGGTTAGGTTAGGTTAGGTTAGGTTAGGTTAGGTTAGGTTAGGTTAGGTTAGGTTAGGTTAGGTTAGGTTAGGTTAGGTTAGGTTAGGTTAGGTTAGGTTAGGTTAGGTTAGGTTAGGTTAGGTTAGGTTAGGTTAGGTTAGGTTAGGTTAGGTTAGGTTAGGTTAGGTTAGGTTAGGTTAGGTTAGGTTAGGTTAGGTTAGGTTAGGTTAGGTTATGTTAGGTTAGGTTAGGTTAGGTTAGGTTAGGTTAGGTTAGGTTAGGTTAGGTTAGGTTAGGATAGGTTAGGTTAGGTTAGGTTAGGTTAGGTTAGGTTAGGTTAGGTTAGGTTAGGTTAGGTTAGGTTAGGTTAGGTTAGGTTAGGTTAGGTTAGGTTAGGTTAGGTTAGGTTAGGTTAGGTTAGGTTAGGTTAGGTTAGGTTAGGTTAGGTTAGGTTAGGTTAGGTTAGGTTAGGTTAGGTTAGGTTAGGTTAGGTTAGGTTAGGTTAGGTTAGGTTAGGTTAGGTTAGGTTAGGTTAGGTTAGGTTAGGTTAGGTTAGGTTAGGTTAGGTTAGGTTAGGTTAGGTTAGGTTAGGTTAGGTTAGGTTAGGTTAGGTTAGGTTAGGTTAGGTTAGGTTAGGTTAGGTTAGGTTAGGTTAGGTTAGGTTAGGTTAGGTTAGGTTAGGTTAGGTTAGGTTAGGTTAGGTTAGGTTAGGTTAGGTTAGGTTAGGTTAGGTTAGGTTAGGTTAGGTTAGGTTAGGTTAGGTTAGGTTAGGTTAGGTTAGGTTAGGTTAGGTTAGGTTAGGTTAGGTTAGGTTAGGTTAGGTTAGGTTAGGTTAGGTTAGGTTAGGTTAGGTTAGGTTAGGTTAGGTTAGGTTAGGTTAGGTTAGGTTAGGTTAGGTTAGGTTAGGTTAGGTTAGGTTAGGTTAGGTTAGGTTAGGTTAGGTTAGGTTAGGTTAGGTTAGGTTAGGTTAGGTTAGGTTAGGTTAGGTTAGGTTAGGTTAGGTTAGGTTAGGTTAGGTTAGGTTAGGTTAGGTTAGGTTAGGTTAGGTTAGGTTAGGTTAGGTTAGGTTAGGTTAGGTTAGGTTAGGTTAGGTTAGGTTAGGTTAGGTTAGGTTAGGTTAGGTTAGGTTAGGTTAGGTTAGGTTAGGTTAGGTTAGGTTAGGTTAGTTTAGGTTAGGTTAGGTTAGGTTAGGTTAGGTTAGGTTAGGTTAGGTTAGGTTAGGTTAGGTTAGGTTAGTAGGTTAGGTTAGGTTAGGTTAGGTTAGGTTAGGTTAGGTTAGGTTAGGTTAGGTT